>PVJL010001874.1:0-218491 GCA_004026885.1 Lyroderma lyra
GCGTAGTGGCTAGGCTTTGGCACGTCAACACTTCGGCCTGGGTTCGATTCCCAGCCAGGGAACTACCCACATTAAAAAAAAAAAAAAAAAAAAAAAAAAAGAGAGAGAGAGAGATGAGGTTCATGAAGTCTTCCTGGAGTTCTAGCTCTATAAGCTTAGTACCGATGTTTCCCTCTATACAGTTTATTGTTGCAGGTCTGATATGAAGGTCTGTAATCCATTTTGAGTTAATTTTTGTATATGGAGAGAGGTCACAGCTCAGGTTCATTTTTTTGCATATGTTTTCCCAGTTTTCCCAGCGCCACCTACTAAAGAAGCTGTCTTTTCCCCATTATATGTTTTTTGCTCTTTATCGAAAATTATTTGTGCATAAATTTGTAGATTTATTTCTGGGTTTTCAGTTCTTTTCCATTGGTCTATATTTCTGTTTTTCTGCCAATACCAAGCTGTTTTGACTATTGATGCTTTGTAATATAAATTAAAGTTGGGGAGTGTAATACCACCAGCCTTATTCTTTTTATGTAGCATTGCTTTGGCAATTTGAGGTCTTTTATGGTTCCATATAAATCTGATAATTCTCTTATCTATTTCACGAAAGTATGATTGTGGGATTTTGATGGGGTATTGCATTAAATCTGCAGATTGCTCTGGGCAGAAAGGCCATTTTAACAATGTTAAGTCTTCCTATCCATGAACAGGGGATATTTTTCCATCTCTTAATGTCTGTTCCAATTTCTTTCAAAAGTGTCTTACAGTTTTCCATGTATAAGTCTGTCACGTTCTTTGTTAAGTTAATTCCCAGGTATTTCATTCTTTTTGTTGTGATAGCAAAGGGAATTGACTCCCTCATTTCTCTTTCTGAGGTTTCGTTGATTGTATATAGAAATGCTATTGATTTTTGTACATTGATTTTATAACCTGCGATTTTACTATATTCATTTATTGTTTCTAATAGCTTCCTGGTAGAATCTTTGGAGTTTTTTATATAAAAATCATGTCATCTGCAAATAGTAACAATTTGATCTCTTCTTTCCCAATTTGGATACCTTTTATTCCTTTCTCTTGCCTGATTGCTGTGGCTAGAACTTCCAGTACTATATTAAATAGTGGTGACAGGGGACATCCCTATCTTCTTCCTGATTTTAGGGGAATAGGTTTCAGCTTTTCCCCATTCAGTATGATGTTAGCCGAGGGTCTGTCATATATGACCTTTATTATGTTGAGATACTTTCCTTCTATACCTATTTTATTTAGTGTTTTGATCATAAATTGATGATGTACCTTGTCGAAAGCTTTTTCTGCATCAATTGAAATGACCATATGGTCTTCATCTCTTATTTTGTTTATGTGGTGTATCACATTGATTGATTTTCATATGTTGAACCATCCTTGTGCTCCCGGGATGAATCCCACTTGATCATGATGTATGATCTTTTTGATGTATTGTTGTATTCTATTTGCTAATATTTTGTTTAGGATTTTTGCATCTGTGTTCATCAGAGATATTGGTCTATAGTTTTCTTTTTTTGTGTTGTCTTTACCAGAGTTTGGTATTAGGGTAATGTTGGCCTCATAGAATGAGTTAGGAAGTATTGCTTCCTCTTCAAGTTTTTGGAAGAGTCTGAGGAGGATAGGCATTAATTCTTCTTTGAATGCTTGGTAGAACTCATTGGTGAGACCATCTGGTCCAGGGCTTTTGCCTTTAGGGAGATTATGGATAGTCATTTCAATCTCTTTGCTATTGATTGGTCTATTTAGATTATCCAGTTCTCGGTTCAGTCTAGGTAGGCTATAAGTTTCTGTCCATTTCTTCTAGGTTGTTAAATTTAGAGGCATAAAGCCCTCCATAATATTTTCTTATAATCCTTTGTATTTCTGTGGTATCTGTGGTAATTTCTCCCTTTTCATTTCTAATTTTGGATATTTGTGTCCTTTCCTTTCGTCCTTTGATTAGTCTAGCCAAGAGTTTGTCAATTTTATTGACTTTTTCCAAGAACCAGCTCTTCGTAATATTAATTTTTTCTATTATCCTCCTGTTCTCTAATTGGTTTAGCTCTGCTTTAATTTTTATTATTTCTTTCCTTCTGCTGCCTTTGGGTTTTGTCTGCTCTTCTTTTTCTAGTTCTTTAAGATGGGATGCTAAGGTGTTTACCTGTGATTTTTCTTGTTTCTTAAGATAGACCTGTAGTAATGTAAATTTCCCTATTATTACCGCTTTTATTGTGTCCCAATAATTCTGATATGTTGTATTTTCATTGTTATTAGTTTCTATATATTTTTAATCTCGTTTTTTATTTGTTGTTTTATCCAGTCATTTTTTAATAAGATGTTGTTTAATCTCCATGTATATGTGGTTTTTTCTGCTTTCCTTTTACAGTTGATCTCCACTTTCAAACCTTTGTGGTCTGAGAATACACTTGGTATGATTTCGATCTTCTTGAATTTACTAAGGCTACTGTTGTGTCCTAGCATGTGGTCTTCTCTTGAGAATGTTCCATGTGCACTAGAAAAGAAGGTATAGTCTCTTTTTGCTGGATAAAGTGTCCTGTAAATGTCAATTATGTCCAATTGCTGTAATGTGTCATTTAGAGCTGATATTTCCTTATTTATTTTCTGTTTGGATGATCTATCCATTGGCTGTTAGCAGAGTGTTTAAATCTCCCACAATAACTGTGTTTTTGCCCGTTTCTCCTTTCAACTCTGTTAGTAGTTTCTTTGTATATTTTGGTGCGTCCTGGTTGGGAGTATATATGTATTAATTAGTGTCAAATCTTCTTGTTGTATTGTGCCTTTTATCATTATGTAATATCCATCTTTGTCTTTTACTATCTTTTTCAACCTGAAGTTTATTTCATCAGATATCAGTGTGGCAACTCCTGCTTTTCTCTGGTTACCATTTGCTTGAAGTATTGTTTCCCATCCTTTCACTCTGAGTCTGTGTTTGTCCTTATGGCTGAGGTGTGTCTCTTGGAGACAGCATATGGATGGGTTTTGTTTTTTAATCCAGTCTGCTACTCTGTGGCTTTTTATTGGTGAGTTCAGTCCATTAACATTTAGAGTGATGATTGATATGTGAGGATTTCCTGTTGCCATTACTTGTTTGTTTGTTTTTGTTTTATTTTTGTTTCTTTCTTGTTGCCCCAACTTTATTCCATTTTTCCTGATGTTTTGTTTCAGGTCGAAGTACCTCCTTCAGTATTTCTTGAAGTGCTGGCCTTGTGCTGGCAAATTCCCTCAGCTTCTGTGTGTCTGAGAAGGTCTTTATTCCACCTTCATATCTGAAAGATAATTTTGCTGGATAATTTATTCTTACCTGTAAGTTTCTATCTTTTAATGTTTTGAATATTGGATTCCACTCCCTTCTAGCTTGTAGAGTTTCTACTGAGAAATCTAAT
Source organism: Lyroderma lyra (assembly GCA_004026885.1). Taxonomy (NCBI): domain Eukaryota; kingdom Metazoa; phylum Chordata; class Mammalia; order Chiroptera; family Megadermatidae; genus Lyroderma; species Lyroderma lyra. The sequence goes on from PVJL010001874.1 coordinate 3,396, forward strand.
GCCAGTCTAATGGGCTTTCCTCTAAAGGAGGAAATAGTTATAGTTCTTTTTTCCTTGGCTGCCTTGAGAATTGTTTCTTTGTCTTTAGTTTTGGACATTTTCAGTAATATGTGTCTTGGAGAAGATTTGCTAGGGTCCAGGTATCTAGGGGGACCTGTTTTCTTCTTGAACTTGGGGTTCCATATCTTTCCATAGGTTTGGAAAGTTCTCATCTACTATTTGAGTATGTTCTCTGTAGAGTGCTCTGCTCCTTCTTCTAATCCTATCATCCTGATGTTGTTTTGTCTCATGGAGTCAGATAGTTCTTGCAAAGTGCTTTCAATCCTTTTGGTTCTGTATTCCCTCTCTTCCTCTTTCTGAGCTGTTTCCATGTACTGATCTTTGATATCACTAATTCTTTCCTCCATCTGGTTGGCCCTGTTTCCTATGGCAGTTATTTCATTTCTCACTTCTTTTATTGTATTATTTATCTCTTGCACTTCCATCTCAATCTTCCTTATGTTTTGAAGTTCTTTGTTAAATTGTTCCTTTTGTTCACAGAGTTCCTTTTTTATGTCGTTCATCTCAGCCATGGAGTTCTGCCAGTATGTTTTCATTTCTTTCAGAGCCTTTAGAATGGCTACTTTAAATTCTCTGTCACTTAGGTCAGAAACTTCTAGGTCTAAGAAGCTGTCTTCTGGATGAATTTCATGTTCTTTCTGAGCAGTTTTAGTTTTTAAGGAATTCATCCTGTCTGCTGGGTTCTTCCTCTTTGACATGAGGGGTTTATGCTCAGCTGAGCCCCGGAGCCCTGATTAGTACTTTTGTGGTGTCTTGCTGTAAGGCAGACACTAGGTGGCTCTGGGGGCCAAGTTTTGGGAGAGAGGGGGGTTGTTTATTTCTTATTTCTGGTTTCCTACCACGTTTGGAGGCGGTGCGCGTCTATCTGGGGTCCCTTCACTTTCTGCAGTTAGTTGGTTGGGGAGGCTGTAGGAGAGGGGAGAGCCATCAAAAAGTGCGCTGGGGCAGCTTCACCTTCTGCCCTATGCTAGAGAAGCTGGGTGATGTGGGACGAGGCTGCTTTTCCTGGCCTGGGCAACTGCTATCAAATCTGCCCTTCTTCCTAGGCCTGTTCCAGCAACCATCCATTGGGGCGCAGTCTGGGGGCTCGCACTGCTTGTAGGACCCAGGGGCATGCGAGCAGGCACGAGCACCACAAGTCCAAAGCTGTGGACCTGACCTCAGGCAGCCGGCTCCCCTCCACAGCAGGCCAGGAACAGGGAACCACAGCTCTGTGTAGGAGCCATGTGCGCCCACGCTATGGGTCACGAGGGCACCGGCAGCCGAGGTGTCATCTCTGGGGTTCCTTGCTTAGCCCTCCTACCACTCAAAAGTTCCAGAAGCTGGCTCCCAAGCTCCATCCCCAACATGCCACTCTGAAGCCCAGCCCCACCACGGTCTCCTACTGTTCTGCCACTTTGCTGGCTTTTACTCTTGTTGCCTCTTGGTCTTCCCACTCCCGTGCACTGTGCTGCTCCCAGATAGTCAGCAGCAATTGGGTCCTGCTCCCTCCCCTCTCTCCCGCCCGCCCCCTTCTCTCCAACCTTCAGGTGTTTACTTGTGATGCGTGGATTTCTTAGCTGCCATTGTGTCACTCACGGTCCTCTTTCTTGGCTCTTGGGCGGCCGTTCAATTGTGTTTTCTGGGAGAGGTTTTAGGGACCTCCTCTTCAGTCACCATTTTGCCCTCTCTCTTACACTGTTTTTTGTTTGTTTGTTTGTTTTTGTTTTTTGTTTTTTTTGCTTTTTGGTATGTGGGTAGCTCCCTGACTGGGAATCGAACCCAGGCCGCAGCGCTGACAGCGCCAATGCTGAAGCCTTAAGCCACTACACCAGCAGGGAACTCCCTCTTACACTGTTTTTTATAGAATTGCTTAATAAAAGGTGAAAACCTGGCATTCAGACATAGTCCAGAGAAAGCAAATTGCTGTCATTGTAAGACTGTATGATCCAAGCCTATTTGAAAGATACAGTCTTCTATAGGATAATGTTATTGGGTTGAATAATGTCCCCCCAAAAGATATATTGAAATCCTAATCCCTAGGACCTTAGAAATTAACTTTATTTGGAAGTAGAGTCATTGTAGATGTAATTAGTTAAGATGAGGTCACACTGGAGTAGGGCCCTTATCTTGTAGACTGATGTCTCTGTATGCAAAGTGAGACACAAAGAGAAAGATGCTATGTGAAGACATAGAGACACACAAAGGGAAGATGGAAGTAAAGATTAGAGTTAAGCTGCCTTAAGCCAATGAACATTTGGGGATATAAGAAGTTGGAAGAGGCAAGGAAGGATCCTCCCCTAAACATGTCAGAGGGAGCATGGCACTACCAACACCTTAATTTCAAACTTCTGGCCTCCAGACTATGACAGAATAAATTTCTGTTGTTTTAAGGCACCTGGTCTGTGGAACTTGATTATAGCAGCCATAGGAAACTAACAGATACACAGCATTTTGTTCAACAATGTTTTATAAAATATCTCTTAACCGAGATTTGATATGTGTTGGACAATAGGAAGTTTGATAAGAGACTAAAGTAGATTTTATGTGCTGAAATTGAGGATGGGTCCATATGCTTTAAACAAAATAAACTGTAAATACTTATAAGGCAAATATTCCTTGTGAACAGTACCATACTTCACATTCACACCTGAATGCTGGCTATCATACCTACATGTAGAAAGGGCCAAATAGACATGAAAACAAATTTAGGTGTTTTGTTTTCATTTCAGTTTTAACAGTGAAGAATCCATTTTGTCACATGAAATAAACGAATATTGCTGAGAAGATTTAGTCTAGAAAGTTTACAAAACAGGTGATCCCTGTCCCTTACTGCAAAAATTGGACTGACATGTGATTACAAGTCATAAATTGGTTAGAAAATGCAGAACAATTTTAGTGTAGTTGATAAGCCAGGATTCATAATAATGAATAGATTACAGATCAAATTGTCTGTTGAAACTACCCCTAATCATTAGAAACAGAATATCTGCCCTCACATACTCCAAAGTGGGAAGAATATATATACAGATTTTCCAAAAATTGTCTTGCTTTCTTCCTTTATTTCTTTCCACCCAGAGACTTTTATTCCAAGGCATATGATATTAATAAGGAAAGATTTGTATGGTCTCATCTTTTTATCCGAAGGTCAAATGTTTGGACATTCTCCAAAACACAACAGTCTAGAAATATGGAAAGGAGGAAGTAAGTAACTGAGAGTTAGAAATAAGCATAAATAAACACTTGAATTAAAATCATGAAGTTGTCAGTAGCAATATGACCAATTGAAGACAAACTCAGTGACAAGAGAAAAGACACATCAAACAGCAGATATGGGGTGATAATTGGTTTACTTATGTTACATGGTGATAGCTGGGCCCATAGTAATAGCTGGACCCAGAATCAGATATCTAAGAACAGGGAACCATCTACTTGTAAGATTCTTATATCCTAAGGTATAAGCAATTTGAAATAATAAAAATATTAAGTAAAAATATATATCTTTCTCTTGCTAGATTGTTCTTGCTAGGATTTCCAATACTATGTTGAATAACAACAGTGACAGGGGCATCCCTGTCCTGTTCTTGACCATACTGGAAAAGCTTTCAGTTTTTAGCATTAAGTATAATATTAACTGAGGGTTCGTTGTATATGACCTTTATTATGTTAAGTTACTGTCCTTCTATACCCACTTCATTACATGTTTTAATCAGAAACAGATGTTGTATTTTGTCAAATGCTTTTTTCTGCATCTATTGATATGATCATGTGATTTTTATCTTTTATTTTGTTTATGTGGTATTATCACATTGATCAATTTATGTATGTTGAACCATCCTTGTGCCCCTGGAATAAATCTCACTTGATCATGATGTATAATCTTTTTAACATGTTGTATTTGATTTGCTAGTGTGTTTTGTTAAGAATTTTTGCATCTGCATTTACCAGAGATATTGGCCTGTGGTTTTCTTTTTTAGTGTTATCCTTACCAGATTTTGGTGTCAGGATAATGTTGGCTTCATAAAATGATTTAGAAAGTGTTACCTGTTCTTCAGTTTTTTGGAAGAGTTTGAGGAGGACAGGTATGAAAACATCTGAATGTTTGGTAGAATTCACTAGTCAAGCCATCTGGACCTGGGCTTTTGCTTCTGGGGAGGTTTTTGATGATTGCTTCAATTTCCTTACTGTTGATCAGTTTATTTAGATTTCCCAGTTCTTTGTGATTCAGTCTAGGAAGGTGATATATTTCTAAGACTTGTCCATTTCTTTTAAGTTATTGGATTTGGTGGCATATAGTCCTTCATAGTATTCTTGTATGATCCTTTGTATTTGTGTGGTATTTCATAACTTCTCTTTCATTTCTGGCTTTGTTTATTTGTGTATTTTTTCATTTTTTTCCTTAGTGAGACTCACCAGGGGTTTGTAAATTTTATTAATCTTTTCAAAGAACCAGGTCTTTGTTGCATTAATTTTTTTTCTCCATTTCATTTAATTCTGCTCTAACTTTTATTATTTCCTTCCTTCTGCTGACTTTGGGTTTCATTTGCTCTTTTTTTCCTAGTTCTTTAAGATGTAAAGTTAGATTGTTTTTATTTCTTGAGAAGGCTTGTAGTCAGGCAAGAGAAAGAAATAAAAAGCATCCAAATTGGGAAGGAAGAAGTTAAGTTATCAACTTTCAGAGATAACATGATTCTCTATATAGAAAACCCCAAAAACTCCACCAAAAGGGAAAACTATTAGAAACAATAAATACAGTAAAGTTGCAGGATACAAAATTACTGTACAAGAATTCATTGTGTTTCTATGTACTAACAATGAAATTTTAGAAAAAGAAATAAAAAATAATTTCTTTTGCAATTGCAACAACAATAATAAAATTCCTATGGAAAAACTTAACAAAGGATGTGAGGACCTATATACTAAAAACTATAAGACGTTATTTTAAAAAATTGAAGAAGACACAAAGAATTGGAAAGATATTCTATGTTCATGGATTAGAAGAATCAACATAGTTAAAATGGACATATTGTCCAAAGCAATATACAGATTTAATGCAATCCCTATCAAAATCTCAAATGTATTTAAGAAAATAGAAAAAAAAAATCATCGTATTTGAAGGGAATCATTAGTCAAATCATTTAAAATGAATAGTCAAATCATTTGAAAAAAGAAAAAAAAACAATTCTGGATGTATCACACTACCTGCCTTCAATTTATACTGCAAAATGACAATAATCAAAACATCATGGTATTGGCAGATAAACACACACACAGGCCAATGGAACAGAATTAAGAACCTAGAAATAAACCCACATATATATGGACAGATAAGTTTGGACAAAAGAGCCAAAAGTATTCAATGGAGAAAAGAAAGCCTCTTCAATAAAGTGCTGAAAAAATTGGAAAGCCATATGCAAAAGCTTGAAACTAGACTGCTATCTATTACCATACGCTAAAATTAACTCAAAATGACTTAAACATAAGACCTGAAACAATAAATTGCATAGAAGAAGACATTGTAAATAAACTTATGGACGTTGGGTTCATAAGAGAGGATTTTCTGAATTTGACCTCAAAGGCAAGGGAAGTAAGAGCCAAAATGAATGGGACTATATCAAACTAAAAAGCTTCTGCACAGCAAAAGAAGCCATCAACAAGGCAAAGAGGTAATCAACCAAATGGAAGAAGATATTTGTAAAGAACAGCTTTGATAAGCTGATATCCAAAATGTATAAAGAAGTCATACAACTCAACCACAAAAAAAAAGAAACAGAACAAACAAAAAATCCAGTTAAAAAATGGGCAGGACTTGAACAGACATTTTCTTTCCAGAAGACAACAGACATATGAAAAAATGCTCAACTCCATTAGCTCCTAAGAAAATGCAAACCAAAACCACAATGTAATACCACCTCAAGCCCATTAGAATGAATATTATCAACAAGACAAGTAATAACAAGTATTATTGTTAATAGAAGCTGTGGAAACAAAGGAACACTCATAAAATGCTGGTGGGAGTATAAATTGATAGAACCACTATGGAAAACAGTATGGAGGTTCCTCAAAATATTAAGAACAGAATTACTATATAATCCAGGAATCTCTCTTCTGGGTATCTATCCCCAAAATCTGAAAACATTTATTCATGAAGATATATATTCCCCTATGTTCAATGCAGCATTATTTATGGTGGCCAAGACATGGAAACAAACAAAATGTCCTTCAATAGGTGATTGGATAAAGAAGATGTGGTACATATATACAGTGGAATATTAATCAACCATAAGAAAAGATGAAATCCTGCCAATTGTGACAATGTAGATGGATCTTGAAATTATCATGCTAAGTGAAATAAATCAGAAAAAGTCAAGAACTGTATGACATCACTCATATGTGAGGTATAAAACTGAAAATAAAAAATAAACAAGAGGGTAAAGAAAGACAAATATATGATGATGAAAGAAGTAATTCTGGTGATGAACACACCATACAATATATAGAATGTATTATAGAATTGTACACTTGAGACCTATATAATTTTTTTAACTTTTGTTGGATTTTCTTTTTTGTTTTTTTTCTCATTTATTTTTATTTTTCAATTACATGTGGCATACAATATTATATTGGTTTCAGGTGTACAGCACAATGATGAGACATTTACATAACTTAGAAAATTCTTACTCCAATATATCTGGTTCCCATTTGAGCCCATATATAGTTATTACAATGTTATTGACTGTATGCCCTATGCTGCACTTTATATCCCTGTGACTATTTTGTGACCATGAATTTGTACTTTTTTATTTCTTCCCCTTTTCACCCACTCCTGCCACCCTCCTCTCATCACCCCAACATATCTAGTGCCTATCTAATGCCACCAATAGTTATTACAGCATTATTGACTATATTCCTGTTATGCCCTATATCCCCATAACTATTACTTTGTAACCACTACACTGAACTTCCAAATCTCTTCCCCTTATTTCACTCCCTGCCCCCACCCTTCTCCCATCTGGTAACAAACCAAATGTTTTCTATATCTATGAATCTGTTCCTATTCCACTTGTTTATTTTCTTCTTTGGATTTCACCTGCAAGCAAAGTCAACTTGCATCTGTCTTCCTCTATTTGACACACTACTTAATGCAATACCCTCCATGTCTTTTGATTGAAGCTTTTAATCCACTTAAACTGAAGGTGATTGTTGATGTATAGCTATTGCCTTTTTATTATTCATAATTTTGCTTCTCCTTTTCTTCCCCCCACCCTCCACTCCCAATATTAAAGCAGTCCTTCTAACATTCCTTGTATTACTGGTTTGGTGGTGATGAATTCCTTTAACTTTTTGTTGTCTGGGAAGCTCTTTATTTGTCCTTCAATTTTGAATGATAGCCTTGCTGGGTAGAGTAATCTCACTTGTAGGTCCTTGCTTTTCATCACGTTCAATATTTTCTGCCACTCCCTTCTGGCCTGCAAAATTTCTTTTGAGAAATCAGCTGACAGTCTCATGGGAGCTCCCTTAAAAGTTACTATTTGTTTTTCTCTTGCTGCTTCTTGGATTCTCTCTTTGTCTTTAACCTTTGCCATTTTAATTATAATGTACCTTGGTGTGGGCCTATTTGAGTTCATCTTGTTTGGGACTTTCTGTGTTTCCTGAGATTGTATGTCTGTTTCCTTCACCAGGATAGGAAAATTTTCAGTTGCTATTTCTTCAAATAGGTTCTCAATTCCTTACTTTCTCTCTTCTCCTTCTGGTACTCCTATGATGTGAATGTTGTTACGCTTGATGTTGTTCCAGAGGCCCCTTAGCCTGTCCTCATTTATTTGGAAGCTTCCCCCCCCCCCCTGTTTTAATTGAATGTTTTCTGCTACCTTGTCTTCCAATTCACTGATTTGCTCCTCTGCTCCACCTACTCACTGATGATTCCTTCTATTGCATTCTGAATTTCAGTCATTCTATTATTCATTTCTGACACATTCTTTTTTATGGTTTTTATGTCCTTCTTTATGCTTAGTATCCCTCCAGAAAAGTTTTCACTAAGTTCCTTGAATATCCTTACAATCATTGTTTTAAGCTCTGTGTCTGATAGGTTGCTTGCTTCCATCTTGCTTAGTTCTTCTTCTGGAATTTTTCTGCTGTTCTTTTATTTGAATCATAGTTCTTTGTTTCATTTTGGATACCTGCCTATATTTGTTTCTATGTATTAGGTAGATCTGCTACATCTCCCAGTAGTGCTGGATAGCCTTATGTGGTAGGTGCTCTGTGGGTCCCTGGCACTGCCTCCCTGGTCATCTACACTGGGTAATCCTATAGATTCTGGTTTGGTGCCAATGCTGTGCCTGGAGCTACCCCACAAAAGTCTCTGAGCACACCAATGATGGTCATCACCTGCCCACCAGGCTTAAATAGTTTTCCAAGAAAGATGACATTGTGGGAGGGCTTGCTGCCCACCAGAGAAAGTGCCTTTGGTGTTGGTGAAGTTGGATGAAATGGGGCTATATTGAGTCAGCAGGCTGGAGTGAGCAGAGCTCACTAGACCAGTCAGGTTCAGATTTGGCCTTGTGGGGCAGGTGCAACTACTGTCTTCCAGTCCTCACCCCAAAGCCAAATACCTCATCTGCCCCCTGTATGCCTCCAACATCCCCTGAGTCATCATCTCTCTGCTGGAGCTCAAGGTAAGTACCTACAAGTGACTGAGTCTGTGCACGCACTTTAAGAGGATATCTCGGGTTTCTGCAGCCTTCCATCCCAACCTGACAGTCTGAGTCCCCACGATTTTTCACAGTCAGATGTTGTGGTGCTTTTCCTCCCAGCACCAGTGTTCCAGGCTGGGGAGACTGGTATGGGGTCCCTTGCTCTTCTGGGGGAAACTTCTCTGGCTGAGATATCCCTTCTGATTCTCTGCTACCACTAGAGATTTTTCTCCTTTCGGGTCTCCACCCCTCCTGCCAGTCTTGACGTGGCCTCCTCTTTTTTGTATCCTTAGTTATAAAACTTCTGTTCAGCTGGACTTCAGATGGTTCTTCATGTTAGTTGTTCAATAATTTAGTTGTAGTTTCAATGTGCTCATTGAACAAAGCAGGCACAGTGTTTACCTACTCCACTATCTTGGATCTCAAAACCTATATAATTTTTCTAATCAGTGTCACCCTAATAAACTTAATAAAAAATAGAGAGAGAACTTCTCTTATTCTGAAGCACTTAACATAAGTGATAAAAATATATAGTCTTTTAAATTTATAAATAAATTTAAAGGTGAAAAGAGTGTGTTTATATAGTAAAATAAATTATAACAGATATAAAAGTGAGGAAGGAGAAACAAACTATAAAAATATCTATTATATTTGAAAAATAACAAAATAGAACTTCTAGAAATGAAAAATGAAAAGATTGAAATTAAAAAGCAAGTGGAAGAATCAGCAGAGAAGACCACAACTGAAGACAGAATTAGGGAGTGGTAAGTGAAAATTGGTGGACCTTACATAGAACACAGCACAGAAAGACAACTGCTGAAAATATGACTAAGTGGTTAAGAGTCATTTAGGATAGAGTGACAAGGTTTAATATGCCTCTAACCAGAATTTCAAGAAGAGGTAACAGAGGGGACAAAGTAGTATTTGAAGAGACAATGAATGAGACATTTTGGGGATTGATGAAAGATAGTAACCTCAGATTCTAAAACCCAAAGGATCCCAGTGAGATAAATTTAATAGACACACACCTAACACATTGTTGTAAAACTTCAGACTATCAAAGGCAAAGTATTAAAATTAGCCAAAGAAAAAAATACAGATTACCAATAGAGGAATGACGAGATAGCTGAATGCTCAGCAGCAAACATGAAAGACAAGACTCTCTGGAAAGGGCCCATTCCTGGCTGAGAGACAGCTGTGTTTTTGCTATGTTCTCACATGGTAGCGGGACAGGGAGAACTCTCAGGACTTTTTATAAGGACCCTGATTCATGAAGGCTTCACCCTCATGACCTAATTACCTCCAAAGCCCTCCCTCCAAATAGCATCACCTGTGGGGTTAGGATTCAACATAGGAATTTGGTGGTGATGATGGAAGTGGGAAGACAAATGTTAGGACAATAGCAGGCACACAGGGAGCTTTAGTCACATTGGCATTGCTCCAGAATAGTGATTTAACTAGGATTGCATTTCATATTTTAAGAAATAGGTAGTAATAAAAAGAAAAAAAACCTTAAATATGACCAGAATGTAGCTTTGTATTATGGTACTTGAAATACTTAACTGAGTTGTTTGAGGCATTACAATTGACCGTGATGTTCAAGCGAGTATTAAATATGTTGATTTTACATAAACTCAGTAATTGGGAATTATTACAAGCCCATATGACTTAGTTGGCAACTGGTTCTTGTCCATAGAGTCAAAGCCAAGAAATCATAAATAGCTGTCTCATGGAGAGTGGCTTAGAGGCCATATAGCCTTCCTAGCATCCACTCCACATTCACTCCACTCCTAAGTGAATCCCAAGTGATTGCTCTGTCCATGCACTGTTCTAACCACATACAAGTACAACTTTCACAGCACTGCTTTGAGGCAGGTATATTATTATTCCCTTTTATCATGTTGGCAAACTGAGGTCCACAGTGGTTAAATACCTTGCCCAAGATCATTGAGCTAAGAAGTGGCAGTCTTGTATCAAACACAGTTTGAATCCAGAGCCTATGCTCTTATTCATTACTCTCTACTTGATCTCAATCGTTCTTCCACTTTATTGTAAATAAGATTTACACTCAGGCATTAGATTAAAATATAGCTTCTTCTGACATAGTTGCTCTGAAGTTGGTTTTCAAAAGAGCTCTGGAATTCACATTATCAAGTGGAATCTTAAGCATTTGCCACTAGTATGACTTCTATCTAACTTACCCCTCCCACAAATTTGACCATATCTTTGCTCTGCTTAAAATTCTCCCATGTCTTTCCTCAGCATTAAGACTCAAGTTTAACCCTCTTAGATTAGCACACAGGCTATTCAAGCCCTGGTCCCAACCATCCCTTTTGTGTCACTGCCAATCATTCCCCTAAACCCTTCCTGTACTTCCATATATGGGCCTTTTCCCAAAACTGTGGCTAATGACATTTCACACCTGCATGACTGAGGTCACATTGCTTTCTCTGCCCAGAAATGCTCTGCAAACCTTCTTCTTTTAGCAAACTTCTATACATCCTTCAAACTTCTAGAACATCACTTTACCTCCCTCTAATACTGATTTAGAAGTCTACCTTCTGCTCTTCTATAACACCCCCATGCTTTCTTATACCACAGAGCTAATGGCACTCCTTGTCACCTTCAGTGTACTCAGATGTCTCCTTCTCTAATAGTCTGTAAGAATAGGGATAAAGGTTACTTACAGAGCAGCCCTAGGAAATTTACATACAATATATCTAATTCCCAATACAACTTCAGAAGATACATTTTGGAGGTTGCATTTTAAAGTTAAGAAAACTGAGTGAGGTTCAGAGAGTGAGTTAGTAAGTCCATGGTCATGCCATTATGAGGTAGGAGAATTCACAAACAGGGAGCATGTCCAGAGGTGATTAGTTGGGCAAGGAGGAGTCTGGGTTGGGGAAGAACTTTACACTAGAGGCTGCAGGCTGCACAAGAACACAGTCTTAACGCAGTGGCAGGGCATCCATTTAGTCCAAGTTTTCTTTGAGGAAGAACTATTGACATGCAATCTTTATCTCAGTTCCCCAGATGGGGAGATAGCAATTTGCTATCTCTGCATGCAGCTGTGACCAGAGATTGATGTGGGCTTGGTCACAGCGCAAGTGCATACACACTGCCTGCCTTTTTGGTTTATGTCCAAAGCTGCTGAAAATAGAAGCTGATACTGCCTTGAACTCAGTCTCTTTCATCTCATGTTTTTTCTGGTACATTTGTTCTAAATGTATCAACCTCTTTTTAATTCTTTGCTACATGCCAGATTTAAAAAAAAATTTGTGTGAATTCTTAATGAGAGGTTTAATCTTTCTTTTATTAATTCCTGGAAGTTGGAATTAATAAAAGAAATACATATATTTATTTTTAATTTTTTATGTTGCCTCTCTTATGATATACAAGGTAACAGGACCTCTTTTACCCTGAGTCCTTTGAATAAGCTGACAGAGTTTGTTAAGCCCACTCGCAGGGTCCACTTCACCTCAGTTATTTGGCAGGGAGTGGGTGAGGTTCTACTTCTGGATTAGCCTTCTTAACTTGCTGTGACCTGCTGACTCCTCTTCACTCCCTCTCCAAGAGCTCCTCTCCACTCTCTCTTTTTTAATATCCTGCCTTTAAGTGACTGTTTAATGAGATCTTCTCTGCACCCCATGTAACGGAAGTGGTAATGCCACAAGTTCTGAGTGACTGCAAAGGCCCCCTCTGTGGTCTAGCCATGGGGCCCCAGTGTCCATTTGGCAGCTCTACAGAGAAGCCCCCAGTAGGATTCTACTTCTCCTGCCTCTCACTCACGTTCTCCACTCCCAAATAGTGAGGATCTTTGTTCAGCTCTTTTTATGTTTTCATCTACTAGTTAGGCTCTGAGCATGTAATTCCTTGTGATATAAAATTTCTTAGTTGTATGTAACTAAAACTGTCTATTTCTCCTTGACTTATATTTTAGTCAATCTCATGTTGATGGGCTTAATGATGGAAGCTATTCTATTATCTGCCTCTAATTCTCTTTCTTTTCTGACAAAAAAGGAATCAGAGAGATGGGGGCAGACAGGTATCTGGTACATTCCATATCTAATTTTTCCCTTTTCTTTTTTTCATTTAGTATTTTTATTATGAAAGTAATACATGCTTATCATCAGTAAATGGTGCAGAACTTATAAATTTCCCAATCTCATCTCATACTAATAGGGTGGAAAATATTCTTCCAGTTATTCTCTAGGAATTTACTAAAAATAAAATAAAATAAAAAACACACAAAACACACACACACACACACACACACACACACACACACACTGCAATTTTTGTATAGAAATAGAGTACTACCAAAGATACTATTCTGTAATTTGACTTTTTTTAATTTAATAATCACTGTGATTAATTTCTATGCTGGTAAACTTTTTCTGTCATTCTTTTTAATACTTACCAAATACTTTTTAAATCTTTTTATTAAATTCATTGAGATAACATTGATTATTACTTCTATGATACATCATCTGTATATCGCATCGTGTGTTCACCATTCAAAGCAGAATACTTTTATTAGTTAGAACACTGGCTTCAACACACCTGATACAGAAACTCAACTCAAACTATCTCATGCACAGAAAGGAATGTACTGGTTCACCAGAGTCGGGGGAAGAAAGGTAGGGCTAGTCACAGGAAGGGATATGTCCAGGGACCCAAGAGTGCCCTCAGGTTACTTTCTCTTTCCATTTCTCAGTTCTGATGCTCTATTTTGGCCTTTTCCTATTTAGAGCAAACTTGTTTATTGCATGCATTTGGGGCAGAGAGAGCCACCCCTGCTGACACCTTCAGTCCTACATCATCTCAGACCAACCAACCTACGGGCTGGGTAACCCGGAGCTCATTACTCAGTCTCTCTCAGCTGCACTGTCATGCAAGCAGACATTCTAGGTCTTATCTTCCTGAGCCTCTCTCTGTGATCCAGCCAGACTTCTTCCAGGTGTGGAAGTTGGAAGACCAGCAAGCGGAGTTCCCCTCTACTCCAATGCAGGACCCTGGAGGTGCAGAAGGCCCACTTCTCCTGGGAGAGGAACCAGGCCACATCCTGGAAGGCCACACGTCTTGGATCCATCTCCTCTTACCTGGGCCTGGTCTCAGGGAGTCAATGCTGTGCCTTCATTTTATTGGGTGCACTTTTGAGGGTAGAGGCAGAACTACCCTAGACCGTAAATCCTTGATTGAGTTCCTCTCCCCAGCAATGAACAGCTCAGGGACTGTCCCATCTTGTTTCTGGGACCCAAGGTGCTCTTCCTCCTAGGAATTCCCAGAATTACGCCTCATTATTTCAAAATTATGCTTCAGAAGTCCTGACATACTGGTGCCCAGAGGCAGTACATTTTTAAAATAAAGATTCCTCGGCCCTACGCCCTGAGACTGAACCAGTAAATCTAGGGTAAGGCCCTGGAATCTATACTGTTTAAAAGCAACACACCTGATTTTACGATCAAACGGATTTGGAACGGAGAAACTCATAAATCTTCCTGCATAATTCTCTTTGTTTAACTTTACTTTCTGAAATGGTGGCAGCTGGGAGAGTGTGAGCTCCTTTCCTGTGGCATAATTGACTGGTTCTGGCCAGGTATGCTTAACAGACAGGTGTGTCCAAGTCCCTCCCCTACTTTTATTCAAGTCAGGTATTTTTATTCCTAAGGGAGGTCTAAGATGGGAAGTTCTTCCTGAGTAGGGGGAGATCTAGGTTTTATTGTCCTGAAGCTTTTACAATTTGGAGAGGCCCTCTTTAAGGAAAAGAAAATGAAAATGAGAATTTAAATTAAGTACAGAGCCTTGGAAGAGGCCTGTGCAAGTGAAGGACACTGAAGCTTAAACTTCATCACCTTCATGGCAGTTCTGTCCCTGAACAGCTTTCTAATTCTAGAACACATCAAAAGAACTCTGTTATTCAAGTTGTCTACACCTTCCATATATTATAGATGATCTGAATTTGTGGAAATGAAAAAAAGAGACCACAAAAATAGATTGTTTTGGCCTAGAAGAGTGTAAAGCTGAATTTTAAACCTCAAGATGAAGGCATGGCTTTGCTGGTGAGTTTTTTGTTTTTTTTTTTGTTTGTTGTTTTTTCTTTTTTTTTGCTTTTTGGTATGTGGGTAGCTCCCTGACTGGGAATCGAACCCAGGCCACAGCACTGACAGCGCCAATGCTGAAGCCTTAAGCCACTACACCATCAGGGAACTCCCTGCTGGTGAGTTTTTTGTTATTCCCTATATTCCCTGAAACTGTAGAAAGAGCACCATGGTTCCTTTACAATCCAACTCTCTCTACCTTTCTGACCACATCTGCTATTTTCCTACTTGTTGCTCTTCTTCATGTTTACTAGTCTTCTCTGAGCCCATCTGGCATGCTCTCTCCTTAGGGTCCTGGATTGGGTAGGGTTCCTGTTCCTGAAATATTTACTCAGTGTTAACAGAAAAAGATACATGGGTGTTTGATCAAGAGAATGAAATGCACGAAAACATCCATAATATTTTTCCACTGGTTTCATTCTTGGCTCCCCTCTTTCTCACATGCCCCTTCCAATCAATCAGAAAACCCTGTTGGCTCCAAATTCAAAATATGTTCCAGTTTGAACATTACTTTCATCTCCACAATTACCCCTTGGGTGGAGGTCCCCACCACCTTAGATTATCACCATAGCCTCCCATTTGGTCTCCTTTCTTCTCCCCTCAACCCTTATAAGCCATTTCTACATAGCAACTAAGGCAGTTCTTTAAAATACAAGTTAGATCAGTGGGGTTTTCAACCTTTTCATACTTGGGGACCAGTGAAAATAAGAAAATTAATTTGGGGACCACTAAGTTAGAAATAAAAACCATAGACTATAACAGAAATGTTTTCAAAGCAATATTCAGTTGTTTTTTTCTTTCCATTTTGTAGGGTTTAAATTTTTAAAGCACAAATTTTATAGCACAATTACACAAGAAATAACTTGCTTTACATTGACAGATGAGCTAACCCTGTATTGCCATAAAAAAAATGAGCCTGCCCCCTCCATAGTTCCTTGGCAGACAGCATATATCCAAGGCTGCCTCAGTAGTGTTATTATGAGAAGGCCGTAATGCTTCTTGAGGCTTCGATCAGTCTTGCTCAAACCATGGCTGGAGACAGACTCATGGTGGTGTTTGGACATATGACACCTTTTGTGCATGCTCGTTGTCCTGGACAGCGATGTCTCTCTCCACTATGCTGCTACATGATCCAGGCATACATGACAGTGGCAAGGTCAGCAAACATCATGGTGATTAACTATTTCACGGACCAGCTGTTTCTGGTGGACCGGGGTCGGTCCACGAACTAGGGGTTGAAAACCACTGAGTTAGATCTTGTCACTTCTCTGCTCTTGTCACTCTCATGGCTTCCTACTTCTGCCAGAGTGAAAGCCAAAGACTTCACAAAGGCCTATAAAGCTTTACAGCTATGCTGTCCAAGGAGGTAACCACTTGCTACATTTAACTAGAGAGAATTGGAGATACAGTCAGTCTAAATTGAGATTTTTATAATGGATTTTGAGGGATTAGTTTGGAAAAAAATAAAGATTGGTTGTTGCCAGAATTGGGGGCTGGATGGTGGGGGAAATGGGTGAAGGTGGTCAACAGGCACAGACTTCTAACTACAAGATAAATAGCTTCTGGGGATGTAATGTATAGCATGGAGAGTATAGTTAACAATACTGTATTGTATATTTGAAAGTTGCTAAGAGAGTAGATCTTAAAAGTTTTCATAAGAAAAAAATTAACTGTGTAAAGTAATGGATGTTAACTACACTTATGGTGCTAATTATTTTGCCATGTATAATTATATCAAATATTTATATTTTTTATCTTAAATGAATATAATGCTATATATCAATTATATCTCAATAAAACTGGAAAAATTACTCAAATATTTTTATATTGATTATATATTGAAATTATAATATTTTCAATATATTTGGTAAATAAAATATATTATTAAAATAAATTTCACCAGTTACTTTTACTGTGGCTATGGAAATTTTAAAATTACATATGTGGATCACATTTCTGGCTTGAATTACATCTCTATTGGACAGTGCTAGACTACAATATTCGGTCCCCTAAAATCTTTCCTGATCTTGTCACCTGCTCACTCTTGTTCTTGTTAACGCCAATCCAGCCACACTGGTTTTCTTGTTATTCTTGGAACACAGGAGCATACCAGGCATCCTCCTGCTGCAGGGTCTTTGCACTCACTATTTCTAATCCTAGGAAAATTTCCCTCCAATTATCTAGATGACTTCTTCCTTAATCTTTTCTGGACTTTATTCAAACTTCACCTTCTCAATTAAGCTATTCTGACCACCCTACTGAAAACTGAATTCCTCATCCACCTCCACTCCTGTATTCACTGAGCTCTTTTCCTAATTTATTTTTCTCCATAGTATTTGTCACCATGTAACTTACTATATGTATTTTTGTATTTATTTTGTTTATTATCTAACTTTCAATGGAAACCAAGGGTCCTTATGACTTTAATTAAGTTTAATTTTAAATCCTATCTCTAGAAAACATCCCTCTTCCCCCACCCCCACCTCTTTCTTCCTCTTCTCTCTCTCTCTCTCTCTATCTATCTATCTCTCTCTCTGTCTCTCTCTGTACATACTTGTATATATTCTTGATCCTTAAGCCTAAGGTAGAATGAACCCTGCTGCTTTCCCCTGAGACTGGACAGAGGAACTCTGATAAAGACCTCAGAACTGTTCTTAAGACTTGAAGAAATGATTTATGACCATGACCTCACCTCCAACCAATCGACTCCCAGCATAATCCTGAACGCACAATGTCGTTTTGTCTTATATTCTCTGTAACCTGCATGTCATCAGAGAGTCAGGTCTTTAGAGCATTAGCTCTCTGCCTCCATATTGATCAATTTAATATTGAACTATTATTTTCTTTCTATACAGCAAACTCCTATTTGTGCATTTCTTTGGGCCAGTGCTCTCAAGGAAAAACATGTAACATACCATATAGTTCTGTGTTTATTATGTTTACTGTCCTTTTCCTCTACAGTGGAAGAGGGCAGGAAATTTTGTTTAAAGCTGTGCTCTCAGCATCTAGAACAATGCTTGGAATATAGTAGGTGCTCAACAAATATTTGTTGAATAAATACTGAATGTATTTTAATCAACCACTTAATTATACAGATGAAGAAACTGAGGATAAGTGGATTTTTCAGGGTCTCACTGTGAAATTAGGGCAGAACAGATGCCCCTTTCAGTTATATCTTACTCTCAATAAGATCAAATGCTATTGACCAGAAATGCATGTGTTACCACCTAAACACCAGCCTTTTACTTATATTTTTGTTTCCTCACTGGACTCTGCCTACACTTTTATGCCTCATTTATACCTTATACTTAAAAAAAGAAGAATCTGCTGCAGAAATATATTTTACATCAGTCATCATAACCAGGAGATGGCCTTCAACATTCTTCTTTGCTCCAACAATAAGCCTTTGAGGTGTTTGTTTATTCTAGATTTGTCTGGATCAATGGAAATTAATGATATTTCAACAAGAAAAAAAATTGCCCAAAGGAAAGTATTACATTTGACTATATAATGAAATATTCAAACTATATCCAAGAAAATTTAAACTAGTTCATTTATTTGACAAACCAACACATATTTGCTGAGCAATAACATATGCCAGTCATTGTTTTAGCTCCCGGGAACAAACATGATCTTCAAAGAGCTAACCGTCTACTGTGTATGTATAGGTGGGGGTATAAACAAACAAACACAAGATGTATTCATTTCCTATTGCTGCTGTAACAAATGACCACAAACTTGGCTTAAAATATATATTTGTTCTCTTACAGTTCTGGAGATCTTATATGGCTAAAATAAAGGTGCCAGGAGGTTGCATCCCTGGAGTTTACAGAGAAGAACCCATTTTATTGCCTTTTTTTAGCTTTTAGTGGCTATCTATATTGCTGGCTTATAGCCACTTTCTCCACCTTCAGAGCACAACACTCCAATCTCTATCATCACATCACCTTCTCTATACCCTCTGACTCCTCTTGGGTCTCTCTAATATGAATCTTTGTGATGATATCAATCCATCCAGATAATCCACACTAATTTCTTCACCTGAAGATCTTTACATCAGAGCTCTGCAAGATGGTGATCGGAGAGGAGATCCCTAAAACCTCTCCTTGAAAATACAATTAAACAGCCAGCCAGGATCCAACACAGGAAACCCTGAGTGGCACAGTGACAGCTGAAAGATTCACACATTGCAAGAACACACCTGAAGGTTGGAGAAAGTGGGGAGAGTGTGAGAGAAGGGAGGAAGCAGAGATTCACACATTGCAAGAACACACCTGAAGGTTAGAGAAAGCAGGGAGAGTGGGAGAGAAGGAGGAAGCAGAGATGGATCATGACCCAACTCAACCTTTGCTAACTGAAGGAACTAGGAAGGAATCAGGGAACACTGACTGTGGAGCAGCACAATACTGGGTGGTGGGGAGGCCTAGTGGTGACAAGACTGGAGATGAGAGTGGCTAAGGCCCTGCAAGACAGTGAGCGAGTTTGACCCAGCAGCAGTCTGGGATCCACTCCCAGAGTGGCTCGGAAGCTGAACAAAGTATCTGAATTGCCCCAGGTGAGAATAAGGCCTCCTGCTGCAGCATCACTCTACTGTCAGCTCTGAGCAAGTTGGAATCTGGGAATGGCTGCCATGGAAATGCTGACATGTTAAAACACTGGCCTGGGTGAAAAGCAGGCCAAGGAGAAGGGAGTAAGGCTGAGCTCACGTGAGCACTCAGCCCCCATCACTCTTGGCTTGCCTTGCATAGGCTTCCCCTTACCTGCCTCCCCACCCCCCCGGCTCCCTGGGCTTTCCCAATCGATGGACTACTGTTGCAGCAGAGTCACAGCCAGAGGAACTGCTGCAGGAAGCAGAGCAGCCACAGACGGCCTGTGTCCCAAGCCCAGGTGCAGCTCACCCTAGCACTCTCTCTCTCTTAAAGCTTGCCCCGCAGTGCCACCTAATGTCTGCTCTACAGCAAGACACTACAGCAATACCAACTGGGAAGAGAAAGGAGAGACCTCCCTGGAACTCTCACAGGAAAAGCCCTTATACCCATAAAGGACACCGTTGCATGGAGAAACACTATGAATACCTTAGGATTCAAAGCTGCTCAGAAAGAAGATGAAAAATCTTCAGAAAAGTATCTTATAGATCTAGAAATTTATAAACTAAGTGACATAGAATGCAGGGCTGCAATTCTAAAGGCTCTCAGAGAAATGAAAATACATTGGCAGACCACCCTAGCTGAGATGAATGATCTCAGAAAGGAAATTTGTGAACAAAAAAAATATTTTAACTAAGAAATTAAAATATAAGAAAGAATCAGATGGAAATGTGAGAGATAAACAATGTAATAAAAGAACTGAGAAGTGAAATACCAGCCATAGGAAACAGGGCCAACCAGATGGAGGAAAGAATTAGTGATATTGAAGATTGGAACATGGAAATAACACAGAAAGAAGATAAGGACTTCTGAGTCAAAAGGAAGAAAGAACTCTACAAGAACTATCTGACTCCATTAGAAAAAAAAATTTGAATAATAAGCTTAGAAGAAGGGACAGATAAAAACTCTACAGAAAAAATACTCAAACAAATAGCAGACAAGAACTTTCCAAACCTATGGAAAGATGTGGAACCCCAACTTCAAGAAATAAATAGGTCCCTAGCTACCTGGATCCTTGTAGATCTTCTCCAAGATACATTATACTGAAGATGTAAAATATCAAGGAAAAAGAGATAATTCTCAAGGCAGCCAGGGAAGAAAAATCTATAACCTTTAAAGGTATACCCATCAGGTTATCATCAGACTTCTCAGTAGAAACTCTACAAGTCAAGAAGGAATGGAATCAAATATTCAAAATAGTAAAAGAAAGAATTTTCCAGCCAAGAATAGATTACCCAGCAAAATTACCCTTCAGATATGAAGGAAGAATAAAGACCTTCTCAGACATAAAGAAGTTGAGGAAATTCTCTAGCATGAGGCCAGCATTTCATGAAATAATGAAGGAGACTCTTTAACCTGAAGCAAAACAGCAGAATAAATGGAATAGAGTTGAAACAACAAAAAAGAAATTTAAAAAAAAAAGGAAGAAGTAATGGCCACAGGAAATCCTCATATATCAATTATCACTCTAGATGTAAATGGAATGAATTCACCAATAAAAAAACAAAGAGTAGCAGACTGGATTAAAAAACAGAACCCATCCATATGCTGTCTCCAAGAGACACATCTCAGCCATAAGGACAAACACAGACTCAAAGTGAAAGGATGAAAAACAATACTCCAAGCACATGGTAACCAGAGAAAAGCAGGAGTTACCATAGTGATATCTGAAGAAACAGACTTCAGGTTGAAAAAGATAACAAGAGACAAAGGTGGACATTTCATAGTGACAAGAGGGATAATACAACAACAAGAATACTTGACACTAATTAATATATATGCCCCCAATCAGGAAGCACCAAAATATACAAAGAAACTACTAACAGATCTGAAATGAGAAGCTAACAACAACACAATTATAGTAGGGGACCTAAACACATCCTTAACAGCCATGGACAGATCACCTAAACAGAAAATAAATAAATAAATATCAGCTTTACATGACACATTACAGCAATTGGACATAATTGACTTTTACAGGACACTTCATTCAACAAGAAGAGAGTATACCTTTTTCCTAGTGCATGTGGAACATTTTTAAGGATAGACTATATGCAGGGATATAAAACTAGCCTCAGCAAATTAAAAAAAATTGAAATTGTACCAAATGTATTCTAAGACCACAAAGCTTTGAAATTGGAGATCAACTACAAAAAGAAAGCAGAAAAAATCACATATACATGGAGCTTAAACAACATCTTAATTTAAAATGACTGGAACAAAGAACAAATAGAAGAAGAGATTAAAAAATATATAGAAACTAATGACAATGAAAATACAATGAATCAAAATTATTGACACTCAGCAAAAGCAGTGATAAGAGGGAAATTTATACCATTACAGGCCTATCTTAAGAAACAAGAAAAATCACAAGTAAATATCCTAGCATCCCATCTTAAAGAATTTGAAAAAGAAGAACAGAAGAAAACCAAAATCAGCAGAAGAAAAGAAAGAATAAAAATTAAAGTACAGCTAAATGAAAATAAGAACAGAAAGACAATAGGAAAAATGAATGGAACAAAGAGCTGGTTCTTTGAAAAAAATCAACAAAATTGACAAACTGCTGGCTAGACAAACCAAAGGATGAAAGGAAAGGACACAAATATCCAAAGTTAGAAATGAAAGGGAAGAACTACAAAGGATCATAAGGAAATATTATGGAGGGCTTTATGCCACTACATTTAACAACCTAGAAGAAAATGGACAAGTTTGTGGAAACATATAATCTACCTAGACTGAACCAAGAAGAACTGGATAATCTAAATAGACCAATCAATAGTAAAGAAATCAAAACAATCATCCAAAACCTTCCCAAAGACAGAAGCCCTTGACTAGATGGTCTTACCAACTAATTTTACCAAGCATTTAAAGAATTAATGCCTATCCTCCTCAGACTCTTCCAAAAAATTGAAGACAAGGCAACACTTCCCAATTCATTCTACTAGGTCAACATTAACCTAATAGCAAAGCCTAGTAAAGACAAGACAAAAAAAGAAAACAATAAACCATTATCTCTGGTTTATGCAAAAATCATAAACAAAATATTAGCAAATAAAATACAATAATGCATCAAAAAGATTATATACCATGATTAAATGGGATTCATCCCAGAGCACAAGGATGTTTCAACATACAAAAATCAATCAATGTGATACCCCAGATTAACAAAATAAAAGATAGACACCATATGATCATATCAATTGATGCACAAAAAGTATTTGACAAGATACAACATCCACTTATGATCAAAACACTGAATAAAATGGGTATAGAAGAAAAGTACCTCAACATAATAAAGGATATACATGACAACCCCCCCAGCTACTATACTATCATACTGAATGGGGAAAAGGTGAAGCCCATTCTCCTGCAATCTAGCACAGGAACAATATAGTACTGGAAGTTCTAGCCACAGCAATCAGACAAGAGAAAGGAATGAAAGGTAGCCAATTTGGGATAGAAGAAATCAAATTGTCACTATTTGCAGATGATATGGTCCTTTATATAGAAAATTCCAAAAACTCCATTAGAAAACTATTAGAGACAATAAATGAATACAGTAAAGTCACAGGATACAAAATAAATATGCAAAAATCAATTGCATTTCTATATACAAACAAAGAATCTTCAGAAAAAAATGAGAGAATCAATACCTTTTGCAATTGCAATAAAAATAAAATACTTAGGAATTAACAAAGAAAGTGACAGACTTATACATGGAAAGCTATAAGACACTTCTGAAAATAATTGAAAAAGACACAAAGAAATGGAAAGATATTCCATGTTCAGGAATAGGAAGACTTAACATTGTTAAAATGGCCATATTACCCAAAGCAGTATACAGATCTAATGCAATTCCCATCAAAATCCTACAAACATACTTTCACATAATAGATAAAAATAATTATTAGATTTGCATGGAATCACAAAAGACCTCGAATCACCAAAGCAATACTACATAAAAAGAATAAGGCTGGTAGTATCACGCTCCCCAATTTAAATTTATACTACGAAGCATCAATATTCAAAACAGCTTGGTGTTGGCAGAAAAACAGACACACGGACCAATAGAACAGAATCAAAAACCAAACCCAGAAATAAATTCACAAATATATGGCCAAATAACTTTTGATAAAGGAGCAAAAAATATGCAATGGGGAAAAGACAGCTTCTTCCATAGATGGTGCTGAAACTGGAAAAACATGCAAAAGAATGAATCTGAGCTAGGAACTGTCACCATATACTAAAATTAATTTAAAAGGAATTTAAGACCTCCACATAAGACCCAAAACTATAAATTGTATAGGAGAAAACATTGGTATTAAACTTATAGACCTTGGGCTCAAGGAGAACTTCATGAACCTGACCTCAAAGGCAAGGGAAGTAAAAGCAAAAATAAATGAATGGGACTATATCAAACTAAAAAGTTTCTACACAGGAAAAAATACCATCAACAAAGCAAAGAGAAAGCCAACTGAATGGGAGAAAATACTTGCAAACAATGCATCTGATAAAGGTTTAATGTCTGAAATATATAAAGAACTAGTACAACTCAACAACAACAAAAATAATCCCTATTAAATGTGGACAGAGGACCTGAACAGACACTTCTCCCAAGAAGATATACAAATGGCCAACAGACATATGAAAAAATGCTCATCTTCATTAGCTATCAGGGAAATGCAAATCAAACCCACAGTGAGATACCACCTCACACCTGTGAGAATGGCAGTTATTAACCAGACAAGGAATAAATAACAAGTGCTGGGGAGGACGTGGAGAAAAAAGGAACTCTGGCACACTATTGGTGGGAATGTAAATTGATACAACAGTTATTGAGGATAGTGTGGAGGTTCCTCAGTAAACTGGGAATAGAGTTACCATATGACCTGGCAATCCCCCTTTTGGGTATCTACCCCCAAATTTAAAAACCTTAGTCCACAAAGACTTATGTACCCCAATGTTCATTGCAGCTCTATTCTTGGTGGCCAAGTCATGGAAGCAACCAAAGTGCACATCAATAAATGACTGGATAGGGAGTTCCCTGGTGGTATAGTGGCTTAAGGCTTCAGCGCTGACGCTGTCAATGCGGCGGCCTGGGTTCGATTCCCAGCCAGGGAGCTACCCACATACAATAAATAAATAAATAAATAAAAATAAATGACTGGATAAAGAAGCTGTGGTACACACACACACAATAGAATATTAATTAGCTAATAGAAAAGATGAAACACTACCATTTACAGCAAAATGGATGGACCTTGAGAACATCATGCTAAGTGAAATAAGCCAAAAACCGTATGACTTCACTCATATGTAGAACATAAAACTGAAAGCAACAAAGAAAAAATAAAACTCATGGAAACAGTCAATAGTTTAGTGGTTACGTGGAGGCAGGGGGAGAGGGTGGGGGAGAAGAGGGAGTGGGTGGGAGAGAAGAGATGGGAAACCAAATATGTGGTGATGGAAAGATAACTGACACTGGGTGGTGAACACATAACGTGCTGTAGAATTGTACACCTGGAACCTATTTAATTCTTGTTAACCAATGTCACTCCAGTAAGTCTAACATTAAAAATAAATAAATAAATAAATAAAAGCTCTTTAATTTAATCACATCTGCAAAGTTTCTTTTGCTACAGAAGGTAACATACATAGGTTCTGGAAATTCAGACATAGACATCTTGGGGAGGACCATTATTCAGTCTGCCTTGGAGCATGATGTGACAAGTACCACCACATTGGTGATAAATACCAGGTTTGATGGAAGTGCTAACGGTAGTTCAGACAGAATGTGGAAGAGGAGTGAGACAGGTTTATAAATTGACTTTTTAACTGAGGTTTGCATGATGGCAAAGGATGGGAGGTACAGATCATGTATAAGGGAAAGGAGATATAAATGAAGATGGCTTTTGCGTTAGTTATCCTTTTCTGGATAACAAATTGCTCCAAAATGTAGTAGCTTGACAACAGTAAGTGTCTGAGCTTTCACACAGTTTCTGAGTCACGCATCTGGGAAAGCCTGAACTGGAAGGTCTTGCCTCACAGTCTCTCATGAAGATCCTCTCAGTGTTGGTTGAGGCCACAGAAGCAGTATCCAAGCTCACTCACGTGACTGCCAGCAGGAAGTGCTAGTGCCTCATTAGAGTGCCTTTCCCTGGGGTTACTCACATGATCTGGCAGCTGGCTTCCCTGAGGGCAAATAATCCTAGATAGATAGGTAGATAGAGCGAGCAAGCGTATCAGAGTCCAAGATAGAAGCCTCACTCATTTACAACCTCATCCCACTAGTGACATAGCACCACTTATGCCATTCTATTTGTCACCCAGAGCAACTCTGGCACAATGTGGGAGCAAACTACACAAGGATGTGAACATCAGGTGGTAGGGATCACTGGGGGCCATCTTGGAGTCTGGTTTTCACAATGTAATTGGGATTACAAGAGTTTTCCGTTGCTAGGATGTGGGGTGATCATGAAAGATCAGCAGGGATGAGGTTGGCTTGGAAAGAGATGGGTGCAGCGTGGAGGGCCTGTACAATTGGCCAAGAAATTTGGAGATAATCTTTCTATTGATAGGGAGCTATTGCAGGGGCTTAGTCAGAGAAGTGACATAACCAAGTTTCTTTTTAGAATAACCACTGTGTGTGTGATAAGGGTGGAGGAGGGTGGAGCAGAGGGAAAAGATTAGGGAGAAGAAGAGCATCTGAGAGGCTGTTTGCAGTGGTGCAGGAGAGGGGATGAGGCATACTCAGGAGGAGGTGAAATGGTTAGGGAGGCAGAGGGTGCAGGGAGACCTCAGGGGTAGTCAATTTTCTGGTTTGCAGGAGGGATAGGTAACATTAAATTAATACAGAAAGAGGACCTGGTTGACATGAGAGTCAAAAAGAGTTAATATGCCTAAATCTGAATATATTGACTCTGAGCTGCCTATGAGGGAGCCTGGTATTGAGACAACTAATGGCTGGAGTGGGATAAACTTAGTTTAGACTAACTACAGCAAAACCTTTTAAGTATTTCTCCAGAGAGATTGTGCACCCTGGCCCTAGGACCGTTCTTTTCCCTCTGAGTTGGTGTAAAGTACCAGCCTAAGCTGAAAGTCATACTCTAGATGTCATCTTCATTTTATAGTAGACTGTCAGTTAACTTACACCCATGCGCATTGGTAGATGCTGGATAAATGTAAGTAGACTCTCCATTAACCAGAACTCAAGCAACCAGCAAAATCTCAAACAACCAGTAAAAATTTTGCCAGTTGCTTGAGAGTGCCAGTTGTTTGAGTTTCAGTTAATGGAGAGTCAGTCTCCTGTATCATCATCCTTGTAATCAGCATTTTTAAATGCCTGCTGTATACCACACTGTGTGCTCTGCACCTTGCATTTATTTATTTCATCTTCACATTAACCCAATGAGATATGTAATGTTATTATTTCCTTTTTATAGATGAGGAAACCAAAGTAGGTACTACTATTATCCCATTATACAGATGAGGAAACAGGCTTAGCTAGGACAAATCACATTGCTTAAGGTTATGTAGGGAGTTTGTGATGGACACAGGTCTCAAATTCGGGTCTTTTGAGTGCAGACCTGTGCCTTAATTGAACATATGCAGTGTGCTTGAGAGAATTAGGGACAGTTTCCAGCAGGGCTACCATAAGGTGGAGTGATAATGTGTGAGAGACATCAAATAAATAAAGCAGGAACAGAATCAAGACTACACATGCAGTGATGTGGAGAAAATAAAATGCCCTCTTCCTGTTAAGTATAGAGAGATTTTGGCATATTGGCAATGTTTACTAATTCTCCCTAAGACTCTCTTTCAACTTTTTTGGTATTTTAGAAAAATCATGAGGAATTGCTTTCTTCACTTAAAAAAATAATAAATTGTTCTTTCTTTTTGTCACAGGCAAGTACAGCATCCTGGATCAGCCATATGGCCTTTCAAGCTTAAGATTGCCGCAAAAGGAGAAAGGGTTGTGGGCGGGTGAAGGGTGTCAGACAGATAGTGTATATTTCTTAAGGAGTGTTCCACAATGGCAGTTAGATTGGTCTAGAAAGAGCTACCAGCCATTTTCTATACATAAAACTCAATTAAAACAAGTTTTCATAGAGAAGGTTATATACTATAGAATTCAAGAGATAAAGGAAATGGCAGTCATGCCCAGCTCCGTAAATGGCTCCTAGACTATTTACTGTTGAAGGGAATGACAGTTTTGCCACCCCGCAGCTGTCTTTTTGGGATATTGATGTTAAGTTGTTTATTAAGAAACATTTAATCTCCCCTACTTTTCTGCCCAAGAGATTCAGAGAGAAAAACCTGTGTCAGGAAGGAAATCTTAGGTTGCTCACCTTAGCCTAATTTGAATTAAGTATGGTAAATAGGATGGACACCTGCTGCAGCCCATTGTTTCTAGGTTGCCTAGCAAAAATCTGCATGCCCTGTGTGTTCCCCTCTTCCTCCACTACCTGCGAATCACCATGACTCACTTCTGAAATCTAATACCCTGTTTTCCCTTCTCTTTTGGCCAAAATGTCATATATACTCAATGTTGTCCCACTCTCTGAGGAACTTCCATGCTTATAGGAATTTCCTGTGTGCATGTATTAAAATTTTGATACTCTACTGTTCATCTGTCTCTGTTAATTTGATTACTAGCCCAGCTGGTAGGTGGGAGGGAAAGTATTATTGTTTTAGCCCCCACAGTGTCCTACAGAAGATCTGACCTGTGGACCTCAAGCTTCCTGCAGATCAGAGTGTGAGAGCACAGGTCCACAGAGGAGCAAGAGAAACTTCACAGGAATCTGCCTGAGAAAGCAAAAGATAGGTTAAATATAGGCTTTCACCTTGAAATGCCACAAAGGTAATAAAATCAGGGCACAGTGGTTTATGATAGGTTCATTTGCAACGCTCCCACTTCACATTTTATGTGAGTCTCCAAGCAACAGAGCTTATTGAAACTAGAGAAGTAGGGAAGTGAGTGATGAGCCTGGAGGGTTCGGCCACGTGGGTGCACCAGACTACTTTGGACATCCGAGAACTGCTTGTATATTCAATAAAAGAAAGTAGGGGGGTTCCCTGGTGGTGTAGTGGCTAGGCTTCGGTGCTCTCAACGCCACGGCTGGGTTCGATTCCCAGCCAGGGAACCACCCCTACTTTCTTCCCCCCTCCCCCACCCCCAAAAAAGAAAGTAAATTATGAAACTTCTCTTGTCTGGGTTAACAATTTGGGCTTAGGTGCCTGTCAATATACTTGTTTGTACTAACGTCATAAAAACCACAACTGCACACAGATGGGCTAAGGAAAGCAAAAACTATGTAAAAACTGCCTAACAAGAAACGAATCCACTTCCCAGGAGGCCCACAATAATAGAGTACAGAATATGTGAAGATTTACATGACGTGTTAGCACATATTACCATTCATTCTGTTTAGTCAGTCCCAGGAAATCAGTTCAGGGTCAGAAGGAAGTCGGTCTCTACAAACCCAGCCTTAGTTTGAAGTCTCCCACCTGCTGCTACCACAGAGAACTTTCAGGTTCTGCATGGTCAGAGCCTACTGAACATTAACACTAGGACATTAGCAAACGTTGGCTGAGCAAGACCTTAGTAACAATTTTCTATCTGCACAACTTGTTCATGTTTTCCATAATTGTCTTTATAATTCTATAATTATCAACTTTGCCTGCTAAAGAATTATTTTATGACATTACTAAAATGGACATTGTCTGAGAGGTTTTCAAAGAACTAAAATTGCATAAAGCTATTTCAGGGTGAAATTGGATGTGTTTGGTATACTTGCCCCTCTTCAAGGACACCTCTAGCCCTCTCTAGAGAGATGAGGCAGCCCATACCCACATGTGTCAGGAATACTCACTCAGGCAGGAGCTCCGTGCTCCTGAGGTCCAAATGGAACCAGCCAGAGAAGCCCTAGCACGTCGCTCTGACTCGAGTTTAACTCTAATCTTCTCCCTCCGATTTGTCATCTTGTTAAGTTCTTTCAATTTAGTTACTCTGTTCCAACTGATGACTTCCTTCTTCTTCCTTCTTCTATATCCTCTGTCTCCTATTCCTTGACCTGGTGCTTGCTTCAGACAGCAGTGTAGGTTAACTGACTTCTGCTCCCACCCGTGCCCACCTCAGTGTGTCAGGGAGACCTCAGCCAGCTCCTGGGGTTCTTTAAAGACCTTACATTTCTAGAGTAGTTTCAGATTCACAGCAAAGCTGGGGCAGATACAGGGTTCTCCCTATACCTGCTGCCACCACGCATACGTGACCTTCTCCATTACCGACATTCACTGCCACAGTGGTGTATTTGTGACAAACGGTGAACCTACATTAACACATCATCATCACCCAAAGTCCATAGTTCACATTAGGGTTCATTCTTGGTGGTGTTCCTTCTATGGGTCTAGACAAATGTATAATGACATGTATCATACAGAGCATTTTCACTGCCCTAAAAATCCTTTGTGATCTACCTATTCCTCCCTCTGCCCTCACTAAGCCCTGGAAACCAAATACCATATCTATAGTTTTGCCTATTCCAGAGTGTCATATCACTGGAATCATATAGTATATATCCTTTTCAGATTGGTTTCTTTCATTTGGTAATATGCACTTACATTTTTCCATGTCTTTTCATGGCTTGATAGCTCATTTGTTTGG
Organism: Lyroderma lyra; assembly: GCA_004026885.1. Classification (NCBI taxonomy): domain Eukaryota; kingdom Metazoa; phylum Chordata; class Mammalia; order Chiroptera; family Megadermatidae; genus Lyroderma; species Lyroderma lyra. Next base: position 33,538 of record PVJL010001874.1, read on the forward strand.
TTTTTTTCCTTGTAATGAATAGTATTCCATTGTCTTGCTTCCAAATTTTGGCAGTGGTGAATTAAACTACTATAGACATGCAGGTGCAGGGTTTTGTGTGGACCTAAGTTTTAAATTCCTTTGGGTAAAGCCCAAGGAACGTGATTTCTGTATTGTATGGTAAAAGTGTGTTTAGCTTTGTGAGACACTGCCACCCGTCTCCCAAAGTGGCTGTACCATCTCCATTCCCACCAGCAATGAGAGCTCCTGCAGCTCCACAATCTCACCAGCAGTTGGTGGTGTCAGTATTGCGGACTTTAGCTCTTCTAATAAGGTGTAGTGGCATCTCCTGGTTTTAATTTGCGTTTTCCTGATGACATATGATGTGGAGCATCTTTTCATAGCCCCCCCCCCCTTTTTTTTTCAACACAGGGCTTTTATTCCATCTTTAAAATATCACAAATAGGTCATAGAAGTCATCACCCACTCAGGTATGACAGAATGGCTTAGAGTGAGCACGAGTTAGGTATTTACCTTCTCCCAGGTGAGGTAAGCTCTGACAACACGTCTGCTGGCTAGTCTCCGGGTAACTAGTTTCTCCTGAGGGCAAGCCTTGTCGAGAGGAACAGAGCGCTGTGGGGTGTTACAAAATGCTTCCTTTTTCTCTCTCCCTGCTGGAAGCCTGAGGTAATTTTCCTGGCAAAAATCCTTGGAGGTAAGACTCACACAAGTTGGCCCCTCCCCACAGGACGGGTTCCCCCTGGAGTTCTTGTCCACACTGAGCCTTCATTAACTCCGCAGTTACAGTTCCGGGTCTCCTACGTGGGCGCCGCTTCCCAGGGCTGCGCGGCCTGCTCGGTCTCTGCTGTGGGAGACTCTGACCCCTGGCCTTTGCCTGTCTGTCTCTCTCACATGCGGGACAGTTTGCCCGTGTCTTCCGTCTTCTTATGAATCCGGAAAGAATGTTTTCTTCTTCAGTCCACTCAGCTGCTTACTTGTTTTTAGGACAGAGTGGCAATTTCCAAGCTCCTTACATGCAGGACTGCGAGGGGGACCAAAGTTTTGCCACCCCAAAATATGCTTTGGGACATAGTGATTTTTAAGCTGGTTATTCAGAAACAAGAGACTCAGAACCTTCCCCTTCCCCCTTTCTGGCGTATAAACCTCAACTACCCACTGCATCTTCAGGTCCCATATCTTATGGTACTCCCACATATACATTCAAAATAAATTCTGGACATTTCTCCTGTTAATTTTCCTCATGTTAATTTGATTATTAGCCCAGCCAGAACTTAGAATGTTAGAAGGAAAATTATTATTTTTTTGCCCCCACCAATGGAAACCAATCTCCTGGGTTCCTTGCTCTGGCTGGAGGGATTTATGAATCTCCAGGCTACCTGGGTCCCAGGTGAGACACAGCATATACTGTGAGTGGTCTTCCATCTTACCAGCCAGGCCCAAGACAGACATTCATGTGCTGGAGAGTGTTCCCTGCTGAGAAAACATGGTGGCATCCTGGCCGAGTTGAGACTTAACGTACCACAAAGACACGTAGACACACAGTGTGGTCCAGGCAATGAATGCTCACCTGGCCTATACGCCTTGGGAGAGAAACTCACATTCCCAGAACAAAAACACCTGGACCCTAAGCTCTGTCATTCATACAGCTCTTTACTGCAAAGATCCTTTTAATCTTCCTGGGATTCCACTGCTTGTGGGCTTCTTGGGTGACATCATAATTGTTTGGATGTGGGCTCACACCAGCCTCTATTTAGAGGCCTCTGTTGTCACGAACTGAGAATGTGGGCCAGTAGGACTGCACATTCTCAGTCTTTTTTTTCCCCCCCAAAAACCGGACATCTAATTATTTATTATTGTGGTAAAATACATACAACATAAAATTTAACATTTTATTCATTTGAAGTGTATACATCGTTGTGCAATTGTCATTACCATTCATCTCCAGAACTTTTTCATCTTCCCAAACTGAAACCCTGGATCCACTAACCAGTAATTCTTCATTCCTCCCAAGCTCCTGGCAACCTGCATTCTACTTTCTGTCTCTATGGATTTCTTACTCTAGGTACCTCACATAGGTGGATTTATACCAAATTGTCCCTTTGTGACTAGCTTATTTCACTTAGCACAATGTCTTCAAGGTTTATTTGTGTTGTAACGTGTTAGAATTTGCTTTCTTTTAAAGTTTGAATACTGTGCCATTGTATGGCTATACCACATTTTGTTTATCCATTCATCCCTCATCGAACATTTGGGTTGCTTCCATCTTTTGGCTATTGTGAATAGTGTTCAATAAACAAAGGTGTACAGATATCTGTTTGAATGCTTGCTTTTATTCTTTTGGATTTATGCTTAATTGGAAATGGTGGATCATGGTAATTCTATGTTTCATTATTATTATTTTACTGATTTCCATATTGTTTTTCTCAATGGTTACCTCATTTTACATTCCCACCAGTAGTGCACAGGGTTACAATTTCTCCAGACCCTAACTGACACTTGTTACTTTCTTTCTCCTTCCTCCCTCCCTCCCTCCCTCTGTCCCTTCTTCCCTCCCTCCCTCCCTTCCTTCCTTCCTTCCTTTCTTCCTATCTCACTTTCTTTCTTTTCTATAATAGCTGTCCTAATGGGTGTAAAGTGCTATCTCACTGTAGTTTTCATTTACATTTCCCTAATGATTAGTGATGTTGGGCATCTTTTCATGTGGTTTTTGGCCATTTCTATATATGTATTTTGTAGAAGTGTTTATTCAAGTCATTTGCTCGTATTCTAATAGGATTGTTTGTTTTTGCGTTGTGTCTGAATCTGATTTGTTTACTGGTTTTACCCAAATGTTAAACATTGATTACCAGGTAGACATTGTTTAAAAGAGTGTGAAGAAAAATGACAAAGCTGTGGAGGTCAAACAAATCACACCAGGTGGGTGGCTCTAGCCAAGCGCCACCTCTGCCTTAGATGGGTACAAATGGCTCTGAGGGATGTTGTCCAAAATACTAAGTACAGTGGAATGGACCAAATGAAGAGCATTTACTGGTTAACACACAGTGCTTTCCCAAGTCCCATTTTCTTCCCTTTTATTACAAAAAACCAAAATCCATATGACTTACCTGTGCTCACCACAGCAGTAAAAGCAAACGACATATTTGACTTTATTTAAGGGAGGAGGTCACCTGGTGAGGAGACAAAGAAAATTTCCTACCAATGGAATGTGAAGCATTAAAGACCTTTGTCCCATTGTACAACTTTTCACTGAGGAATATTCCTTCGTAAAACATCATTGACTCATTCACAGTTTATAGGAGGAGAAAATAGCATATTGATATGAAAGTGTATTAACTAGATAACTCAAAGAGATAGCAACCAACCTCCATGCTGACTCTTCCAGTACTGCTGGGAAATGTGCTTCAAGTGGGCTCAGTGGAAATGTCCTGGACTGGAAGGTCCTAGAATTGATTTCTGCCCCTGCTCCTGTCTTGCTGTGTGAGCTTCCATTCTGAGTTCTGTTTCTTCCCCTATAAGAGAGGCTCCCTGGAGGGAGTTTTGGAAGGGGTAAAAGCTTTCATTTCTTTAAAGTGGAAATGCTTTTTAAATATAATGATCCATGCAGTGCTGACCTTTGAACTCTCATTTTTCCAAGTCCCCCAGTCTAGGGGGCAAGTGTGGGAGAGGGTGACACGTGCAGTGGTGTTTGGTCTGGGCCCACTTCAGTGTTAATAACTGAAGTGCCAAGCCCCCTGGACCTTGATCTTTAAAGTGCAATGAAGTTATTTTTATGCTGTAATAATTATTGCCCTTGACATTTTCCCATTCAGCAGCTTACATGCCACCTCCTGGCTTTCTTGAAAGCCACGGCCATCCCTCTCTGACATTCCCTTGTAAAGACATTGCTGTGGTTGTCAGGGTGGCCCACACCATGGCAAGCTCAGGACTAGTTCCTGAGCTCCTGCTGCCACCAGCTCAGGGCCGAAAGGTATCTCCCTACAAGTGAACACAGTTCTACAGGCCAAAGTCTCTGAAATGCAAGCAAATTACAGGCCCTTTAATGAAAGAAACATTCTCACAGACCCTGACCACATATTTGAGGGCCTCCAGGAATCTTTGGATTTAATGTAGGGAGCAGTATTCCAGGATACCCAATGATGGAGAACAAGAGGACAGGTGACAGACAAAGCTGTGGCCTTTAACCACTCCAGGCCCTCTCCTTGTTAGCTGTGTCACCTTGGGCAAGTTTGTCAGCATCTTGAGCTTCATTATTCTCTTTTATAAAATTAGGGTAATAATATGTATCAATATAATAAGAGGGTAAAAATGATATCAAACTTTAAGTGCCTGGTATTTAGGAGGAGCTTAATTAGAGTTAGTTCTTCAACAGCTTAGAGGTGGAAAAAAGTACCAGAGACACAGCCACGACAGGTTTGCCAGGCACCGGGCAGAGGTGGAGCCAGGGACCAGGAGGGGTCCGAGCACGGGGCGTTCTCATGCCACCCAGTGAGTATCCTGTCCCTAGGAGATGGTTTCCTGAGCTGTGGGAGAGTGTGTCACCTACAGTCAGTGTCATACAGGCCTACCTTCTTTCCTCCTTCACCACTGCTCCCAGAAGGCTTAGGAACCTTCGTGCAAATACAAATACAAAAACTCCTGGGGATGTGCCTGATAGTCCAATTGTCCCAGGTTGGGTAGGAAGAGTGTGCTCCTCCTCACTGTGTCTTCCTATACAAATGGCCCTAGTTATGATTATTCAGGGCTGAGCCTGTAGCGAATACTGTACAGCTGTGCAAATTAAGACCATGACAAATTCATGGTTTTCAAAATCAGCTAACCCTTAATGATCCTTAATGAGTCAGCCCCTTCTCCTAGTTTCCTCAGCTTTGTTTCAAACCTTAACCCAAGGTGTCCAATCCTTTGGCTTCCCTGGACTACATTGAAAGAAGAATTGTTTGGGGCCACACATGAAGTACACTGACATTAACGATTTTCAGTTGATGAGCTGAAAAAAAGGTTGCAAAAAAACTCTCAAAATATTTTAAGATAGTTCACAAGTTTGTATTGGGCTGCATTCAAAGCCATCCTGGCCACACGCAGCTCATGTGGCTGCGGGTTGGACAAGCCTGCCTTAGCCCTTTTCCACAAGTCCCCTAACTTACCTCTGCCCCACCCTCTCTGCACATGCACTGGCCCCCACTTTTCTGGAAAAGTGGGTGCTAGGTATCGGTTTCCCCATTCTCATCCTGCCTTCAAAGTTGTCCGTGTCTGCACCAATCCTTCCCTCTTCTTCAGCTGGAAGGATGAGAGGGGTTTCTGTCTTTTCACAAGCCATCTCTCTGTAGGGGACTCCTATTTTGTGCCTTCCCAGTGGCCCTTCTTCGCGTCAAGAAGCCAAAATTGCCTTTTTGGAACCATCCTCTTCTAGCCTTAGTCCACATGGTTGAGTTAATACTGACTCTATCCCAACTCCTGCTCCAGATGTGGACCTAGTTTGGGGCCAATCAAAACACCTCGTCTCCCTGGACACAGACACTGGGTCAGAACGGACACAGAACTGAAACCTGCACTAATCAGAGTCAACCCAGAGACTCCTGGAAGAGCCATTGAGGGTATTATTTTACTGAGAGTGTGGGCCTCATGGACTATGTAATAATGAAGATAGTGGACACTATATTCACTGCCACATGAGTGCAGGCTACCTGAGGGCAGGGTGGGGGGGGGGGGAGGAGAGAGAGAGAGAGAGAATATCCTGACATATCCTGAATACTTGGTTAAATCTTTGGAGGCAGCCAGGATTTTTTTTTCAGTCACTTTTTCTCTTAAGCTGGCTGGGTTTCTGTCACTTGCAACTAAAGAGGGCTGAAACATCAACAACAACAACAACAACAACAACAACAACATGCTTTCTTCCAGACCGTAAATGTCACTAGAAAAGTATATCTGTGTCTGTGTTTATTGCCAACATAGTAAGTGGTCAACAAATATTTACTGAGTAATCCTACCTGTAACTGTGTTGATGATCCCCTCTCTTCACCTTACCTCCATTTTTTTCTTTCATCCTTTTTTCCTTTGTTTTAAGCCTCTTTCTTCCACAGATAGCATATATGTTCAAGTCCCCTTAATTCAAAAAATACAACCAAGCACATAACCACAAAGCAAAAATCTTCCTTCATTACAGCATTTCTTTCTAGCATCCTGACCTACTTTCCCATCTCAGTTGAACTTTCCAAAACCATATTCTTAACTCATTGCAAAATGGCTTCTGTCCAGCTATTTCAGTGTTGACACAATTGTTCATCACGTCACTGACATGAACACACACAGTTAAAACTCTGTCAGTTACTCATACTGCTTTTTGAACAAGTGATCGATCCCCCTTCTTCCTAGGAGGCAGGATGTTCCTCAGAATCTCTGAGACTCCCCCTCTGGATCTCAGCTCATGGCTCTTCCTTTTACCAGAAAGTTCTATTTGAATTCTAACCTTCCATTAAATACAGAGCATTTGGAATTCTTGTTTTGCACAGCCTTCTCTCTCCTTGGCCTTGGTCATTTGCCCTAGGTGGCAAAGTAGATTCAGCCTCTGTGATCCAGTGTGTCCAGCGCCTACACTAATGTCACATTTTGAACTTCAGAGTTATCCAAGTGCAGGATGGTTGTTGTAGCCCAAGAGTACCCAAGGCTGGCACTCTTAGCTCAGTAATTTTTGGAGATCAGTCTTCTGGGCCAGCCCTTTAGGTACTAGACTGGGAGTATTCTCTGAAACCTCTAAGATTAGGTTAGAGATAAATTTTATTTTATCTAGGCTAGTGTCATGCAGCGTGAGAAGGACTCACCTCCATGTTGCTGGCTTTGAAGATAGAGAACAGGGGAGTCCTTAAAAGTGGAAGAGAAAAAGGGAAGCAGAGGGGAATAAGAGAAAGAGATGTGACTATAGCGCAAAGGCCATTTTGTGAATGGGACTATGAAAGGAGGTGCCTTGTCATGAGCCCTCTGGGGATTAATGCTGCCTAGCTCTGATACCTGACAAGTAGTGGAAGATTCCATGCATCTAAGTAGAAAATTACAACTTCACGCATGTAGCAAGTGAATGTACACAAATGACATGAATTATAGCTGATAGAGGCTTAAGAGATAAATGATCTCTGTCCGTTCTGCTACCTTTGGAAAACAGAGTGATCCAGTGACTACATTCATTTCGTTTATCCATTCAGCAAATATTTGGCAAGAACCTATTGCATACAAGGAGTTTATTATCCACACAGGAACAAAAATCATGCAGATAAATAGCTTTAATAAAATGTACCATTAAATTTCAAATGGCTTTTCTTCTGTTAAAAGGCTGCAAGGAGCCTTAAAAGAAAGAGTTAACAAGTATGAAATACTCATTTAATCTAGTAAAACACCAGGCCATTTCATTTAGAGATGGCTAAACTTGGCACTCTATGAGAGCCTGAGGCAGTAGCCTGAGGTGGACCTTGGGACTGGCATTCCTAACAATGTCCCTTAGTGAAATGAGATGCCCTAGATTTGGGGACCACTGTGAGTTCATCTTTTGCCTTCAGAACTGGACTACACATCTCAGTGTCATTTGATAGTATCTCATTGAAAAGAGTCATCTCTTGATTAACTGACTGCACTCCTGGTTCTTTCCTATGTCTTATGGTTTTTCTCATTCTTTTCCCCTGTTTACTCATTTCCCACCAGCATGTATTAATTTTCTATAGCTGTTTTAACCTCAAACTTAGTGGCTTAAAATAACACAAATTTATTATTATCTTTTTTTTTTGCAGCTCTGTAGGTTAAAAGTCGAACGCAGGTTTCACTGGGCTACAATTAAGGTGTGAGCAGGGCTGTGTTTCTTTCTGGAGACTCTAGAAGAAGATTGATTTCCTTGCCTTTTCCACCTTCTAGAGGGTCATGGGCCCGTCCATCTGTCCATCGTCAAAGGCAGTAATGGCTGGTGAGTTTTCCTTGCATTGCATTCTTCTGACTGTGCTGCTGTAGTCACATCTCTTTCTCTTACTCCCCTCCGCTTCCTTTTTTCTCTTCCACTTTTAAGGACTCTCCTGTTCTCCATCTTCGAAGCCAGCAACATGGAGCTGAGTCCTTCTCACGCTGCATGACCTCCTCTGCTGTCTTTCTTTTCCACTTTTAAAGACCTTTGTACTTGTACTGGGCCCCCTTAAGTAATCCATTCTACTGTCCCTAATTTAAGGTTAGCTGATGAACAAACTTAACCCCATCTGCAGCCTTAATTCCCCTTTGCCATCTACCCTAACCTGTCACAGGTTCTCAGGATTTGTGTGTGAATCTGTTTGGGGGGCTCCTTTATTGATGCTATTCTCTAGCCCTTTGCCAGCTCAGGACTTCAGGGGCCAAACAAAGGGTGTAAGTGAGTGAAAACTGACAGGGAGACAAAGAGGAGAGCTGGATACCCTTCTTAAAGGGACAGCAGTTGATCAGGTCTGGCAAATTGTTATGTGAATGTGGGCTCAGCATTGCCAGATAGTCTCTCTCTCTTTTTTTTTTTCTGAAAAGCCAGAACTATAGATTTTTTTCTTTGTTATATCTCCCAACTTTTAAATGTTGGCAATGAATTTAAATATTTAAAACATGTATGAGAGTCAAATCGAACATATCTACTTGCCTTGAGCTGCCCATTTGTAACTTCTGTTTTATACATCTCCCTGGAAATGATCTCTGTGCCTAAGGATTCAACTACCACCTGTACTCTGCATGATGGCTCCCAAACCTGTACGCCCATCCAAACCTCTCTGATGAGCTGAGAACAGCATCTCCAACCACCTTCTCGACAGCCATGGTGACCCATGATATCCCTGTACAAATCTGATTCTCAAGCATGAAATCTGAGAGCCCCTCACTTCTAATCCAATGGTCACCACGTCCTGCAATCTCTCCTCTTCTTTGCACTTTACTTGGGACTTTGATTGCCTCTTTATTGGGTTAATTTAACACTTTTTAAACTCATCTTTTAGGATTCATTCTTCTTCTTGATTCCAGACTAGCTCTAAAATGTAACTTAGAGCATATCATCTTTGTCTTCTACTTACCATTCAATAGTTTCCCATAACCTTCTCGGTGAAGTCCAATGATCGTAGTATGGCATTCCACGCCTCTCATGATGTGATCCCACATTATCTCTCCATCCTCATTTCTTACTACTTTCCCATTGCTATTTGGTATTCTAGTATTAAAGAACACTAATTGCATTTCCCCGTATACATGATGTGGTTTAACGTTCCCTTTGGTTGAATGCCTTTCCCTATTCATATACCAGAGAGCTACTCATCCTTAAAGAAAAACCCAGAGCTTACTTATGCTGTGAAATATTCCTGACTCCTTTCCCTCAGCCTTTTCATAGTTCTCCTTCTCAGCTATCACTATGCTTTGCTTATTCATTTTTAATTGCAATAGTCTCATGTGACTTTAATTACTTATTCACATATATATCCCCCATCTTTGGGTCTTATAATCTTTGTATCACAAGTGAATAACTGAGGACCCTCACAACTGACATGCCTAATAATATTTCTGAATGAACAAATGAATCAATGAAGAAGCTATGCTAGCCAGATGGCATCTGTACTATTTGTGATCAAAATTACCCCCAAGGAGTTGTAATTCTTTGATGAGTTCCTCGTTCCTCTCTTCAAATAAGTTTCTATCTTCCGCCAGCTGCAGAAGCTTTTTGAATGATTTAAAATAAAGAATTCAAAATTGGCTGCCAAGAAATGCCACATAATTTCCGTTCTAGAATAACATGATTTTCCATATGACCCAGACAAAAAAGAAACCTTTGGCTAATGTTTCATAAAAAGAAGATTTTTCAGGGAAAAAGAGGTTAACTAAAGTGGATTTTAGCTTTGCTCACTGCCATGGTGTACCTACCTGTTTCTGTCTAGGTGTGGAGACTCTTTCCTGTCTAGATACAGAGGGCAAGGCCACTCTAGGTCAGGCTTTTAATCTCATGGTGACGCCACCACAGGAAGTGCCAGGATCCTGTGAACCTTGCAGACTTCTGCAATATAGTCATAGATCTGGGCAAGGACTATAGTTTACAAGGCATTTATCTCTCCAAGAGCAGATTAGTCATGTTTCTAAAAATGGAAGGAACAGGCACAAAGGGGCACTTGTCTTCACAGAAAGCCTGGCCAACAAAGCCCGCAGATGGACTGGAAGAACTAGGCTGAAGACTGGTCTTAAGGGCAGTCCCATGGTCATTCACAATATACCAAACTGTAGTAGGGCAGACGCCAGGGGCAAAGGAAACCCACTTCCTGGACCCAGAGTGATCTGACATCACTTTTTTGATGTTGGAGGTTTTCTCTTCTCCTGTGTCTCTGGGTATGTTATCTACCCCTGCTCCTTGAGGAGAAGGAGGAAAAGAATTAATTAACATCCACTGTATACCTATCGTGAACCAGGAAGTGTGCTAGGTGCTTTAGAAGCCTTCCATTTTGAACTTGTTTTAATTTATTTGCATTCTTTAATCTCTGCTTTACAAGTAGGAGACTATGAGTGAGGCCAAATAACTCCCTCCGTTCTGCACAGCCAGCAAACGTCAGGGCCAGGATGTTATTCCGGGTAGATGTGATTTCAGAGCCCATGCTTATCCGCTACGATGCTGCTGGTACAGGGAAATAGCTGCAAAAGCTCACTGGGCTTGTGCACCGGAATTGACGGCTGATGTTAGTCCATTTAATTTATGGTTTTATTGGGCTAATGTGTCCAGAGTATTTTCAGGCTAACATTTGGGCAATCACTCAATGCACATCATGTGGCAGGACCGCTGGGTTGATCAAAGGGGCATACGACCCAGTCCCTGCCTGCCAGCACTTACAGGCTCCCTGGTGAGATGAAGAACACTGTGATAGCACACAAGTAAGCATGCTAGCAATTCTGGACATTTCTACCATGACATCCATGATGGTGAAGATCGTGTGGGTAACACACTTCCCTGGGTGTTTGTGGGGCCATAGTTGTCACAGCTCCTCCTTTGCCCACTCAAGAAATTGTGTTACTGTAACTGAGAGGGTGTGATTAAGGGATTACTTGAATCCAGGAGGATCTTAGATATTTTTATTATTAGAAATAAAGTACCAGTTGCAATTTCACAGCAAATGACAGTACATCATATTTTTGGCACCTAAGAATCATTGCAGAGTACAGCCAATGCCTCCTATGAACAGCACGTGCTGTGAGCTAAGAGGAGGGGGACCTCAATCCTGCTGGGGCAGACTGGGGTGTCTTGTACAAAAGGGCGGGTGACACAGACTCAATGCCAACATGAAAGGGCGAATGACATAGATTCAATGCCAGCATCCTGTTTGACAGGTACAGGAACAATGTCTAAGGGCTGCAGGTGCTGGCCAGTCACACCCAAGGTCCCTTTCTCCATTTTCAAAGCCAATAACATGGCATTTCTTTGATCCTTCTTCCATCTTCACACTTCTCTCTGAGTATCGTCTGAAAATGTCCTCTGTAATTAGGGACTCGTGTGATGACATTGGGCTACCTGGGTAACCCAGGGTACTCTCCCTGTCTCCAATTCATCATCTTCATCACATCTGCAAAATGCATTGCCGTGTAAGATAACATACACACAGATTCCAAAGATTAGAGCATGGACATCTGAGAAGGTACTAATCTGCCTATCATAGAAAATAAAATATTCCTCCTGTTGAGAATAAAAATGGATTCTGCCTCAAATACTCCATCCATTTGCTGGAACCCACACCACATTTTAATGTGTTTCTATTTGGGGCTGCAATTTTCTTGTTTAGTTTTTTTTGTGATTTTTAGCGAAGTCTGTGTTTGCTTTCTATTTTGTTAAAAGTGCAGTTTCTGTTCACCAAATCCTTAATATCTTCCTGCTTTTTACTTCCATCCTATAATATGTTTTCTTGGGATCTATCTTAGCCACCTGTCTAAGCCATTTCTTTGGAGCTCTCTGAATTCTTGTTCTAGCTTGGATCACTTCCTTCCCAGGCCTGCTGCTCTGCTTTCCCCTGGGATTCTCGGCCTTGAACTCCGTTTTGATCTCACCATTTCTTATGTCCCATGTCTTCCCCAACTTCATGTTCTCTGTTTTTCACTCCAATCTCCAAGCAACTTCCCGTGAAATTCCCTAAACTCTCAGATGTGAAAATGACCTCCCCCAATCTTTACACGGTTTTGCTATCTTGTAGTCACTTGCATGACAATGTGAATCTTGATAGAATTAGGTTTTCTATAAAAAGTTTTGCCATTTATATTTTTCTATGAATTATTCATATTCTTTTTTCTAATGGGATGTCTTTCTTAGAGATATTTTTATGTGTAGTAGAGATAAGTCCTTTTTAATGTATATTGCAAATTTTTTTTGGCAGAATATTATTTATTTAAAAATTTTGTTTGTGGAGCTTTTTCCTTTATACATTTTAAACTCATGATTTAAATTTGTAGTATTTATTCTTTTCCTTTATTTCTGCTGGTTTTGTGTTTTGCTTAGAAAGACATATATTCAAAGTTAGAAAGATGTGATTCTGACTTTTTTCTAATAAATGTGTACTTTTATTGTTTATATTTCATTTTTAATCCACCTGGAATTTGTTTTTATGTTTGTCATGATTTGTTAAAATTTCATTCCTGGACCGAGAGTGCTCCGAGGCCTCCACAACACTCATGCCCCCTTTCACCTGCCGGAGACCACGTGCTTGCAACTGCTCAGTCTCAGCAGTGCAGATGGAAGACTGGAAGCCGTTTGTGCTGGGTGACGAAATCAAAGCTAAACAGCAACAAAAATTGTTCAAATGGATAACCAGCTCTCTCAATGCCATTTATATATTACTTTATTTTTCCCACCACTACTTAGAGATGCAATCTGCATCGGATTATAAACTATATTTGGGGGACATTCCTGAACTATTATTTTCTATCAATCTATTAGTCTTTGCTTTCACCAGTACCATATTGTTTTAATTGCAGTAGTTCTATGGAGTCTTTATACATACACAACAACTTACCTGTCCTTGTTATTTTACAAAATTATCTTGTAGAATTTTATCTTTGTACCCTTTTATGGAATCTTGAGTATAACATTAATAAACTCCATAAAAATTCTTTAGGCTTTTGATGGGAAAAAATTGAATTATAGATTGATTTGAAGAGACTCTTTATAATTCACTCTTCTTAAAAAAACATTCTGACACTTATTAAATGGGTAAGGAAGACTCTATGCAGAATTACTGTATTGCGATAGGTCTTGAGACTAGACAATGGGGGAGAGAGGTTGGGCTCAACACCAAACACAAGGAAGACAAGTGGTTATTTATAGCCCATGAGCTGCATGAGGGAGGTTGGTGGATGAAAAACCACTAAAAGGAGACATCAAGGGTAGGAGGATTCTTGATAGACTGACTTAACAGGATTCTTGATGGAGGGAGGCTGTGGTAATTAGATATTAAGGGTAGAGAATTTTAGCTAAACTGACTTAGTAGAACTCTTTTAAAATTGGGCTAATCTGGCCCAAGACTGGGCCCAAGGATGAGGCCTAGAAGAGAAAAGGGCTCAGAGGAGTCTAAGTAAAGTTTAGTCAGAGACAGACTTTGTTACTCTATCTAAAAACAGATTCTTTGTATTATTCAAGCTATAACCCACATTCTTCTATAAAGATTTACAGTTTTCTTCAATCAGATCTCAATCCTTTGCTGTTACATTTTATTTAGCATGATATAGTTTCTGTTAATACTGTGAATTCAATTTTAAAAATTACATTTCCAATTACAACTGTTTATTTGAGTCATATGGGAAAACTATTGATTTTTAGAGGTTGTTTCTGTGCTTATCCACCTTCCTCTGTTCTGCTATTAAATTCAGTCGTTTTTATTTATTGTTTTAGTATTTCAAGGTAGACACATTTTGCCCCTTTAGTGCCAATATTTAAACCTCTGTTTATTTTTCTGATGTTATTGCATTAATTAAGTTCTCAAGAAAAGGTTCAATATTAATGGTGTCTTGTTCTTCACTTAAATGCAAATGCTGCTACTACTTACTATAAAGTCAATGTTTGTAATAGGTTTCTTGGAGATTACTGCTATCATATTACTAAAGCTTTCTTCTATTAATAATTTAGTAAGTTACTTTAAATTTTCTAAAATTAGAAATGAATACTAATGTAGTGAATTACAATAACAGAATAGTTGATTTACTAAGGTTGGGCATCCTTTGAATTATTGGAGGAAAAAACTATTTCAGTACTTTTCAAAGTGTAGTAAGAAATGGCTTGTGGCTTCAAAGGGAAGATCTACGAAATAATCTTATTCATAACTATCTCACTTTTTATTTTATTTATTTATGGTGAATGCTTCCTAACGTATTTGCTAATTTCTGGGTTCATTATTGCTTCTTATATCCTTCTCTTTCTCATGGACTTCGTTTCTTTCTTACTGAAGTACATTTAAAAAAATATTTCTCTTAATAAGGGGCTAACTGAAAATGTCTTCTCTGCCTCCCTCACTCTTGAAAGACAGTTTGACTTGAAATGGGATTGTAGGTTGACAGATATTTATTCTCAGTCCTGAAGGTTTTATTCTGGGATCTTACCGCATTTTTGTTTGCTGATAAAAAAAAAAAGTCTATCTAACTGTTATCCTTTGTAAGTAAATTTTTTCTTTCTGGTTGCTCTAAAGATTTCCTCATGTTCTTTGATGCTCTACAGTTTCTCTCTGCTGTATCTAGTGTAAATTTGCTTTTATTTACCTTTCCATGGTATTGATGTACTTTTCAATTGAAAACTCGTGTTTCTTTAATTCTAGAAAATTCTAGGTCATTGTTGCTCTGAAAATTGAATGCCTACTGCTCTCTCTTTGATATATACTTTATCTTATTTTATTCTACAAATCTTATAAACTTTTACAATTTTTCATCTCTCTGTGCCACATTTTGAGTTATTTGTTCTGTTATCCTTTACAATTTTTAAATTCTCTCTTCATCTGTGCATAAGTTACTATGCAATAATAGTTCCCAGATTGTGGGGGAGAGTGGGAGGCTAGGTGAAAAAGGTGAAGGAATTTTTTAAAAAGTCTTCTGATTCTCCTCAATAGCTATATATTTAGTTTCTAGAATTTTCATTTCATTCCTCTCCCAATATTTTTATATTCCTAACATTTAATGTTTGAGGATGGATTACTTAGCTTCTTGATTCTAGAGTGCTAATTTCTAATTTTGGAGTATTTGCCCACTCTTCCTCATGGCAGTTGGTTTCCTCACGTACTTTGTAATTTTTTTATATCTACTTTAGATTTTTTTTCCCTAGCAGAATATTGGGTTGGGGAGGTGTCACTATGATATGGTTCTGCCTTTATATCTGACAAAGGAATTAACTAGTCCTAAACAAGTTTCTCTCTTAATTCCTTTGCTTGAGTTTCTACACTACATATTGTGACCTCACTTTTGCATGACTTTCAGACTTGGAGACGTGATTTTGCAAGCCGTCCTTTTCTTTTATTTTTTTCTCTATGTGTCCCTTCCCCAAATAATAAGTTTCTTTCCTCTTATTGGCCAGGAATGCAGATTGGAGTTTTTCTAGTACCCATTTCATTGCTAGTCTTTAGGCTTTAGGTTTAATGCAGAACTATCTGCGATGTTCCTTATATGTGTGTAAGGCCCCATGTAAGGAGAATATGTACATATTCTCTAACTTAGTGGGCAAGAAACCTGCAAGAGCCCATTCCTATGGCCTCGAGCTAGTGCTGTAGCTATTCCCATGAGCCACCATAGCATCAGCTCCTGCTTGCACTATGGCTTTTGACTTCTTTCCTTTTTAGCAAAAATCTAGCCATAATGCCTCTATTTTTCACATTACATGGTTGGATACTTTCTGGGAAAACTTGGGGTACACTGTATCATACTTAGAGTTTTCTGCAATTACCTTTTTTCCCCACTCAGTTTTATGCTTCTGAGGTTTATTCATGTTGATGTTTGTAGCTCTAATTCATTTTCTTTCCTGCATAGAATTCACTCATGTGAATTTACCTCTATTTGTTCATTCTCATTTTGCTCGATACTTAGATTGCTTTAAAAATGTTTGCTATCACAGGTAATTTTGCAATGAGTGTGAATATATATATATATATATATATATATATATATATATATATATATATATATATATATATAATCTCCTAATGGACAAATGAGTTTCTCTAGGCTGTATTGTTATGAGTAGGACTGAGGTCACTAGGCTTGTAGGAAATTTTACTAGATCTTGCCAGGTTTTCCTTCCATAATGGTTTACATTTTTAACAGCAGATTATGAGAGTTTTGATTGCTCCACATCTTTGCCACAATTATATTTTTAGGTTCTCTAGTTTTTGCTCATTTGATGTGTACACTATAGAGTCATGTTGTGACTTTAACCATTTCGCTCTTAATGCTTCATGAGGGCATGCCTGCTCCAGTTACTTATTGTTGCATAACAAATTACCCCAAACTTTAGCCTCTTAAAACAACCAGTTCATTAAATTCAGAGATTTCATGGGTCACAAATTCAAAAGGTAACAGCAGAAACAGCTTGATTCTACACCAAGATATCTGGGGCCTCAGTTAGGAACACTGAAGAGCTGGGAGTGACCCCATGGAAGGGGCTGATATCATCTGGAGGCATCTTTACTCACATGTCTGGTGGTTGATGCTGGCTATTGGCTCAGACTTCAGGTGAAGAAATTAACTCAAATATCTAAATATAGCATGTCCATGTGCCCTGAGCTTCCTGAGAGCATGGCGCTTCAGGATAGGTGAACCTTTTACATAGGTTCACCTATCCTGAAGCCTCCAAATTAGAGTGTCTTGGTACACAAAGTCAAAGCTATGTTGCCTTGCATGACCTAGCTATAGAAGTCACACTCTGTCACTTCTACTGCACTCTATTGGTTAGAAACAAGTCATTAAAGTTAGTACAGGTTCAAAGCGAGAGGACATAGACCTCACTTCTCAGGGGGAGGAATGTGAAAGAATTTGTGAACATGTTTATCACTATCGTAATGCACTTGTTTGGTCATTTTTCTCCAAAATAACATTCAGTCAACACGGTGTAATTTGCTTTGAATAACCCTTTATATTCATTACATGTTATTGCTAACTTTCACATTTTGTTAGAAATGTATTAATATCCCCAAGAAGTTTATTGGAGGTTAAAAGTAATGATGAAAATAACAAAATAAATACTTTACCTCATAATAATTAAAAAAACTTCAATAATGAAGTAGATTCTAGTGAGACTATTAATTGTAATCTTTGTATTGAGACAAATAAATCTCTGAGTTTGGTGGTTTACCACAAGCAGAAGAAAAATAAAAATGAGAGAGAGAAAGAAAGAGCCAGAAAATTTTGACAGTAGGATTTTGTAGGATTTTTTTTGGTCAGATTTACCTCTAGCCCGTTATGTTGTTTATTAGGATAATTTCTTAATAAGTGATATGGTACCAGAGAAGATTTTATACCCAGCACACTGGTAAACTCATGAAGTTTTTCCAAAACACACAAAATAATGGTTTTCCATACAAAATTGTTGGGGTTTTAAAAATTTTGTTGAACAAAAACATTTATTATCCTTTTTTAAAAATCATTTTTTTATTGTTAAATTTATTGGGGTGACATTGGTTAGTACTAATCACATAGGTGCCAGGTATATAATTGTGTACAGTTCTACAGTACATCATCTATGTGTTGTGTTATGAGTTCATCACCCAGAGTCAGTTCTCTTTCCATCACCATATATTTGAGACCCTGTCCCTTCTCTCCAATCCCTCTCCCCCCACACCCTCATATAACCACTAACCACTAAACTATTGATTGTGTCCATGAGTTTTTGCTTCTTTGTTGCTTTCAGCTCTGTGTTCCACAAGTGAGTGAAATCATATGGTTCTTGGTTTTCTCTATATGGCTTATTTCGCTTTGCATGATGTCTCAAGGTCCATCCATGTTGTCATAAATGGCCCTATTTTGTCTTTTCTTATGGCTGAGTAATATTCCACTGTGCATATTTGCCCCAGCTTCTTTAGCCAGTCATCTATCAAAGGACACTCTGGCTGTTTCCATGTCTTAGCCACCATGAACAGCGCTGCAATGAACAATGGGGTACATAAGTCTTTGTGGACTACAGTTTTCAATTGGGCGGGGGTAGATACCCAGCAGTGAGATTGCTGGGTCATTTGGTAACTCTATTCTTAGTTTTTGAGGAACCTCCATAATCTCCTCCACAGTGGTTGTACCAGTTTGCACTCCCACCAGAAGTATATGAGGGTTCCTTTTTCTCCACACCCTCTCCAACACTTGTTATTTCTTATTTTGTTGATAATAGTCATTCTAACAGGTGTGAGGTGGTATCTCATTGTGGTTTTGATTTGCATTGCCCTACTAGCTAGTGAAAGTGAACACTCTTTCCTATATCTGTTGTTGACTATTTGTATGTCTTCCTGGGAGAAGCGTTGGCTCAAGTCCTTGGCCCATTTTTTAATTGGATTATTTGTTTTTTTCAATTGTTGAGTCGTACAACTTCTTCATATATTTTAGATATTAGCCCCTTAACAGAGGCATTGTTTGTAAATATTTTCTCCCATTCAATGGCTGTCTTTTTGTTTTGTTGATCGTTTCTTTTGCTATGCAGAAGCTTTTTAGTTTGATATAGTCCCACTCATTTATTTTTGCTTTTATTTCCCTGACCTTTGAGGTTAGGTACATAAAGTCCTCTCTAAACCCAAGGTTTGTAAATTCAGTTCCAATGTTTTCTTGTACACAGTTTATTGTTTCAGGTCTAATGTGGAGGTCTTTAATCCATTTTGAGTGAATTTTGGTATACGGTGCAGTTCAATATTCAGATTCATTCTTTTGCATGTGGTTTTGCAAGTTTTCCAGTACCATTTACTGAAGAGGTTTTCTTTTCCCCATTGTATATTATTCGCTCCTTTATCAAAAATTATCTGTCCATATATTTGGGGTTTATTTCTGGGTTCTCGATTCTGTTCCATTGGTCTGTGTTTCTGTTTTTCTGCCAATATCAAGTTGTCTTGATTATTGACACTTTGTAGTAGATTGAAATCAGGGAATATGATGCCTTCAGCCTTTTTCTTTTTATGTAAGATTACTTTGGTAATTCAGGGTGTTTTGTGGTTCCATACGAATCTAATGATTTTTAAAAATCTGTTTCTTGAAATTATGTCTGTGGGATTTTGGTGGGAATTGGCATTAAATCTGTGTCTTGCTTGGAGTAATATAGCTATCTTAACTATGTTGATTTTTCCAATCCATGAATACGGAATATCTTCCCATTTCTTTGTGTCCTCTTCAATTTCTTTCAAAAATGTCTTATAGTTTTCCATGTATAATTTCATTACTTTATTTGTTAATTCCTAGGTATTTTACTCTTTTTATTGCAATTGCAAAAGGTATTGTTTGTCTTATTTCTTTTTCTGAAGTTTTGTTGTTGGTATATAGAAATGCAATTGATTTTTGGACATTCATTTTATATCCTGCAACTTTACCTTATTTGTTTATTATTTCTAATAGTTTTTTTGGTTGAGTCTTTAGAATTTTCTGTATAAAGGACCATGTCATTGGCAAAAAGTGACAGTTTAACTTCTCTTTCCATTTGGATACATTTTATTCCTTTCTCTTGCCTGATTGCTCTGGTAGAACTTCCAGTACTATGTTGAATAGCAGTGGCAACAGGGGACATCCTCATCTTGTTACTGATTCTAGGAGAATAGGCTTCAGTTTTTTCCCATTCAATATAATATTACCTGAGGGTTTGTTATATATGGCCTTTATTATATTGAGGTACTTTCCTTCTATATCCATTTTATTAGATGTTTTGATCATAAATGGATGTTCTATCTTGTCAAATGCTTTTTCTGCATCAATTGATATAATCATTGGTTTTTCTCTTTTAGTTTACGTGGTGTATCACATTGATTGATTTGCATATGTTGAACTATTCTTGTGTTCATGGAATAAATCCCACTTGATCATGGTGTATTATCTTTTCAATGCATTGTTTTCTATTTCCTAATATTTTATTTAGGAGTTGTGCATCTGTGTTCATCAGAGATATTGGTCTATAGTTTTCTTTTATTGTGTTATCCTTACCAGGCTTTGGTATTAGGGTTAGGTTGGTTTCGTGGAATTAGTTGGTAAGTATTACCTCTTCTTCAATTTTTTGGGTAAGTTTGAGGAGAATAGGCATTAGTTCCTCTTTCAATGCTTGATAAAACTCATTGGTGAGACCATCTCCAATAGCAGGGCTTTTGGAGCAGGTCCTGGGCTTTTGCTTTTGAGATTTTGGATGATTGTTTCATTTAATCTATTTAGATTTTTCCAGTTCTTCTTGGTTTAGTCTAGGTAGAGTATATGTTTTTAGAAACTTGTCCATTTCATCAAGGTTGTTAAATTTGTTGGCATATACTCCTTCATAACATTTTCACAGGATCTTTTGTATTTTTGTGGTATCAATGGTAATTTCTCCTTTTTCATTTCTAATTTTGGTAATTTGTGTTTTTTCTCTATGCCCCTTGGTGAGCCTAGCAAAGGGTTTGTCAGTCTTATTGATTTTTTTCAAAGAACTAGTTTTCTGTATCTATTTTCTGTTCTGTAGTTCATTTAGCTCTGCTCTAATTTTTATTATTTTCTTCCTTCTGCTGACTTTGGGCATTTTTATTGTTGTTGTTCTTTTTCTAGTTCTTTCAGATGGGAGTTAGGTTGTTTACTTGTGGTTTTTCTTGTTTCTTGAGTTAGGCCTATAATGTTATAAATTTCCCTCTTATTACTGCTTTCCCTGTATCCCAATTTTTTTTTTTTTTTTTTTTTTTTTGGTATGTGGGTAGTTCCCTGGCTGGGAATCGAACCCAGGCTGCAGCGTTGACAGCGCCAGCGCTGAAGCCTTAAGCCATTACACCACCAGGGAACTCCCCCAATAATTTTGATATGTTACATTTTCATTCTCATTTGTTTCTATGTATTTTTAAATTTCTTCTTTTATTCCTTTTATCTAGTCATTTTTAATGATATGTTGTTTAATGTCCACATTTATGTGGTTTTTTAATGCTTTTTTTTGTGCTGTTGATCTCCAATTTCAAAGCTCTGTGCTCTGAGAATATACTTTATATGATTTCAATCTTCTTGAATTTACTGAGTTTAGTTTTGTGTCCCAGCATATTGTCTCTCCTCAAGAATGTTCCATGTGCACTAGAATAGAATATATAGGCTTGTGTTGTAGGATGGAGTGTCTTGTAAATGTCAATTATGTTCAATTGTTGCAATGTATCATTTAGAGCTGGTATTTTCTTATTGATTTTATGTTTGGATGATCTGTCCATGACTGTCAAGGGGGTGTTTAGGTCCTCTACTATAATCATGTTTTTGTCAGTTATATTTTTTAGATCTTTAAGTAATTGCTTAATAAATTTTGGTGTTTCCTTTTGGGGGCATATATATTGATGAGTGTCATGTCTTTTATTATTATAAAATGTCCATTTTTGGCCCTTATTACCTTTTTTATCCTGAGGTCTGTTTCATCAGATATAAATATGGCCATACCCACTTTTCTCTGGATGCCATTTGCTTGGAGTATTGTTTTCCATCCTTTTACTTTGAGTCTGTGTTTGCCTTTATGGTTGAGGTGTATCTCTTGGAGACAACATATAGGTGGGTTTTGTTTTTAATCCAGTGTGCCTTTTTGTTGTTGAGTTTAATCCATTTACATTTAGGGTGATAATTGATATATGAAGATTTTCTATGGCCATTTTGTTTTCTGGTTTTTGTTTGTTCAGTCTCAGTTTGTTTTTTGGTTTTATCTCATTGTCTGTTTTCTGTTTTTGTTTTTGTTTTTTTAGTTTGATGGTGCTGTATAATTTTTCCTTTTTTTTTTTTTTTTTTTTTTTTTTTTTTTTTTTTTTTTTTTTTTTTTTTTTTTTTTTTTTTTTTTTTTTTTTTTTTTTTTTTTTTTTTTTTTTTTTTTTTTTTTTTTTTTTTTTTTTTTTTTTTTTTTTTTTTTTTTTTTTTTTTTTTTTTTTTTTTTGGTTGTGTGTTTTGGTTCAGGGTTTTCTTTGAGTATTTATCATGAGGTTTATGAAAAGAAAAGTTTTATGTATGTAGTGGCTCCTTTTCTTAAGCATACTTTTAATTTCTATTCTTTTTTGGATATTTAAATCTTTACTGTTTTCCTTTTTATGTTTTTGTTGTCCCAGCTTTTTTTATATTTATATTGGGTTTTTGTTTGAGGTCAAGTAGCCTCTCTCAGTTTTTCCTTGAATACCGATTTTGTGTTGGAAAATTCCCTCAGCTTCTGAATGTCTGAAAAGGTCTCTATTCCTCCTTCATAACTAAAAGATACCTTTGCTGGATAGATTATTCTTGGCTGGTAGTTTCTTTCTTTTAATATTTTGAATATATGATTCTACTTTCTCCTGTTTTGAGGTGTTTTTGCAAAGAAATGTGATGACAGTCCACTGGGCTTACCTTTAAAGGTCATAGTTTCCCCTCCCTGCCCCCGGCTGCCTTGATAATTTTTTCTTTGTCTTTGATTTTTGACATCTTCAGTATAATGTGCCTTGGAGAAGGTCTGGAGGGGTTCAGGTAGCTAGGGGTGCTGTTTTCTTCTTGAATTTGGGGTTTCAGTTCTTCCCATAGTGTTAGAAAGTTCTCATCTACTGTTTGTTTAATTAAGCTCTCTTCAGAATCTTGTTCCAGTTCCTCTGGTATTCCTATTATCTTAAAGTTGTTCTTTCTAATGGAGTCAGATAGTTCTTGTAGAGATCTTTCATATATTTTTCTTTATCTTTATTTTTATTTATTTATTTATTTGGCTCTCAAATCTTGGTCTTTTTCTTTCTGTTCAATTTCTATGTTTTCATCTTCAATGTCACTAATTCTTTCCTCCATCTGGTTGACGCTGCTTCCTATGCTAGTTAGTTCATGCTTTATTTCTTTTATTGCATTGTTTATTTCTCGAATTTCTATTTGCTTCTTCATTATAGCTTCAATTGCTTTGTTAACGTGTTCCTTTTGTTCAGAGATTTCCTTTCTGAGATCATTTATCGGTGTTTGAGTACTCAGCCAGCATTCCCTGAGCTCTCTGAGTATTTTTAAGAGTGCTGTCTTGAATTCTATGTCACTTAGGTCATATATTTTCAAATCTGTAACTTCCTTTTCTGGAGATTTTTCATTTTCTCTCTGAGATGCTTTGTTCCTGAGGGATTTCATTGTAGTTTATGTGTTTCTTTTTTGGCCATAAAGGCTCTTTCCTCCTGGCTGATATGGTGAGGTCTTTCTTTTGCTTCCCAGTCAGTGTTGCTATAGCATCTTACAATCTTTTCTCTTGGTTGGTAAGTTTTCTCACTGTTGAGCTTTCCTGGAGGGTGGACTTCTCCTCTTTGACTCAGTTGCCTTGGTTTTGATGTGCCTCCTCTTTGGGAAAATGAGGTGTGCTTCTGAGAGCAGTACAGGCAGAGCCCGCTGTTCCTTTGTTTTACAGTTTTCCTGAGCCCCTCATGCTGGTTCCCACATGAGGTGTGTGTGTGGGGAGGGTTGATGAGGAGGGCTTGGGGCTTGTTTTCTGCAGAAAGCAATAGTTTGGGGAAAAGCAAGGGGAAGCAGTCAGGTTCCATGTTCACAGTTTCTGCCTAGCAGTGGGGGCAGTGAAGTTCACCATTGTTGTTTGTCCTGATGTTGGCTCATCTGTGAAACAGGACTGTCCCTTCATCAGGAGCACAAAGGGTTGGTGCAAGCACATGCTGCAGCATAAGTCTGCTCTTTCCTCTTGGAAGTGCCCAGCCATGCCTGGCTTGCACTACAATACAAGCCCAGATCTCCATCAGGAGTACAGAGGAGCTCAGGTGGCTATATGCCACCAAGCAAGCTACTGCAGCTGGGGGGATGGGTGCCCCAGAGCAAGCTTGTCCCTTCATCAGGAGCACACTGGAACCGGAGGGATGGGATGCTGCTATATCTCATTCCCTCCTGGGGCTTACACTGTTCACTCCTCTGCCCACCTGGGATCATGCTGTGCTTCAGCCTGTTTTCCCTGGCCCCCTCCTCAGTAGTTCTTCTGCCATCCCTGGGCTTTTGCAGTCCCTTCTCCGCACTGCTCTCTCCCCTTTTCTCCTATTCACCTCTCTTTCTCTGACCTTTAGGTGTTATCTTGAGGTGGGTGGATCTCTCAGCTGAGGCTGTGTCATGTAGGGATACCATTGTCAGATTTTGGCTGTTCAGTTTGTAATTTTCAGGAGAGGTTTCAGGGACATCCTCTCATGTCACCATATTGATTCTTCCTCAATATTGGCTTTTTTTGTTGAAGATGTAGATGAGATTTTAGTGAACATTAGTGTTTTTCCTGTCTGATCAGCACATCTTTCTTTGGAGAAGTATCTCTTCTCCAACTCATGTAATTCTGGTGAGGATGTCAATCATGTACATGCCTTTGTCCAGATGCAGAAGTCAGATCTGATCCAGGCTAGTCCCCCTTGGAGATTGAGATAACACATGACAGACCTACTTCTCCTTCATCTGCGACCGTAAGCTCTTGAAAGAACACACCTGAGGTAGCTGGTGGTTTTAGTTTCTGTCCCATAGAGAGAACCTCTTGAGCATAAAGTCAATTCTGAGGAAAGCAGAGTCAAGAGGTAGAGAGGCAGAGTTGGATAATATCATTTGATCTTTTAAATCTTATTGTGACAGAAGTCCACCCTCAGACTTCCTGGTTCTGTGAGTTCATCACTTCCTTTTTTGTTTTTGCTAAAGCTACTTTGCCTTATGTGGTCTATCACTTGTTAATAAGAGAGTCTTGACTACTATCATTTTCAAAAGTACAAAAGCAAGATTCAAAGTCTTCCTCCTTACAGCAAGTAGTAGTACCAGTCACACCAGTAAAAAGTGTGCAAAACCAACCCCAAGGAAATGACAATGTGTATGGTGGAAAGCAAAGTGAGAAAGAAATTAGTGGCATACAGTAGGTAAGACCATTGATGAGGAAAGATTCTACATTGGATTTTAGGTGTTAAGTATACATGAAGAAGTGTTCAGCAATATTTTATTTTTTCATCACATGGAAGAAAGCTTTTGTTGGGTTATTGATCATTTTCTGAACCACAGTATAGACAGAAATGAGGTTATCCACAGATCAGTAAGCAACGACGACTTTACTACTTTAATTAAAGAGCCATCTTCAGGATACCAGTAAGTACATGATTTATTCAGAGAACAGTCTATATTTAACTATGTGCTTTCTGACTCAGTATTACCAAAAATGTGAACATTGTGGTCATTGAGTATGAGTTTTTAGCATACTGTATGAAGAAATGGCAGAGAAGGTAAGAATCTTTTTCCCCACATGACATTGGTCTGGAGGTTAAAGACAAGGGCACTCATGAGCCTGGGAAATGAGGAATGAGATGAAAACATTTCTGTATGATAATGATGATACTAATGAGGCCATTTCAGTGATATCTGTGGCTTATTCAAAAGCATTATCAGTTATATAGTACCTCATTTTCAGTCTTCAAAGAAAGGGGCCAGAATTTCTTAAGAAGACTTTACTAGAGAAATGGCTTAATTGCTAAAAGTCTCATAATATTTTATGATGTTTTAAAAGGATAAAAATATCAATGCTTTGTTACTGAGCAAGTGTGATTTTGATTAATTACTTTATTTTAAAATGCAAGCAATTTGACAAAGTACAGAGGAGAAATTATAAAATAACCCCAAATCCTATACCATCAGTATCCAGGCTTCTTCCTGTGCACATATAGACAGAGACTAGAGAGAGAAAGGTACATAGCTGGGTAGCATTGATTTTATAAAAATAGCGCTGTACTTTTTAATAGAAAGTTTTAAATTTTACTTATGAAATCCAATTTACCAAAGGAAACTGAAATGAAAATAAATGTAATTGAATTTAACACAAAACAAAGAAATTGAAGTGAAAATCAAAACTGCTGATAAATGTTCCTTCCCACAAAAGAACTGAAAGTTTATAAAAAAAAGTCATTGAGATGTTATCGTTTTTAACCACACGTATTAATTTTAGATTCTATTAGTTGACTTCCTGCCATAAAAAGAGAGGAAATCACCAGTCTCACTTCCATTTCCCACCTTCCAATTTTGTTAGTCTTATTCTAATTTTGCCAAGGTTTAAAACATCTACATTTGGTTCTATAATTGTAATTGTGATAGTTGATGATTTAGTATGACATTTAGACAGATTCAGTGTTCACTATGGGCTTCTTATCCTTGCTTCTACATTACAAATTCTTTTATTTTATTCAAATATCCAGTGAAATGTGAAGGGTACACAGGTTTTTCTCTTTCTTTTGGTTGTTTGAAGCACCTGTCTTGTGACTTCAAATTAAATGCAACTTGGCTGGGTATGATACTCTTGGCTCATACTTGCTTTCCCCTAGAACTTTATAGCCATTGCTTAGTTATCTTTTGGCACTGAGTATTATTGTAAAACTATCTGAAACTAGCTTGATTCTGTCTCCACCTTGGAGTGACATGACTTTTCGCATAAAGTTTCAATCCTCAAAGTTCAAAACCTTTACCAGGATATGGCGTGGTGTTGAAAGTTCTGTGTCAGTTTTTCCTAAAAACAGTATATTCTTTCAATATACAAAATCATTTTTGTCTTCATTTTAGCAGAATGTTTCTGTATATTTGAGTACTTTTTCTATTTCATTCGTTTCTTAATTCGGGGATTACAATAGAGGATCATCTTTGTTCTTGATATCCATTCCCATCTCTGAGTTTTCTTTAATCTCTTCATCTTTTTCTTTTGCACGTTGTAATTATCTCGTTGTAACAAATAACCATTTTCTATCTTAGTATGTGGTTCCAAATTCCACTTATCACTGTGCATTTCTATTCTGTTTCTGTTCTGTGGAGATTTTTTTTTTCCGTGAAATCTAAGTCCTTAAAGATTTTTAAAAATATATTCTATCATTTCTATGTGTTCGGCAGTGAAGGTGGGAGAAGCAAAAGAGAGCTTGTGTGTCTTTCGTGTTCCAGACTGACCAGAATTCTAATTTTAAAGCTTTTCTCTGTGTATCTTCTTATTCCTAATGATTTTATTTTAAGGGTTTCCCTTTTTTCTTTCCTTTATACTTTCCAGAAGCTATTTCTTCTTACTAGGACCATTTTTTCTTCTTAAAATACATTTTTACAAGTTCCTTTTTGAGTATCAGTTGGTAGAAAACTTTCCCATTTTATTTTAAATGGTCTTTATTTTACCATTGTTGTTTCTTCTCTTCCAGTAATGACTAGGATCAGCTTTGTTTTGTCTTCTCTTACTGTGATGGCTAAGATCCTTTGGTAGAATGTAGAAGAGGAGTGGTGATAATCAGGGTTCAGTCAGGGTTCAATCAGAAAAATAAAAATCATTCTAGGTATTTCAACAGAAAAGATTTAATAGAAAAAATCAGTTACCCAGGTGATGGAAGAATAGTTGAACAGCTGTACGTTGTATAACAAAAATGAGTACCAGTTATATTATTACTAAGAAGTTTATAAAGCCAGCCCCAAATTAAGACAAATATTAAGATGGTAAAATACGAGCAACAGCAGGGAGGTCTATCAGCCCTAAAACTGGAGGGACAAACGAGGTGGGGTTCATGGAGCTCAGGAACTGGGGCTACCTAGTGAAACATGGGACCATGACAGTGAATGGGAGTTGGCAAAGTGGAGACTCAGGATATGGTAGAGATCACAGACAGGGAGGGAAACATTCTGATTACACTTTTCTGCTTCCCTCAAGTCATCTACCCTCACTTTCCATTGGCCAGGCTGATCTAGATGCCAAAAATTAGGTACCCGAGAACTACAGTCCCCTCTGTACAATGAAACAATAATTTGCTTAGATATATACTTCTAAGTAAAACAATCATTTAGAAATTTGGGGAGTTCCCTGGTGGTGTAGTGGCTTAAGGCTTCCGCGCTGGTGCTGCCAGCGCTGCGGCCTGGGTCCGATTCCCGGCCTGGGTTCGATTCCTGGTCAGGGAGCTACCCACATACCAAAAAGCAAAAAAAAAAAAAAAAAAAAAAAAAAATTTGAAGACATTACTTTTCCATTTTCCTGTCTCTTTTTAGAACTTTTAGATAATTATCATGTGTTCTAAAGCTAACTTCCCATTTCTCAATGTATCTTTCATATTTTTCTATCTCTATATTTTGAATATTAATTCTGAGATTTCATAGACCATCTCTTCTAGATCCCTACTATAATTACATCTATTCTAAAATTTAATTATTGTTCTTTAAATTAATCTTTATTAAGGTATAACATACTCATTTTAGGTATATAGTTCAATGAGTTTTGACAAATGTGTATGACCAAAACGCTTTTTAGATTCACTTATGTTGCTGCTTGTATTAGTAGCTTGCTCCTTTTTTATTGGTGAGTCATATTCCATTGTATGGATATACCACCATTTATTGATTCATTCACCTATTGCTGGACATTTGAACTATTTTCAGTTTGGAACTGTCATTATATAAATACGCTGTGAAATTCATGTGTGTGTGAACATGTTTTCATTATATTGGGTAAATGCTAGTAGAATGGCTAGTCAGTCATATGACAAGTAGATAATTAACTATATAACAAACTGCCAAAATGTTTCCAAAGTGTGCCATTTTATATTTCCACTAGCAATGCATGACAGTTCCAGTTGCTCTCCTCATCAACATTCGGTATTATCAGTGTTTTTAACTTTAGTCATTCTGTTGGTGTGTAATGGTACCTAATGGCCATTTTCATTTGCAATTTGCTGATGAACAGTGATGTTAAGTATCTTTCAATGTACACAGAATTGATACTGCTACTCAGTTAAATTCTGTGACAATGTACTTGAACACTCACTGCAGGCTAAGCACGATGCCTCAGGAAAATCTTAGTTTAAGCCTTTGTGCTCTTTGAATTATGAAAATAATTACTCTACCCATCTTTTAGATAATTGTATTTGCCACCTAAAATGACATTTTGAAGTGTGGTAGTCAGAATGTCCATGTGTGCATCCCCAGAAACTATGAATGTGTAATGTTACGTGCCAATTAAACAATTAAGGTTGTAGGTGGAACTAAGTTTGCTTATCAGCTGATCTTAAAATGGGGAGAGTAGCCTGGATAATGCAGGTGGGCTCAATTACAAGGGTCTTTACAAGCGGAAGAAGATGGAGGTCAGAGGGGTGCAGCATGAGGACTCAGCCCAATGCTGCTGACTTTGAAGATGGAGGAGTGGGGTCATGAGTCAAGGAAGTGAGCAGCCTCTCCAACCCGGAAAATGCAAGGCGACAGCTTCTCCCCTAGAGCTTCTAGAAAGGGAGGCAGCCTCGATACTAACACCTTGATTTTATTATGGTAAAATGGCAATTTTTTTCCTCAGTTCTTGTCTTCTTGATGGAAATAATTCAGTCAAGAGACAGAGTTCGTGGAAGCGTAGTAGAATTAAGAGTTTATTAAAGAATGTTCACTCCAGGACGTGCAGCAGGCTGACCTGAGAGGGGAGCAGGCTGACCTGAGAGGGGAGCAGCCCTCCTTACATTGCTCGGGGGGTTTATTTCTATGGGTAGTTCTCCCCTTTTCTCTGTTGTGTGATCCTTGGGAAAAGAAGCACAGCTGAGTAATAATACGGTTTTGGGAAGTGGGGCTTACAGTTGAATAAGAGGAATTATTTCCCTTTTCCTTATCTTTTCAATTTGAGGATAGCTGGTAGTGGGCCATGGTTAACTCCTCATTTTGCCACTCTTTACTCCTTAATTTAGAACACCTGTTACTGGACCTCCTAACAGGCCAGTTCTGTCTTCTGCATTCCTTCTTTTTAGCCTTGTAATTTAGAGGCAGCTGATACTGAGCCAGGCCATTTCTCCTCCTGCTCATATCTACCTGTCCTGCCTATTTTGTCAATTTTAATCCAGTGAGACTCACTTCAGCTGTCAGACTTCCAGAGCTTTAAGTTATAATACTACATCTGTGTTGTTTTAAGTCACCAAGTTTGTTACAGTAGCAGTAGAAATATAACCCATGAAGGCAATCCTTTGCTGTGAGTATTAGTACCCCGGAATAATGTGGTGACAAACCAACTGGGGTTTTGTCGTCAACCCTTTCTCCCCATTCCCACTTTCCTTTTAGATACTTTATTAACATCATCATTAAGATATGGGCAGGGATGCTAAACTCAATGAGTCTGGTGTGTTCAGGTTTTTTGGGTGGGGGCTAGGGGGTGTTTGATAGCATAAGGCCAAGGGTAAATGTGACCAGGCGATAGAAGTGGTTTCAGTGAGCGGTGCTTTTCAGTCCTCTCAGTAGTGACTGCTTCATTTCCTGCTTGCATTCCAGGAAAGAACAGAAATAAGATAGCAAGTGCATTGAGGCTTGTGACCACACTGACATCCATTTATTATTATTTTTCTTTTAAAATGTTGCTAATGGTAAATTAGTTCGGTTTTGGCTAAGTATAAAGCATTTGAAGGAAGATGAATGCAGGCTTGTCACCGTGGTAATGCAGTGTATACCACGGCAGGACACTCACTGGGTGTACTAATCTGCTAGGGCTGCCATAACATAGTGCCACTGGTGGCTTAAACAATAGAAGTCTATATTCTCACAGTTCTAGGGCCTGGAAGTCCAAGATCAAGGTGTCATCAGAGTTGGGTTCTTCTGAGGCCTCTCTCCTTGGTTCGCAGATGGCCATCTTATAAGGTATACAAAACATGTTCAGGAAAGCTAAAGTGGAAGTATTTAACTTCATATTTCATATTTGTGCATATTTAAAAAATTAAATGGACTTCAAATTATGATAGTTCTGGAGCAACAATATGCCCATATTTTCATAATTAGCTGGGAAGGAAATGAGCAAACTGGAATTCATATTATGCTCTAACAATGATAAAATGAAGCAAGCACGGGTTTAAAAACAGTAAGCACCATGTTTTAAAATGTATCAATATTTATAAATGTTTGCAGTAACAATCATAGCAATAAAAATGATAAACTATTAAAATAATTGCCTAGGAAATTATTTCTTGTGGGCAAGGACAGTTATAGAAACACACACAAATCAGCCTGGGGAAAACTAGAAGAGGCCATGTGAATCTCAGAAGCACGTCCGGAGAAAAAAGTATAAACTCATGGTTCACTGTAACGTTGCCCGGCAAGTGTCAGTCCTTCGAAGACTAACATCTTCAACATTGGACTGACAGCATGAGGAAGAGGTAGAAACACCTTTTAGAAACTATGGAATGACTCCAGTAGTTTCTCAGTAAACACCCAGTTGGAGCAGACTGGCAGACATTCCCTCCTTCGTTGCTCTGCTCCCACCACCAAAAACACCGTAACAACTAGGCGTCTACAGCATCTGTGGTATCTGCAGAAAAAAAAAATCAGAAGAGAAGGGCACCAAACAGAATTCAAGACTCAGAAAATTGTTTTATCCTTTGAAGATACTTTAATTTTACAGTTATTGATTAATTAAAAAACACAGCTGTTTTCAGCATTTCCTAGCTCCAGTAGTGCATAGGAAATTCCATTCTAAACAAAGAAGTAATTAATGAAATAACAATACACCTTAACATTTTACATTGATAGGTTACAGGTTACAAGGTGCTTTCACATATATTATTTCATTTAATTCTTATATTAAGCAGAAAAAACAGTCAGTGGGAAAGAAAAAGGACTTTTTTTTTCAGGCTTACAATGAGTATTTTCAGGCCAATGGGCAGTTAATACAAGAACATATCAAAAACATGACAGCAATACCCACAAGCCACAATATCTTTTTTTTTTTGATAGGTTGACAGTTTGATATCAAGTGGATATTTAGCATCAGTGAAGGAAGAAGGAATCAGGACACGAGGTTTCATGATATTCAGAGAATTGTAAGAATACTGTAGGAGATAAGAAAAAAGATGCCCTAAAACATCACCTTAGTAAGATTTACTTCAAAGCATGTTATTCCTTCAAAATGTCAAATGAAAAGAATCTTACCACGAACATGTAAAAGTTAGAAGGGACCTTAGAAACTGCCTAATGGGGATGGATAAGAGAACTGAGGCCAAGGTCATGCTGACAGTGACAGACCGGGCCTGAAACTCAAGATGTCTTGATTTTCAGTCTAGGGCTCCTTCCTGTACAATGCCATCTCATCATTTACTGAGTAAAAACATAACTTCTTCTGTTTCAAATGATGTAATCTGAGGTCAAATACTGATTCATACTACGTATTTCTTATTCAAGTTTTTATATTGTTCTTGGCTCAATTGTGGCAGAAACTGAGAATTTTGTATAATTTTAAGATATTCTAATTCAGTACACTTGATTGGCTGGGAATAGACTCCCTTGACATATTTAAAAAGCTTGCTTATGTCCTTTAAATAGAAAGGAAAATGGAATGGCTACATTGCTCTCAAAACCAATGTACTGCCTAGTGGTCATCGACCCAGATAGATTCTACAGCAAGTTGTGCTGGATGGTAGTAATTTCATTAAAAAAATTAGAATTCGTAGAAATATTTTTAATTGCCAAAAACTAAAACATAATAATCAAATTGTCATCCCCATGATTTATTAAAATAAATTTACAATAATATACAACAAAGTTACCATAGAATCTGTAGCATACAAACAGAATAAAATGATTAGCACATTCTTGGGTCTAAGTGAAATACAAAAAAACTAACTGAAATATTTTGTACAAATGATGTTTTAAATGTATTAACATGATATAATTTTGTTACATCAAACTTGCTACAGCAAAGTAGTTCATATTTTCCTTGCACATTTGAAATACAGGTGGACCAAAAGCTGAAATCAGTATCAGCTTGGAAATGACGTAACCATGCAGAAACACTGGGCAACCCAAAGGTGTACACTACAGACTGATGTAGAGAACATCTCAGACTGGCTTTTTCAATGTCTTCAAAGGTTTTATAAGGGTGTGGTAGAGATGAAAACAAGTAGAGTCAGTGACTTACCTGCAGTGATTATGAAGCAAATAGAATGTTTATCTATAGTAAGATCAGTTTGATTAAAAAAACAACTTATCTTTTATGCATGTAAATTGATGATAAAAAATAAACAGTTTATTTTCAACTATCCTGGTGTGTTGTTATAAGATAGGTCACTGACACACCGATATAAAACCAGATGAGAAAATTTAAAAGCAAAGATAAAAAAACATATTTAAAAACTGAGTTAAGCCATGGATTCTCAACAAACACTAAAGTAAATGTGCAAAAGTGCTTGAAATTTCCATGTGACCACAATGTTAAATCAGTTGGCAAAAAAAGTACATTTAAAAACTCAATTCCAATACTAAAATTGTATATGCATGACCACACATTCTATTTACTGAAAGAAAGGAGGCTGGAAATTATTACACATCTAAAAATATCACACCGCAAAGTTAAAATATAATTGTGGCAGTTTTATAAAGTTTGTCCCTTTCTTCACCGAGGAGGCATAGGACGAGAAAGTGCCAACGGCAACAGTGCCTGTACCGCAGGCTGACAGATGCAGCGCGCCAGAAGAAAGGCCTGCGACAGCTCCCTTTGCCTCTGCTGTGGCAGCGCAGCACAACGCAGCACCGCACCGCACCGCACCGCACAGCGCAGCACAACGCAGCACCGCACCGCACCGCACCGCACAGCGCAGCACAACGCAGCAAACAAACAGCCTCACGGAAGTAAGAACTCGTCTATACTGTCGACCAGAATCAAGCCATTTGTTTGATTTAGCCAAGTATTTGTCCGCATTAATGTTCTTTTTACTTTGTTTCTTTTCCTTTAGAAGTTTACAATGAGGCCTTATTTGAGAAACTTAAAAATCTGTCACTTTCATTAGTCATGTTCTATTAAAATACTGGTTAAAACCCTTACGGAAGAGTCAGGTTTAGAATTCTTAGAACTCTTCTCTAACATCTACAGAAATGCTGGTACCAAGTGAGAGAATCTGGGTGATGACAAACCATATCATCATTTCTTCCTGTGAATGAGACACATTTGTCACCATGCACAGGCTGGTCACTTAATTGCTCAAGGGGAGGACGATATAAAAAGAGTGAAGGGAAACAGAACCCACGATCTATAGGAACCCAAATTGCTGGGTGCAGCTACTCTATATTCTAGTCAAATCCATTGCCAGAACGGTGAGTTCTAAGGAAGTTACTGTTTTAGCTTGTATACATTTCCTTGGTGATAAAATGTTCTATCCTCAAAAATTCTTAAGAATTCTGGCAAAACTGAGTCTGAGCTACTCAAATAAAAATAATTATTAGAAAGTATATCTTCAAGCCACTAACCAACAAAAATATTGGCAAGAACTAGTAAAAGCAAAACTTACCCTTCCATTCAAACACCACAGAGCCATACACTGCCCATTTGAAACACCAACAAAATGAGATGGGACACTGTTTGGAGAAACTACTGAAAATGAAAAAGGAAGAAATAAATGCAGGAGAGGAGAAGACAAACCAAAGAGAAGCAGGAAAGTGTCTGGTTCTGCGTTGCGGCGCAGACAGTGCTGGCTTGGCGCTGCCTTGCTACAAAGGTGGACGCAGAGGGCACACACGGGTGAAGGCAGTGGGGACCTCACTCAGTCGCTGGAACGAAGGAACTAGGTAACTGCTTCAACAAGGACGGTCTCCGCTCCACCCCCTCTCTCAACAGAGTGCAAACACTGGTGTCATCTCACTGCCCGTCTCTAAAATTCACTAAATTCTTTCGTACACTTTTCCGTTATAGAGACACGGATTTCTTCTTCTTCATAGTCATCAAAGTTGCTGGTATCTCCAGAGCCTCTGAACTTTGGTATGAATGGAGCTTCAACCTATAATTGAGACAGAGAGAAAAATAAGTGTGATACTATAATTTATATTAAGAAATACATTTGGCCTTCATCCTGGTTTCTGGCATAGAATTCCTAAAAACCCTTGGAATTTACAAAGGGTAGAGAGCGGTAAAAGTGTCTTTTGTTATGTTAATGAGATGACTTTTGGAAGGTCCCATGGTGACCGAAGGATGGGGGCTGGTTGCCAGGGGAACCGACTTGGTGATCAGAGGACTAAAACCTTCAGTCCCACCCCCTGATGTCCAGGGAAGGGAGAGGGCCTGCAGTTGGAGTTCAATCTCCAAAGACCAATGATTTAATTAACCATGCCTACTGAGTGCCACCTCCACAAAATCCCAAAGGGAAGGGGTTGGAGATCCTCTGCTTTGGTGAACAAGTGGGGATCTGGGGAGATGGGCAGGCTCGGAAAGAGCAGGAAGCTCTGAGCCCCTTCCTGTAATACATGCCTTGCCCTGTGCATCTCTTCCATCTGGCTGTTCTTGAGTTATATCCTTTTATAATAAACTGGCGATATAGTAAGTAAAGTTTCTCAGTTCTGTGAGCCACTCTAGTAAATTAATTTAACCCCAAGAGGGGTTTGTGGGAACCGTCAAACTACAGCTGGCAGTCAGAAGCACTGGTGACCTGGGATAGGGATCTGAAGTTGGAGAGCTGAGGGGAGTCTTGCCGCACTGAGCCCGAAACCAGTGGGAGCTGATGATAGCGGTAGGTTGATAATGTAAGAACTGAGTTAACTGCTTGGTGTATGGAAAAGACCATACATATCAGAATAAAAGGAAAAACAAATGCCTGAGAGTTTCCAAACAGGAAGAAAAATAAACTCCTACTATTACTGCTAGGGGGCATCTTTAAATGCCTGTAAGTCCCTAAAAGAGAACATGAGAAAGAGCAGCAAACAGTAGGTTTGCTATTAGCCTCAACATTTTCATTCGAGGAATTAGTACAGGCCAACACGATAC
Organism: Lyroderma lyra; assembly: GCA_004026885.1. Taxonomy (NCBI): domain Eukaryota; kingdom Metazoa; phylum Chordata; class Mammalia; order Chiroptera; family Megadermatidae; genus Lyroderma; species Lyroderma lyra. Next base: position 69,362 of record PVJL010001874.1, read on the forward strand.
TTCAGGAGATTTCTAAGATAAACTGTTGGTATCAAAATGCTGGCATCGCAGAGTAAAAACCTCCAATTTTTTTCTTTCATCGGTTCCTTTTATTTCTTAAAGACTATTTTTCTACCCCCCTTTTCCCTTAATTCCTTTTTCTCCTGAGGTAACAGATAACTCTTAGACTTTAAATCTTCTTCAGTTTTAAATTTTCAAGTTTATTTTGTTTAAAATATCTGGCTATCCAAACTTTCTGAGAGGTTGGGAAAAAAAAATCTCTTTTAGAGTTATAGAATTGTTCTGAACAGTTTTTTTCTTGGATCCTAAAAATAAAATATTTTCCATTATTTAAAATATGGTCTTTATAAAGATTATGTGCTGTAGTGAACATGTTTGAGAAAAAGGTTTTAAATGCTGAAAAAAATACAATCATTTATACTGTTTACAAGTAATTACACACAAGGCTATTTCATTTCTTCCTCAATATAAAACTGGGGAGAGGGAGGGCAGGCATTTTTATTTTAATTTACAGATTATAAAACAGAAAGTTGACGAAATTCAGATGACTAATAAGTGGCTAAAGCAGGTCTCAAATTCATGATTCTCCACTACTGGTCCCTAATATCTACACCAGTAGTCTCCAAAGTATTTTGATTTACATCACCAATATATGTATAGTTACTTACTTATGAATTATGTATATGCATGACTATACTAAGATATACGTACAAACAAGGCATTTAAAAAGAAAAAGGTAACAAATTAGGAAGGATGGAAATCTAACATCTTTTGGTTTGCCAGTTGGTGCCTTGGGTGACCTGCTCAGGGAATGGACTGCTGTTTGCACCAAGGAGAATAATAAGCCAAAGAGACAGACGTCTTCTCATGTCTAGTCAGAAAGCAATTTAGGATCACAACTACTGGTACAATCATCTCAGAGAACATTCGAGTTGTCCAGGCGACTTTCTCGTTTCTTGTCTTTCTGCTACATGCCTTTAGCTATTCCTTTTTCCATTATCCTGGGATCCCCAAATCTATTTCTATTGATAATCAAGATTTGCTGTCAATTAACTGCCAATGCTATAACCTATTTATTTGTTAACAGTGTGCCACGTTTTGGCAGATAAGCTCTTTACTACCTGGGATAAGTCAAGCCTTTTGGAAAACACATGAACTCTAAATGAGCAGTAGCAGTTCAGTTATATACTATTTTATGAATAATTATTAAAAATAGAATACGTGATGTGACTAGATAAGTAAATGTCTGCTAAGTAACAGTAGAAATTTTTATTTCTAAATGTAATATGAAAAGATTCAAACTATATCATAGTTCTTTAAAATACTAAAACAATGGGCAAATCTCAAGCCAAACTTATAATACATCTAAATGTAGCATTAATTAACAATATAGGTAATATATACAGTGACAATAAAGGTAATATAAACAGTGATGATTACAAAGGAATATGGATAATTTTATAGAAAAATATATACTTCTAAAGTTGACTCAAGAAAAGGCAACAACTCAAAAAGAGCAATATCCGAAGAATTGGATTGTTAAAACTTCCAAGGAATAAATTCAAGATAATTCCTATATTCCTTAAATCTCTTAAATAATAAAAAACATGGAAAATTTTCAAACTCATTTTATGAATCCACATAATCTCAACTCCAGAAAAAAACCTACAGGTCAATAAAACTTATGACTATGGAAGTAAAAATCCTAAATAAAATTTTAGTAAATGGATTTAGGGCAGATGTTAAAATAATAATACCCCATGATTAACTGGTGTTCACTTCAGGAATGTGAGGATATCAGGAATCAAAGATATTTCCTTAATCTGACCAACAATACTTATCCAAGACAAAGAGCTAACTTCCTATTTGATGGTAAAACAGAAAAGGCATTCCCATTCCTATTCCAAACAGGAACAAGACAGGAAGCTTAATAGCAGTACTATTTTAAAACATTACTCTAGACATTCTAGCACATATAATAAAACAAAATAGAAATAAAAGATCAAAGTATTGAAAAAAAGAGGTAAATGATACCCCTGTCCCCTGTAATTATCTGTCAATAAAATCTACGGGAATTACTGAGAAATCTATGGAAATCAGTAACAGAATTTAGTAAGGTGACCAACTCCAATATAAACATAGAAATCTGTATTTTCTCCTATATTCCACTATAATGGGAAAGCCAACACATTCATAATAGAAACCAAAATATAAACTTAAGGAATAACTTTAAGAAAGAAACGGGATTTGTACTGGGAGATGTCTCTAAAACCTTACTGAATAAGAAAAAATATTTGAACTGATGTGGAAACGTAATATGTTCATGATGAAGAATTCTCAGGATTTTGGTTCTCTTCTAATTAATGTACTGTAATCCCAATTAAGAGTTCCAAATATAATATAAATATTTGAAAAGGCCAATAAAAAAGGGGAGTTATTGTTTAATGGGTACTGAAGTTTCAGTTTGGCAAGATGAGAAAAGTTCTAGTAATAGATGGTGGTGATGGTAGCACAACAGTGTGAATGTACTTTATACCACTGAACTGCACACTTACAAATAGTTAAGACAAGTACATTTCATATCATGTGAATTAGGAATTCTCTTTAATGAATATTTATGAGAATTCTACATATTAAATATAAGTGTTTTGAAAACTAGAAAACACATTATAAAACTACATAAAATGGTACAGTATATAGTGCGAGAACAGACAAAAAGAACTTGTAAGGAATAAAGTTCTAAAATTGACTGAAGTATATAATGACTTAAAATTAGTAAAGGTGGAATTTCAAATATGGGGCCAAATATTATTCAACGAATGCTGAGAGGATACCTGGCTAATTATTAAACAATGACAACAAAAGAGGCTAGATCAAAAGGCACTAAGAGAAAACACACATTAAATAAGTCACGAACAGAACTGAGTGGGAGGTGGTAGCTGGTATTAATGTCTGAAGCTGAGGGGAAGTGAATGGGTGGGGGAAGCGGCTACTGGGTGCCCACGGAAATCATGCGAAAGGCGCAGCGACGCAGAGCACAGAAAAAGCGGTTGAGTGCACCAAATGTGAATAACGGTGGGATTAGGATGCTTTCAAGTTTATTTAATTAACAAATTACCTGATTGTGCCTATATGAAATGTAACTCAACTGGCAAGAAAAATAGTAATAGAGCCTGGACTAATTTATCTAACCTCTCTCTTCCCTTTGCATTCTCTACCTCAATCCCAATTTAAGGATCAGAAAACTGATGCTTTACAGAGTTTAAATATTTTGCTCAATTATCACACTGCTAATGGTTGCTAGATCTGGGATTCAGACCAATGCCTACCTAACCCCAGAGTTCAGGATCTTTCTTTGTTGCCCTTTGAGATAGTCTTCCTACTCCAAAAACGCTCAAAGCATAGAAGTTAAGCATATGGTATATTAAAATCTATTAAAAAGCTTATGAAACAATGTATTGTTCAATGGTTTGGTGCTTCATTTTAATAACCACGTTAAAAGGTCTTTAAAGGGGTAATGCAATTAGAAATCTGAAGAACATGGAATCAAATACAGGTGTTATTTAGCAGCTATATGATTGTGTTTAAAGTAGTTAACCTTTCTGAGATGATTTTCTTATCAGTAAAATGGGGAAAATGGTACCACCTATCCCATAAGATTACTTCAAAGATTAAAATGAGAAGTTACAAGAGTTGCTTTTAATTAATTATAAAGTACTGCACTGTTGCTAGGAAAGAATATGGAACTAGATATACTGTGATCACCTCATAAGATATATAAACACAGAGTAACTATGTTGTATACCTGAAACTAATATAATATTGTATGTCAACTATACTTTAATAAAAAATAAATAAGCAAAAATAAGTAAAAACAGAAAATAATATGAAACTATGAAATGTTTATTTATGAGATCTAATATCTATTTTAAATTGCTAAGGACTCTGTTCATGACTACTACCTTCTAACAGCTACGTTTTATGAATTTAATGGTTAAGAGAGTTTCTGAAACCCTCTTAGGAAAGGCAGAGGCTGTGCTGCACTCACATTGTTTGGTCTTGCTATATTTTCTTTGGCTGCACTTAAAAAAATTTTTAGTGCTTTGTTTTTATACTCTTTTATAAAATATATACATCAGAAAAGCTGTGCTATTAATATTAAATTAGAGGATTTACATTTTTTTCTAAGGAAATACAATATTGTGGCTTCACAGCATTATTAAATATAGCAAGCCTGAAACATAACAAGGTTTGGTTGTATGAAAAAAATTAAATATGTTCAAGATAAAAATACTTTATTTATACAAATTATCTTTAAGTGGGTATTTAAGAAATGAAAGGAGTGATAAAGGTAATTCAGCAGTAAAATCTTTTCTTAAATGTCTCAATTTATTACAAAGGTGAAATGATAAAGACTGAAAAATATTTGATGAATCTAGCAATTAAATCTTATTAAATCTGCCTGTGTGCCAATTCTGGGTTATATTTGTTTACACAGTCATTCAATGTGACTGCATATCACTTTTGAAATGCAAACCCTTAGGACACTGTCTAATGCAGGCCAGGGGTCCCCAACCCCTGGGTCATGGACCTGTGTGGTCTGTGGCCTGTTAGGAACCGGGCAACATAGCAGGAGGTAAGTGGCCCGAAGAGCTTCATCTGGATTTATAGCTGCTCCCCATCACTGGCATTGCCTCCCGAGCTCCGCCTCCTGTCAGATCAGCGCCGGCATTAGCATCTCATAGGGTCACGAGCCCTGTTGTGAACTGTGCATGCAAAGGATCTAGATTGCGAGCTCCCTATGAGACTCCAGACTCTAATGCCTGATGATCTGAGATGGAGCTGAGGTGGCAATACTAGCATTGGGGGGTGGTGGCTGCAAATACAGATTAACATTAGCAGAGAGGTTTGACTGCACAGACTATAATGAATCAATTGCTTGCATACTCATATCGAAACTTTATCAGTGAGTGGTGACAATTAAGCTGCATCTGGCCCTTGAATCATCCTGACCCCCTCCCCACCCCCTGCAGTATGTGGAAAAATTGTCTTCCATAAAACTGATCCCTGGTGCCAAAAAGGTTTGGGATTGCTGGTCTAATGTATAATTACCATGGTATTGTGAAGAGTTAGAGGCATGGGCAGGAAAAATTAAACAAGGTAAACATTTTAGATCTATGGTCAAAACCGAATACAAGGGCTCTCTGGACTCCCACACTGTAAATGTAACAAGTGCGGTTTGCGGCTGGATCCGTGCCAGACGGCCCTCACAGACGCTTTCTCTTTTATCAAGAAGAAAACTCATTTTTAAGTTTGGGGTATAAAGGTCCTTTAAATTTTGCATAGGATTGATTTAAAAGGTAAAAATATTAAAACCACATGTTAAGTTGAAACTACTTCCACTACATATAATTTATTTTTATTTCTATTTTTTAATAATTTTTCTGTTTTTCAATTATAGTTGACAGTACTACATGAGTTTCAGGTGTACAGCATAGTGGTTAGACATTTATATGACTTGCAGAGCGATCCCCCCGATACACCTAGTGCCCACCTGACACCACACAGTTACTACAGTGCCCTTGGCGGCACCCCCTGGGCTGTACTGCGCACCCCCACGGCTGCGGGGGACACAAGCTTGTACTTCTCACTCCCTTCCCCCTTTCACACATGCCCCCAAGCCCCCTCTCATCCGGCAACCAGCAAAACGTTCTCTGTACCTACGCGTAGGTCTGTGTTGTTTAAATACTAACTTAAAAAACCCTTTAAATTAAAGAGAGAGAGAGAGGCTCACCTTCCGCTGGTAGATGGCAATCCAGTCGGTCGTGGCAAACCACTTGTGAGTTTTTATGTCGCTCACACCATTCTTCAGGTTCCCAAACCGCTTTGTCAAATCTACCTGCAGCAGGTTCCTTAGCAGGTCCTTGAGGTCCGAACTGAAGTGCGACGGGAACCGAACCTGCACACACACAGTGTGGTGAATGAAGCACACAGTCCTACCAAGACTCACGGTATTTCTGTTTGGATTTCAGAAAGGTGTTTCTTTTTTAGGTGACAGGTTATTATATAAACAAAACTATGTAGTGGTGACCTTCAAATACACGTAATGCACGGTTCAGTCCGCACAGTAGTCTTAAAGAGGATAATTATTTGGGTCAATGAACTAAAACTGTTCTCTTAGGCCTTTTGTTTCGGTCATGAATCCTCTTTAAGAACATCGACCTCTCTCCAGACAACTGTGCAAAACATACTATTCCAGCAATGTCAGAAAATTCACCCCTCTTTACGAGACCCCTTGGATCCCTCATTACATACCCTTGTCTTAGAGAGAAACAATTTAAATTTGTAATTTAAATAGAAAAGGCAGCATACAAAGCCATCAGTATGCACATTTTGAGAAGAGATTATAAACAGGAAGTCTAAAAGTGATTATAAAACCCACGCTGCCTTTCACAGCACATGAAACCATTTTTCACTTATTAGTGGGTGACTTTTAAGCATAATTCTGCTATTATGCAACAGTATAAAATGATTTAGATGGCTTTAAAAGCATTTTCCACCTCCTAAATTGTGAAGATTTTACAATTAGTTCAATGGTCTTTAGCCTTAAAAACAAACAAAAACCCAAAATAACTGAAGGTGTCACATATTATTAGGCAATCAATAAAACAAAGTCATAGGACATCCTAAGTCTAGTTTTTGTTTTGTTTAAACTCATTCTTCTCCTCTAACTCTCTGCTCCAACCTCAATAGCAGTTCTGATCCTTTTATTAATACAGGCACTGACAAATTAAAATAGGTATCACTAAGAGATGACATTAAAAGGCAGAGCTGCATCTATGCCTCCTTACTCTTCATTAGCACCACTACTCCACTAACCTTTTCAGCTTGTTGCTCTTTTCCTCATTACATGTGCAGGCATGTGTGTATATGTAACTAAGTATGTAGCATATATGAGTGTGCATACACTTGCACTTTTATTGTAATTCCATTGTCACATTATGCACACCTTGGCCCCATTTCATATTCCTACCCCCAATAACTATTTTCTGGATTATCATGACCTCAACTTCAAACTAACTGTAGGCTTTTGTCGAAAATGCTTTACAGGGCTAACAGATCCATTCTGAACTCCTTGCATTCTTACTTTGTTTCTCTCCATCACCTTATAACTGGAATAGTGCATCATTTACATGACCTCAGTTGATCTTCACAATGTGTTCATTCATTTAACTATGTTGTAGTATTTGTGCATGTCTGCCTCCCCCAAATTGTGAACTTCTGGAGGGAAGGAGCTGTGCCATTTTTGTGTTTATTCGCATAATTTACTGGATCATTTCAAATAATGTAGTTCAGCCATAAGACAATTACTGAGTATCTACTATGTATGAGGCACTGTTCTAGGTGCTGGATATAAAACAGTGAGCAAAAAACAAAGTATCTAATTTCATGGAACTAGTTAGATATGACATACTCGGTGAATATAGTATTAACTCTATTCTAAAGATGGAGAAACTAAGATTCAGAGACATTATATAACTTACCAAATCATTAGACTATAAAGTAGCAGAACTGTAACTAGATATTTTTTTGTGTGTGTGAGGGGGTGGGTAGTTCCCTGGCTGGGAATTGAACCCACAGTGTTGAGAGTGCTAAAGCCTAGCCACTACACCACCAGGGAACTCCCCTAGATATTTAGTCTTATGATTTCTACACTCATGAATTTTGTTCTTTATCACATGGTCTTCAAACATATAGAACTCTTCAATTTATATTCTGACTTTCAAAAAGCTCAACATATTTGATGTATATATTCTCATGTTCTCAAAGTAGAGTTAAATCATTAGCATGCAAAGCTAGATTCTATGTCAATGCTGGTTCATAACCATAGTGTTCTGGCTGCCACTCTCATGGTATTCTGTAAATAAAGGCTTCTCAAATTGTGGTCCTAGGACCCACTTCCATTGGGATGAACTGGGAAAGTACAGGATAAAAATGCAACTTCCTGAGACTTCAGATGATGGGGGTACTGGGCCTGAAAATCTGAGTTTTTATGTCCAATCAATTCACACGTACATGAAAGCTTGAGAAGCACGATTTGTAACTCTATTCATTTCTTTATGTAGAAATTTTATTTTTTCTGCTAGTAACAGATCAAAAAAATCTTACTGTAAGTAATAAAGTAAAACCATTGTTACACCAGAGGAAAACTAAATTTGTGGTGAACCAAAGACTATTTGAAGACCGAATAGCTAATAAATGATCAGATTTGAGGTCAACTCATATTAAAACCCATTTCTGCAAAGCCTGCATCATCACAAATTATAAGAGGTTTTATGATATTAAAAAAAAAGACACCTTCTCTAGGTTTTACTTCTGATACAATAGCTGATTAGAAGTTAGGCACTATGCTAAACAGTTTATATGCACTGGCTTATAAAATCCAAAACACAACACTGACCTAAGTAATATTATTATCCCATTTTAAAGGTGATGCAATTGAGTCCTACAGAGATTAAGTGATTTGCCCAAGACTACAGAGCTAATAAGTGGCAGAGCTATAGTTCAAAACCAGGTACTCGAACTCCAGAGTGTAAACTTTTAATTATTCTATATTATTTCCATGATTCAATAATTTGAAGATAGCTATTATCAGGAACCTTATAAAAGACTAAAATTTGCATCTTAAAAATATTTGCTGCACATTTCCTCATTTATCCTAGTTGTAATAAAAACTAGAGAACATGGGGCATTAAAAAGGCACACTGTCTACCTGAAAAATAAAATTTATCTATTCAGTGGTTATATTCTTCCTTTAGATTCCAAAGAAATACTGCAGTTTGCCATGTATAATGCACACCCTCATTTTGATCCTGATTTTCAGGGAAAAAATATTTCATTTTAATTTTTTAATTCAAATATTTATTTGTTTATATTTAGGTACTTATATTTTGTATTACAAAGGAATTTTAGAATTTATTTTTTAATGTAACTCATATATGGAATATAAAACTGAAAGCAACAAAGAAAGAAGAACTTATGGACACAGTCAATCATTTAATGGTTACCTGAGGATTAGGGAGGAAGGGGGATGGAGGAGGAGGGAGGGGAAGTCAAATACATGGTGATGGAAGGAGAGCTGACTCTGGGTGGTGAGTATAGTCGATGCACTGTAGAATTGCACACCTGGAACCTGTGGAATTTTTACTAACCAAAGTCACCTCAGTAAATTTAACAGCAGCAGCGACAACAACAACAGACCAATTACTGTATTCCAGGGTATTATTTTGCATATGCTTATCGTTATTGATTGCTAGAGTTACACTTTTAATCATAAACATAAATAAAATAATTAAAAATATTTATATAGATACAGGGTTAGTACTACCCATGTAAAATGCACATCCTTATTTTTCCCTCACAAATTTGGGTAGAAAAAGATACATTATACATGGCAAAATACAGTAACTTATCTGAAGTTGATCTACCTTAGTTTAGAATCAAGTTCGCATGAACTGTTCAATGTAATCTGTCAGTTATTTGCCCTTTCAGTGGTGTTCAGAATGGTGGGCAGTAGTGCACTACACGTAAATTATCTTCTGAATTCACATAATTTTTCTGTAATGCATGATGAACATACATACCTAAATAAAGTAGTTCTTTATTTTGGAATATAGATAAAATGGTGGTCTTCAATTAGTTAATGTGTATATCTGTTTAACCTTCAGAACAGTGATTCTAAAAATGGGGAGTAGTAATGGGGGGCTATCGTGGTAGATATCAGAATCACTTGGGAACCTTTGTAAATCATAGACACCTCCTCCTTGCGTCCACATCACACCATCATCTTCCCCAGAGATTCTGATAGGTAGCCCACACTCTCATAGTAAGCCATGTAAATGATTGGAATTTGTCCTAACCTTAAAGTAAACTGGGGGAGAAATGAGAAATATTTTAAAAAAAGTATCTCTTTCCTTGATTGTTCTGCAATATAATCAGAAATATAGTTTCTTTGTTCATTGAACTTTCAAAGAGCTATGTTGATTCATCAAACTGAAATTAGCAAAAAAAGAAAAACAAACTTAAAATTATGTTTTATATTTCTAAGAGTAATGTAGCCATATATAGTTGTTATGGAAACCATAACCGATTGTCATAAAATATATGGCACCCAGGCATGAAAATTAAAGTCTATATATACAGAAATGCAACGTACATATGTATTGCTAGGATAAGCCATGATTAATGCAGGAATTATAAGACTTTTCTATCAACTATGCATTTCTAAACTTGAATCTTAATATTTCATGAATAATTTGACATTTAAATAACACCTCCTCTATTTTTTTAAAGGCAAAAATATGTGTAGGAGAGACTCTAACAAGCTGATTGATCATCTTTCTGTGCATTTAAAAATACCAGCTTGAGTTAAAATATTGTAAAAGAGAAAGTACTTACTCTAATAGTAAAATATATGTATTTTAGTGAAATAATCACTTCATTAAATACGTTTTAGTTTGACTTTAATAAGTCATTGATACCTGATCTCTGTAACATGGTTTTAGGAAAATACAATTATCATAAAATGTAGCAGAACATAGCAGTATGCATTTTTAAAAATTAGAAAAAACAATTGTGAATAAACAGTATATTCTTAAATGGCATACTGTATCATTAAAACTATTAAAAATTTAAAATAAGAATATAGGGTCCATAATTCTAAGACCAACATTGAATTTTCAATGTTTTAGACAAATAAACCAATTAAAAAACTAGTTAGTCAATTTGGCTTTTATCTACTAAGCAGGTAGACCATAATATTTTTGCAATGTGGAAAGCCATATACCCTAGTTTGAATTTGAATGATGAAGCTGATGGTTTTATTAGGAAACAATGACTATGATTTTATGTTCACGTAATACAGATCCTAGAGATCACTTAATGGCAATATTCTGTTTTCATGAGTTCTATTTTATTTCATTTAAAAAAATTTTTTATAACAGTTTATTTGAGCTAAACTGATGATATATGTGGGCTTGGGGGCCAAGATATCAAAGGCTCTTTCATGAGTTTTACTTTAAATGAGTAAAGAGAACAAGAAATAAAAATAATTTTATATTTATTATATGACATAATCCAGTACTTTTAGTTAAAACAAAACACCCTATTATACATCTCTAAAATAAATAAATAAAGAAAAAGATCTTGTGATATAAAATTTTATGTTGCTATTCTTCTAATGTGATTAAGATTTAAACTGCTATGATTTTAGATTGTATGCAGATTTAAATTTTAAGATAATATTGGATCGTAAGTGTTAAAGTTTGATAGGAAATAAAAACATATTCGCAAACACCTTAAAAACATTTACACAATGTAGAATAACTGGCCAAGTGAGGCCAAAGTATATAGATGAAAATATATTCTTTTTAACTAAAGCAACTTTTCTAAGTAAATGAAATTTACTTGTGACAACATCCTTGTCAATTTGATTCCTTTTAAGAAGTTAAATATAAATCAAAGCAATACAGTGAAGATTAAGGAACTCTGTAATTATCAGCAAATAAGTGATTGGGAAGTTCCTATTTCTGTATTCTTGGCCATCGTATTGGTAAAATAAGCTTCTCTCATTCAATGATTTTAAGTACTTTAGTTCTTTCATCATTCTTCATAGGCCCTTTTGTTCTTCCCTCTTGAGATTTTACATAATCACTTCTCAAATCCTGAAGAAATAAATCACTGGCTTGTTTGTTAATTTTCTTGATTTTTATTTTTGTTTATCTCAAAAGTTCTTTTATTGTGACTTAAATGTTCTGTTTAGTGAAAACAATTATAAACATAAGAAACCCGAAGCCTAGAGATCTACAAAAGTAACAAGGACAGCAATGATACTTAATTACTTAAATATAAATATTACTTCATGCTGCCTTTCTGTATTACCTTTATGTAAACCTTTTAATACCTAGTTTTAGTTTACTTATCTGTTTATTTTTAAAAACACATTCCCCATAAAATACATTTAAATATAAGAGAAAATCTTGTGATCCCTGTAGACCGCATACACATGATGGGGCATGGAACATACTGCGCTGAGAAGAGGATTTTAGATGGCTGGACAGACTCATTCCATCCGTGTCTATTCTTACAGCCCAGCTGTGCAGCACCCATGATTTAAGTCTGGGTCGTGGTAAAAACGATAAATTACTAGATTATGGACATTCAGGTCACCTTTTGAAAAGCTCACATTGTAAATTTTAAGTTCATTGATGCTGAAGATCAGCTTTCATACTAAATGCAGACTGTGAACCTGGCTGAGGTAACAAGGAAACAGAGATTTTCCTCTATCTCCTTCCAGATTCTTTAGGTTGGTTAGGCTATTCTGTGCCTTCAGAGGTCACAAAATACAAAACAAAACAAATCAAAACAAAAAATCAAATAAATAGAAGAGTAAATCTATTTATGTTTAAGAAAAATCAATGTTATTTTCATTTTTGTTAAAGATCAATGGCAATTATAAACGACATGAACAATTTTTTATATCATTTCTATAAAGTTCTATCTTAAAAACTATTTTATATTTGCTTTCCATTTTGTGGTGTTTAAAATAATTCAAACAAGAAGTCTCTCCTGGAAAAACAAGGACATATCAAAAAGCCCCTAAAACAATTCTACAAGGAGATATCCACATGAAATAACTAACAATTTTTATTTATTTGAAGAAATACTATGAATTAGGGCTATGATTTTGTGTTTTGCAAATAATAAAAGTGCTAAAAATGGAAATTATTTTATTATTTTGCTAATTTGTTTGTAAAACTGTCCTTTTTTTCCTTAAGTGACTTCAATGACTTAACAGTTAGGCTATCTTTAATGAATACTAGATACAAGGGCTGCAACCATGGATAGTTTCATATTTTCCCAACTTAGGGTAATATTTTGATAACATCAAATGGTTAATCTACGAAGCTTAAAATTCACGCATAGAAATAATGAATAGTAGAATAATAAAATGTATTGCTTACCTTTCCAGAAACAATCTTTTCATAAATCTGAATTGGTTGGTCTGCAAAGAAAGGGGGGTAGCCAGCTGCCATTTCATAGATTAACACTCCTAATGCCCACCAATCCACTGCCTTATTGTAGCCCTAAGAAAACCAACACAAAGGTGAATTATGAACTCATTAAGAATAGAATGACATCAGAGATGACTTCAAAATGACCTTCAAGCACATGAAAAAAATTTAAAAGCAATTACTGAGCAGCTATTCAGAATGGAATAAAAAACTAATGAAATGTATCAGGTCAGATTTAAACTAAACATAAGGAAGACTTTCCAAATACTGGAATTGGATATTAGGCAATATGATTAAATCTCCTTCCTAAAATCATTAAGAATATTATAGACAATAAAATAACCTCTATTTAATTGGGATAATTTAGTTGTTGCTCAACAGTAGGAAGGGAGTTGGAACAAATTACCTCTTAAAGCCCATTCTAGGTCTATAGTCTTATGAATCAGGTTTTCTAGGGAATATGTAGGAATGTCAAAAGTATTTAAACAAAATAGTAGATATTAAACTTCATAATAAATACTGGAGCTAACTACAAAGTACTTTATATTGTTGAATTTTAATAGGGTAAATATACTAAGGATAATCTCATCCACTTTACAGGATCTTATGAAAGCTAAAAGTTTAATTTGGAATCTAATGAATATAAATATTTAAATAAACTTTAGCTAATTACCATTTTGCTTCTCATCTATAAAAGGTACACAGAAAAGACAATTCATGGTGTTTTGTGAGGACTATATCAAATGAAAGAAAATATCATGTATAAAAAGTGCAGTGTGAACCAAATGTACAATGCTAAGGTTATTTTTAATTGGGTTGCTTTTTCATATTAAATTTACCAAAATTAAGATGTAGGAGTATTTACAAAATATAAATAAGAATAAAATATTAACATGTTTACATAAGATTGTTAGCAACTACAACTAGTGTGAATTGGCAGAAAAGATTATGAAAAAAGAAAAAAGAAAAAATAACCGAACTTGATCACAGAGAAGAATGAGTTGAGTTCTTGTCAGGGAGTTTAATCTGCCCACAAATGTACCCTCTAATTACCTTTACCACTTTGCACATCTCAACCTTTTGTCAAAATTTACAAATGAGTTTTAAAATTATTAGCTAAAATATAACACATACTATAATGTATAATCTTTCTTTTCCTTTTTCTGAGTTTGTATGTTTTTTTAAAGGGAGAGACTGGTATAAGAGGAGTAGCACTTTGTTTCGCTAATAAAGATGGGCATCAACTTTGCTTAACTCTTTTAATTTAATTCACTAAATATTCATTATAATATTTTTATTATAATGAAAGCATATAATGTTGAACAAGATACTTTTACTAAACTTTGATTTCTAAGTTTTAGATTGTGTGTTAATGCTCATAATGTTGCCAGACACTTTTAATACTCTAAGTATAGAGAATGGAAGTGAATCAATAAGAAAAATTAAATTACAAAGGACATGAAATAATAATTCACATACACGAAGAAATACCAAATGGCTATAAGTACTAAAAAACGAATCAAAGACATGAGACTGAAAATATCATTTATTACCTATTAAATTAGTAATGATTTTAAAAATAATAATACCCAATGCTGGACAGAGTGTGGTAAAACAGGCACTCTCATAACATTGTTGATAAGAGTGTAAAATATTATGAACTTTTTGAAAAGCACTCTGGCAGTATGCACTGAGGGTAGCCTTAAGAATATTCATACCCTTGGACCCACTAATTCCACTTCTAGGACTTTCTCCTAAAAAAATAATTTAAAATGCAGAAAAAAGTTTTATGCACAAAGACATTTATCACAATTATTTATAATAGGAAAAAAGGGGAAATTAACTCAATATTCAACAACAGAAGAATTGCAAAATACTTTGGGGTTACATTTGCAAGTAAGGAATTAGACCAGTGATTCTCAACCTGTGGGTTGCAACCCCTTTGGGGGTCAAATGACCCTTTCACAGGGGTCGCCTAAGACCATCGGAAAACACATATCAGACATTTACATTACGATTATGAAGTAGCAACAAAAATAACTTTATGGGGGTCACCACAACATGAGGAACTGTATTAAAGGGTCGCGGCATTAGGAAGGTTGAGAACACTGCATTAGACTGATGTTTGCTGCTTGTTATTCACGTGAAAAAAGCTGAATGTAAAACTGCACATTCACTATATCTCAACTATGATAATGTGCATAGAAAAAATATATGAAAGCATTTTTTAAAAAAGGCTGCTTCTGGGTGGTAAGATTATAGTTCTATTGTTTCTTTATATTCTGTATTTTCCAAATTTTGTATAATGAACATTTATTACTTTTACAATTACACACATTTTTTAAAGTTTTAGCACTTACTCTATCACATTAAGTGTAGTTAAAGAAGAAATGTGTTAATAGCAATGATATCTACATTACAAATGATATCTAAATTACAAAAGACTGAAAAGTTAAAGATTTAAATTAGGAAAGATAATGAGAGAAAGCTGAAAGAAATCTTTTATTTTATTCTAACAGTTCTACAGATCAGCTAAATGTCAATCACTCAGGGGGCAGGTATTCAGTTTGTACATATCGGGGCACATGTCTTACTTAGCCCTTTCTCTTTCCTTGCTTTTATCAAGTCCAGTTATTAATTCCTCCTTTCTAGCTTTTCCACCAAGAAATGGAAGTGGAAAAGAAAACCAAAGTTAAACCATTCTTTTCTCACAACATAATCATTGTTCGGAGAACAACAGCCTTCCATAAGACTATAACTATTCAATTGCTGTACTACTTCTATTTTTACACTAAAATTAAAAAAAATAAACTAATTCACATATATTTCTTTCATGTAAGTGGTAAAGTTGACATGAAACAATAATTGACAACTAGTATATATCATTTTTAAATATGCCTCTTCTGGGTGCAACCCAGAGCAAGGCTTCCCTGCACTCCCGTCATTGAGAACAATTACGAAAAGGCTATGCTTTGGGCTGGCTTTGAAACATGGATAGAGGTCAGATTTATGCACACCGTCTCTCTTAGATGCAGAGTTAAAACTGACAGGCTTAAACTGTAGACTTTAAACAATTATTTTTTTAGTAATTATGTACAGATTTAAATTCATAATTTAGATTAAATAAAAATGTAACATTAGATCAAGAAACCATTTTTATGAAAGTCTACAATGATGCATGCCTTACATTTCTACTTCTTACATAATGACAGTAAAAATGTACCTTGCTGAGGATTATTTCTGGAGCCAAATATTCTGGAGTGCCACATAATGTCCAAGTTCTGCCTTTAACTCTTTTGGCAAACCCAAAGTCTGTGACCTATTAAAGAAAAAAAAATACTTGTGAACATTTATTATTTCACAATAAATGTACTTACTGTACTTAAGTTGAAACTTTTAAAAAGGGGTTAAAATTAAAACCAGAAAAAAATTAAGTCAATGTAATTGAGACTGATCCATGAGGGCTACTATATAGGGAATGCACGTTAAAACAACCCAGGCTACATAACCTCTCTGTGACTCAGACCAAGAAGCAAATGAACCCAAAAAACAGTTTTAATAAAAATGAGGGAGTACTAGTACTCCTTAAGTCCAACATGTCCTCTACCATTGATTACATCATCAGACATGCAAAAGCATCGAGAGAATCTACCAATAAGTGTAAAAAGGGATGCTCCCACTTTACTAATAGAAGACATGGAAAAAATACCGCCAGCAGTCATTCTAGTATCGGCAGCCAGAGTTCCCTCGGCAGCTGCAGTGTAGTGTTAAAAAGAATGGACTCTGGGAGCAGACTACCTGGGTTTATTTCTGACTGTACCTGTGTGAACTTGCTGTGCCTTAGTTTCATCAGCCTTAAAATGAGGATAACAACAGTATTTACAATTCATAGTGTTATCAGGATTAAAAGAAATGATACATATAAAACACTTGAAATATGCTTGGCATTAACGAGTACTCACAAATTTAGCTATTGCTGTTTCTTTATGCAGGAAGCTGCGCTCAGTTCACAGCTACTTATTGCAGGAGATATAAACGGTCTATCTTTGCTGGGACTTTTTGTTCTTTGTAATAGCAGCAGAACTATATAAGCTTAGCTTTTAAATTATTAGGAAGAAGACATTGTCCCCATTAAAGAAAAAGTATTTCCAATAATGGTAGTTGTGAAAGACATACAAATGCATACCTAGTATTTTCTCAAATACATTATACATGATGTGTTCAAGTCATACCTGAATATAACCTTGGTGGTCAATTAAGAGATTTTCAGGTTTTAGATCTCTGTAGATGAGGTCTAGTGAATGAAGGTACTCAAATGTCAGCACTATCTGAGCTGCATAGAACCGTGCATGGGGTTCACTACAAAGGAACAAAACATTGAATATCTGTAAAATGGGTTAATACATAGTAATTAGCAAACTATACAAAAATTAATATGGGGTTAAGTTATTTTGGAAGTAAAAAGTATTTTTCTTTTAAATATATGTAATGAATCTTGTTAATTTCTAAATATTTATTCAATCTCTAAATTGTCTTCAAATAATGCTTTAATACGCTTAGTGAGCAGCAGGCATTGAAAAAAGATATCACTGAAATTGTCATTGTATTTTAAATTATTATTGGCCATAGTAGTAAATACTGATGTATTTATAATTATGTCTGAATCTGTGGATGATTGAAAAGCAAATGTGCCAATTAGATTGTCTACCAGGGCCATTGTTACTGTTGATAGGTTCTGGCTCCATTTCTCATAAATTTCAAACACTTAAAGAATTTTACAACATAGAAGCTCTTTAACTGTGATAATCTGCAGATGAATGTCATTTTACACAGACTGTTTCTGTTATAAAAACGATATATCTTCCTTATAGAAAAAGATCATAAGATATTAAAGAAGAATAAGACACCCATAATCCCATACAGAAACCATAAATACAGTAGTAGTGTCTGAATTTCCAAATCTTCTAATATGCATGTTTTTTTTTTAATTTTTTTATTTTATTTTATTTTATTTTGCTTTTTGGTATGTGGGTAGCTCCCTGACTGGGAATCGAACCCAGGCCGCAGCACTGACAGCACCAGCGCCGAAGCCTTAAGCCACTACACCATCAGGGAACTCCCTAATATGCATGTTTATACAAAAACATAAACATAGGTATAATCTGTATAATTGTGTAAATACACACAGTTCTTACATGCATAGATTAGATCAATTTATCATTATGGCAGATTAGTGTAGTTTTGATGCCACATTTTGAACATCACTCCAAATGGATGACCTAACTTTTTAGTTTTGAGTTTCTATTTCATCTTCTTCTGCATACACTGAATTCTGTTGACCTGCCTGATAAACTGCAATGACTTTCAGATCTGTGTCCTCAATGAACAACCTTAACTAAGAATAGAATTTCCTCAAACATGGTTGACATGAGTTTGATCTGGTAGCACCAGAAATAGAGATTCCAAAAAAAGATAATATATGCAGCTCCTTTTGCTTGTGACTATATTCCCCAGCTCCAAGACTGATGATACACATGAAGTGCTTAGTAAATATTTATTGAATATATAAATATGTCAAGAAAAATACATTTTGGGGGGAATATTTTATACTTGCAGCCCCATCCCAACACTGTAACAATCTACATTGTATGTGTACAGCAAGGAATGAGGATAACACTGTAAAGGAAGATAGGAAAGATCATCCTGGTCATTTATCCCTAAGCTTGGAAATATTGGACTCGGGAATTCTCCTCCTGTTTTCTCCAGGCATCTGTAAATATAAGATGCACTCATCATCTTATAAGTAAATATAAATTTATCATCATAAATATAACATATACTCAGAATCTTATATTTATTTCCAGACACTAGTGTTTGATTGGAGGATCACAAACATTGCTTAGGTCTATAATCAAATCATTGAAAGGTAAAAACAAAATATTCTACAGGAAGATTTAATGCTGTAGCAGCTTAATATCTAGACAGATGCTTTTTAAGTAAAGAATCATGACTCCATTGGTTCTGATTAGAGACATGCTCAAAAATAACTTAGTAGTCTCTCTGCCTCAAAGTTTCTAAGACATGAGTTAGCAACCTTTCAAGTGGATATGCAGTATGTGTGAAAGGTTAGAAAAGACAGTATCTCAGTGAGAATTATGTCAATCAACTTGCTTTCCTTCTAGTACCAAGTGTGGGGAGTTGCAAAGGAAAGAAGATTGTAGTTATAAAACAATGGAAAGAGTATTTTTTGAAGGCAGGTGTAGGTATGGTTATTCAGTGTAAAACCAAATTATTATAGGGCAACATGAGGATTTGGGGCCTGCTTGGACAAGGAATGATAGGGTCAGCAAGGACAATATGAGGTGAAAAAAAATCATTAAATATAAACAAATTACTTAGCATTAGCACAGTGCCTGACACATATTAGGTGCCCTGCACATATTAGATCAATGAATGAATTTTGGCTTAGGCGCTAATATAGCTCTAATGTTGGCCCATTACTATATACAATCTCATGATAATCCAAGTCTGTCATCCTCTTTTTGTGAATCTAATTACCTTTATCATCTTGTTTGAACTCATGTGTATATGTTAATTGCGCCAATATACATACTGAATGAAGCCAGACCTGTTCTGGTTTCAGCTTCATTCTATCAGTGATTATTAATAAACAGGAGTAGTTTATAACCTATGGCAAACATGTAAAGATAAGAGTATCTATAACTTATCTTAATAAGTGTGTGATCTTATTATTAATAACCTAACGATAAGGTAAAAACTCTTTTTAAATTATGTATATACTCATATTTTCAATCCTCAACATACAACTTTAAGGAAAATTAAATTTGTGCAAAACAACCTTTCATAATCTCATCGTTGTGATACCATTATTGTCTTTTCTGTATGTTCCTTTTTTTTATCTTCATCCTTACACAAACCACTTCCCTAGAGCTGTATAATTAATAGTTGTTCAGTAAATACTCATATATTTAAATTCAATTAGTATATTTCATTTTCTGGAAATTCTTCAAGTAACAGATCCTCATAGAATCTACCAATGGTAGAATATTAACATTGGTGTCATGATGCTTTTATTTAATTTTTAAAACTTCACATGGTGTGGTCTCCTTCATATGTCCATGTAATTCTTCATATAGCTAAAACAATACTAAATTAAATGACAAATTTTTAACATCAACAATAGCTTAAAATTTTGGTTTAAAACAAGCACGTAGAAAGATCTAAGGAGAGTAAAGTGTTAGTTACCTGAACCTTCCAATTCTTCTTAGATGTGAAAACATTTCACCCCCAGGAACGTATTCCATAACCATGTATAAATTAGAATTATCCTATGGAAAAATAAAAAAATAATTAAGTCCAAATTATGAGACCAAAATTATTTCTTAAGAAATTATTTTAAGATAACACTTGTTCAATTAGAAAAAAGACAAATATATAAACCGATCTGACAAATTACTAACTTTGGGAAACAGAGAAGCAGCAGAAAATGCTCTAACATTTTTACACTAAGGCAATCACTTTTCCCCCTGGTATTCTTGCTACAATTTAATCTGGGACTTTCACTGTTACTACTCTTGCAGGGAACACTTAACTCTTAAACAATGAAACACTGCAGCAGTAACTTAATGCTACTTTGTATGCAAAGGAATAACAATGTTAAAAAAAATACCTTGCTTGAAATAGTAGGAAAATTTATATTTTATATGCTAAATTAGGTCAGAGAGATGAATGATTTTTAACATCATTGGGACTTCACAGTCTTTATTTGATTTAAAGAATAAAGGAGGAAAAAGAAAAAGAATTAAAATGTTTCTTATGAATTAATATTGCAGAGATGCCGAGCATCTTTCTAAATAACTGAAAAGCTGCCAATTTCAAGAATAAACCTTTGTTCAAGTTTATGAGACAGTTACGAGCAGAGGGCCAAAGACTTCTACGTCACATAAATGAAAAGACTACGGCACAAATTACTAAGTGAAAGAAGATGGTGAGATTGTGGCAGAAAATGTTCAAGAGAAAAAGAAAGTATGTAGGTGTATTAGTTTGCATGAATGTAAGAACTGCCTAGTAAAATATCACTATGGATTGTGATGAATAAAAATAATCAATTTTGTAGTACCATCTCAAGAAAATTTATACAGTACCTTTAAGAGATTCCCCAGGGAGAAACAAAACCTTTGTACATGTTACCTAAGTTTTTAAGTACAATAAGATTTAATTACGTAACACCTAAATACAGTACACACTCAGTTAACTGGCACCCATGTGGACTGGCAGATGCTGGATAAATGTAAATACACTCTTCATTAACTGGAACCCAAGCCATTGGCAGTTGCTTGCATGAGTCTACTGCATATTACTTTTTTTATTTATTCATATTCTACAGGTTTATCATCTGATTTAGAATGTTTTATTATTAATAGCTTAATACGTATATTTTAAAGAAATTTATGAGTTGAAAATGCTTTATTTGGATATTAGTACAATTTACCTTAAAAGAATACTCCAGTCGAACAAGAAAAGGAAAATTCACTGCTTGTAATATTCTTTTCTCATTCAAAGTATGTTCTATCTGCTTCAGTTTAACAACCTGTAATTGAGAGATAAATACATTAAAATGTAGTTGAACAAAATTTAAGTTACTGTAATTTTACAAGAAAAATATTCAATATTTTTCATATACTATGAACACGGGTAAACTGAACTGCTGGAGGTGCTATGGATGATAGTAAGTTCCAACTAGGCTTACCAGACTCAAATGCAAAACCTAACAGAGTATGAAAACTTGTCCTTAAGGTGGTCAAGTACTATTTTCAGTAAGGAAGCAAGAACTGGGAGGTCCCTGGTGGTGTAGTGGCTTAAGGCTTCGGCGCTGGCGCTGTCAGCGCTGCGGCCTGGGTTCGATTCCCAGCCAGGGAGCTACCCACATACCAAAACACAAAAAAAGAAGCAAGAACTAAGAAGAAGTAGACTTGATAAATTACTTAAAAATATTAGTATGTGAAAATACTTAGTTCCTAATGATTTAGAGTCCACTAAGGAGCTGGTACAAATCACTGCAATAAGAAGGTATTGATTTAAATCTTCAGAAGACCAGTAATGAACTTAAGGATTAAGGAAAAGTCAATAATTGAAAATCAGTGGGTAAAAAAATGAACAATTTGTTCATTTTATAATACATGAATAAATACAAAAACAAATGATAAAAATTCCATTTGCACAGTCACAAAAGAGGACACACAAAATACTGGCCAAAAAAAAAAAATTCTACTACCTTTATAACAAATAGGTCATTTGGGATTAATTGAGCTTCCTCTGGATTGTCCACTCAATCCAGGTACTTATGCTGGTGAAAGCAATTTATGCTGACTTCATGGAGACTGTGTTTCTATCTCACATGTTATTCTATTTTTAATTTAGGGAGACATAAATAATTGTCTTATATATGTTTAAATTATTAGAAGGTGGCATTCTCTCTTGATGAAGGCTTATTGTCAATGCAGGGTAGTCACAGATTTCAAGGAGTTGAATATGAACAAGAGAGATAATTAAAGATATCATCCAGTGATTCGTATATAAAATTAGACTATAAAAATAATGTTGGGAGTTCCCTGATGGTGTGGTGGCTTGGGGCTTCCGTGCTGGCGCTGTCGGCGCTGCGGCCTGGGTTCGATTCCCAGCCAGGGAGCTGCCCACATACCAAAAAGCAAAAAAAAAAAAAAAAAAAAAAAAAAAAAAAAAAAAAAAAAAAAAAAAAAAAAAAAAAAAAAAAAAAAAAAAATAATAATAATGTTAATCCTAGAATAACTAAGAGTCAGAAGGTCTGTTTTCTAATCTAGGTCTCCTAATTCATATTCAAGCAGTTTTGTGATTTCAAGATTTCAACTGTTAGAATTTCAGTTTTTTGTTTTTTTTTTTTAATCTGCAACATGGATGGGTTGAATTCTTACTGTGCACATTCTAACTAGTTACAGAACCAATTAGTCCACACTTATCAAAATAACTTACATAACATTACCTGGAGACTTACTATCACTTTGTGTTTACTTTTTTAAAATGGACTATTTTCTTAGCAGGTTCACAGCAGAACTGAGCGGAAAGTATAGATATTTCCCATATACCGCTTTCTCACACACATGTATAGCCTCCCTCTGTATCAACATTTCCCACCGGAGTGGTACGCTTGTTACAATCAATGAACCCACATTAATACATCATTGTCACCTCAAGTTCATAGTTTACATTAGGACTCACTCTTGATGTTGCACCTTCTATGAGTTGGGACAAATGTATAATGATATGTATCCACCTTTATAATACACACAGAGTAGTTTCACTGCCCTAAAACCCTCTGTGCTCCAGCTATTCATCCTTCCCTCCCCACTAATCCCAGGCAACCACTGATCTTCTTACTGTCTCCATAGTTTGTCTTTTCCAGAATGGCATATAGTTGGAATTCTACAGTATGTAGCCTTTTCAGATTGGCTTCTTTCACTTCATATATGGATTTAGGTTTTCCCTATGTCTTTTCATGGTTTGACAGCTCACTTATTTTTAGTGCTGTATAACATTTAATTATGTGAATGTACCCCAGTGTTTACTTTTATCTATTATAATACAGCAGATTTTTAGTTAGGCATAGACGAGGTGTTATTTTGTAAAATAAATAATGAAAACTGCGACAGAGAGGCTTTCTACATTATAGCTGTAAGCAACTATGTATATGTGCAGCATAAAAAACCAACGAATCCAAGATATACAGACTAGCAAGCAGTTATTTATAAATTAAGTTGATTAAAAATAAACTAATTAAAATCTAATTTACTTTTAAATGTGCATAGATACTACATATAAGTTAGTAAAAAGTGCAATAGAGGTAAAGACAGTGTCTGCCTGTGTGCTGCATAAAATCTATGCAGAAGGAGGAGTTCCCTGATGGTGTAGTGGCTTAAGCCTTCGCCACTGGCACTGTCAGCACTGTGGCCTGGGTTCGATTCCCAGTCAGGGACTACCCACATACCAAAAAGCAAAAAAAAAAATCTATGCAGAAGGATAATGCATGAATATGTGTGTAACAATACATGAACAATTGCTAAATGAGAGTTAGGATGTTCAGTGTTCAGGGGAGAAAATGTTTACATTAGACCTAATACATAATCTTCCTGAGTCCTAGTGATAATAGGTAGATCAAGATGACGGCATGCGAGGACGTCCCTGAAACCTCTCCTGGAAATTACAAACTGAGCAGCCAAAATCCGACAAGGGAATCTCCATGTGACATGGCCTCAGCTAAGCGATCCACTCACCACAAGAAAATATGTAAAAGTCAGAGAAAGGCAAACAGGAGAAAAGGGAAAAGAGTAGTGTGGAGACAAGGCTGTGAAACTTGACCTGGGGCTAGCAGAAGGAGGACCTAAGAGGGGACCAGGGGAAACAGCTAAAGCACAGCAGGATCCCAGGTGGGTGGAGGAGTAGACAGTGGAAGCCCCTTGAGGGGAAGAGATAAAGACCAAGTCAAAGAGTGCTAGGGCCCCAACCGGAGCACTGTGCTCTGGATGTGATGGGGTCTGAACAAAGGCGTGCTAAAGTGCCCAGGGCAAAAACAGAGACCCAGCCAAAAATGGCCCTCAAGGAGTTTGCGATTAAGTGCTGACAGCCAGTGGGTCGCTGACCAGAACAAAACACAATCCCAGGTGAAAGGCGGGCCCGGGAAAAGGGAGAAAGACAGTGCCAACTGTTCGCTCCTGATGAGAGCCAAGTTTGGTTTGCCTGCTGCAGCTACCCAGGCTCGGATGTGCTCCTGATGAAAGGCTTGTATTGCAGTGCAAACCAGGCATGCTCAGCACTCCCTTGATGGAGGAACAGACTTATGCTGCACAGTGTGCCTACCCCAGCCCTGAGTGCTCCTGATGGAGGTACAGGCCAGTTTCACAGCTAAGCCAGCACCCATGGTAGCAAGCAACCTCAGGACAAACAGCAGCAATGAACCGCACTGTCACCAGTGCCAGGCAAAAACTGTGAACAAGGAGCCTGGCTACGTCCCCTTGCTCTCCCCCAAACCACCATTACTTTGTGTGGAAAACAAGCCCTGACCACTTCCCATCAACCCCCACCCCCCACCTCATGCAGGAACCAGCAGGGGGCTCAGGAAAACTATAAAACAAAGACACAGCAGCCTCTGCCTGCACCGAACTCAAAAGCAGAGGATATAATATAAACCTACCACATTTTCCCAAATAGGAGGTGCATCAAAACCAAGGTAACTGAGTCAAAGAGAAGCCCACCCTCCAAAAAAGAACCAAGAGTGAGAAAATCAAACAACCAAGAGAAAAATACAGTAAGACACTGCTGTGACACCAACTGATAAGTAAAAGAAGGACCTCTTCATATCTGCTAGGGGAAAAAGTCCTTATGTCCAGGAACAAAGCATTTCAGAGATAAAATGGGAAATCTTCAGAAAAGAGACTGACAGATTTGAAAATATGTGATCTAAGTGACACAGAATTCAAGATAGCACTTGTAAAAATACTCAGAGAGCTCAGGGAATGCTGGCTGAGTACTCAGACACAGATAACATCATCTCTGAAAAGAAATCTCTGAACAAAAGGAATAGAAATTTGGGAGATAAACAATGTAATAAAAGAAATAAAGCATGAACTAACTAACATAGGAAGCAGGGCCAAATAGCTGGAAGAAAGAATTAGAGACATTGAAGATTAAAAACATGGAAATTGAACAGAAGGAAAAAGAGATTTGAGAACCAAAAAAAAAAAAAAAAAAAAAAAAAAAAAAAAAAAAAAAAAAAAAAAAAAAAAAAAAAAAAAAAAAAAAAAAAAAAAAAAAAAAAAAAAAAAAAAAAAAAGAACAATCTCTACAAGAACTATCTGATTCCACTAGAAAGAACAACATTAGGATAATAGGAATACCAGAAGAAATGGAGCAAAATTCTGTTGAGAGCTTAATCAAACAGTAGATGAGAACTTTCCAATTCTATGGGAAGGACTGAAACCCCAAATTCAAGAAGAAAACACAATCCCTAGCTAGCTGAACTTCACCAGACCTTCTCCAAGGCACATTATACTGAAGATGTCAAAAATCAAAGACAGAGAAAAAATTCTCAAGGCAACCAGGGGGAAAAAATTATAAACTTTAAAGGAAAGCCCATCAGGCTGTCATCAGACTTCTCAGCAGAAACTTTCAAGCCAGGAGTGAGTGAACCACATATGCAAAATATTAAAAGAGAGAAACTACCAGCCAAGAATAATTTATCTAACAAAGTTATCCTTTAGATATGAAGGAGGAATAAAGACCTTTTCAGATGCACAGAAGCTGAGGGAATTCTCCAACACAAGGCCAGCACTACAGGAAATACTGAAGAAGGTTATTGGACCTGAAACAAAAAGCCAAATACATTGCAAAAAGTTGGGACAACAAAAACATAAAAAGGCAAGAAGTAAAGGTTTCAATTCCCAAAAGAGAACAGAAATTAAAAGCACGCTTAATAAAAAGAGCTACTACATACAGAAATTTTCCTTTTCATAAACCTCAAGGAAACTACTAAAAAAACCCCAGAACCAAGACACACAACAGAAGGAAAAAAAAAATCACAGAATACCATTAAAAAAACCAACACACACACACACACACACACACACACACACACACAAAGAAAAAAGCAAAGAAGAAACCGAGACACCGAACAACCAAAAACTGGAAGAAAAATGACCATAGGATATCTTCACATATCAGTCATCACCCTAAATGTAAATGGACTGAACTCACCAATAAAAAGGAACAGAGTAGCGGACTGGATTAAAAAACAAAACCCGTGTATATGCTGTCTCCAAAAGACATACCTCAGCCATAAGGACAAACACAGACTCAAAGTGAAACAATAGAAAACAATACTCTAAACAAATGGCATCCAGAGAAAAGCATGTGTAGCCATACTTATATCTGACGAAACAGACTTCAGGATAAAAAAGGTAATAAGAGACAAAGATGGACATTTCATAATGATAAAGGGGACAATACAACAACAAGACATGACACTCATCAAGGTATATGGCCCCAACCAGGAAGCACCAAAATTTACAAAGCAACTGCTTAAAGATCTAAAAGGTGAAAGTGACAAAAACACAACTAGAGTAAGAGGACCTAAACACCCACTTTTGGTGGTAGCCAAGGACATATCATCCAAACAGAAAATAAATAAGTAAATGCCAGCTCTAAATGATACATTATAACAACTGGACATAAATGACATTTACAGGATACATCATCCTACAACACAAGACAATACATTCCATTGTAGTGCACATGGAACATTCCCAAGGATAGACCATATGCTGGGACACAAAACTAACATCAGTAAATTCAAGAACATTGGACTCATACAAAGTATATTCTCAGACCACAAAGCTTTGAAATTAAAGATCAAGTGCAAAAAAAAAAAAAAAGTAGAAAAAAATCACATATACGTGGAGATTAAACAACATGTTATTAAAAAATGACTGGATCAAAGAAGAAATAAAAGAAGAGATTAAAAATACATAAAAATTAATAGCAATGAAAATAAAACATATCAAAATTACAATAATTGGGACAATAATTTTGCAGTGAAAGCAGTAATAAGAGGGAAATTTGTATTATTACAGGTCTATCTCAAGAAACAAGACAAAACAAAAGTAAACAATCTAATATTTCATCTGAAAGAACTACAAAAGAAGCCCAAAGTCAGCAGAAAGAAGGATATAATAATAAAAATTAGGGCAGAACTAAATGAAATAGAGAACAGAAAACTGAGAGAGTAAATTATTGTAACGAAGAGCTGGTTCTTTGGAAAAAAATCAATAAAATTGACAAACCCTCGGCTGGGCTCATCAAGGGGCAAAAAGAATAGGCATAAATATCCAAAATTAGAAATGAAAGGGGAGAAATTACCACTGATATCACAGAAACAAAAAGGATCATAAGAAAATATTATGAATGACTATATGCCACCAAATTTAAGAACCTTGAAGACTGGACAAGTTTCTAGAAATGTATAGTCTACCTAGATTGAACCAAGAAGAAACAGACAATCTAAATAGACCTATCAACAGTAAGGAAATTGTAACTATTATCCAAAACAATCCCAAAGGCAAAAGGCCAGGATCAGATGGTCTCACCAATGTATTTTATCAAGCATTCAAAGAGGAATTAATGCCTATCCTCCTTAAACTCTTCCAAAAAACTGAAGAAAAAGCAGTAATTCCTAATTCATTCCATGAGGCCAATATTATCCTAATACCAAAGCCTTGTAAGGATACACAAAAAAAGGAAACTATAGACTAATATCTCTGATGAACACAAATGCAGAAATCTAAACAAAATATTAGCAAATAGAATACAACGATGCATTGAAAAGATTATAGGCCATGATCAAGTACGATTCATCCCACAAATGCAAGGATGGTTCAACATAGCGAATCAATGTAATATACCACATAAACAAACAAAAAGAGGAAAACCATATGATTATATCAACTGATGCAGAAAAAGCATCTGACCATATACAATATCCATTTTATGATCAAAACACTTAATAAAATGGGTACAGAAGGAAAGTAACTCAGCACAATAAAGGCCACATATGACAAACCTTCAGCTAATAGTATACTGAATGGGGACAAACTGAAGCCTATTTCCTTAAAATCAGTAACAAGACAGGGATGTTGCCTGTCACCACTGCTATTCAATACAGTACTGGAAGTTCTAACCAGAGCAATCAGGCAAGGGAGAGAAATAAAAGGCATCCAAATTGGGAGAGAAGAAGTTAAACTGTCACTTTTTGCAGATGACATGATCCTTTATATAGAAAACTTTAAAGACTCCACCAAAAGGCTATCAGAAAGAATAAATAAATACAGTAAAGTTGCAGGTCATAAAATCCATGTATAAAAATCAATTGCATTTCTATACACCGTCAACTTAACATCAGGAAAAAAAAAACCTTTTGTGATTGCAATGAAAAGAATAAAATATCTAGGAATAAACTTAACCATGAATGCGAAGCACTTACATATTGAAAACTGTAAGACACTATTAAAAGAAATTGAAGAGGACACAAAGAAATGGAAAGATATTCCGTGTTCATGGAATGGAACCATTAACACAGTTAAAATGGCCATGTTACCCAAAGGACCATATAGATTTAATGCAATTCCCATCAAAATCCCACATTCTTTCAAGAAATAAACAAAAGAATCATCTCATTCCTATGAAACAAAAGACTCCAAATAGCCAAAGCAATCCTACATAAAAAGAAAAAGGCTGGAGGCAACACACCCTTTGATTTCAAACTATACTACAAACTGTCAACAGAGAACAGAATTGAAAGCCCAGAAATAAACCCATAAATATTTGGACAGGTAATTTTTGACAAAAGAGCAAAAAATATACAATGGGGAAAAGAGAGCCTCTTCAGTAAATGATGCTGGGAAAATTTGAAAACCACATGCTGAAGAATGAATCTGAACTGCGAACTGTCACCATATACCAAAATTAACTCAAAATGGATTAAAGACCTCCACATAAGACCCAAAACACTAAATTGCATATAAGATAACATCAGTACTAAACTCATAGACCTTGGGTTTAGGGAGGACTTTTTGAACCTGACTTCAAGGGCAAGGGAAGTAAAAGCAAAAATAAATGAATGGGGCTGTATCAAACTAAAAAGCTTCTGCACAGCAAAAGAAACCCTCAACAAAGTGAAGAGACAACCAACTGACTGAGAGAAAAATATTTGTAAAGAATGCCTCTGATAAAGGGCAATATCTAAAATATGTGAAGAACTTGTACAACTCAACAACAGAAAAACAAATAATCCAATTAAAAAGTGGGCAGAGGATCTAACAGACAGTTCTCCCAAAAACAATACAAATGGCCAACAAATCTATGAAAAAGTGCTCAACTTCACTAGCTATTAGGGAAATGCAAATCAAAACAACATTAAGAGGTGGTAACCTCACACCTGTTAGAATGGCTATAATCAACAAGACAAGAAATAATAAATGCTGGAGAGGATGTGGAGAAAAAGCAACCCTTGCACACTGCTGGCGGGAATGCAAACTGGTACAGCCGCTATGGAGGACAGTGTGGAAATTCCTCAAAAAACTAAGAATAGAATTACCATATAATCCGGCAATCCCACTTCTGGTTATCTACCTCCAAAATTTGAAAACCTTAGTCCTCAAAGATACATGTATCCAATGTTCATCACAGTACTATTCACGGTGGCCAAGTCATTGAAACAGCTAAAGTGCCCTTTGATAGATCACTGGATAAAGAAGCTGTGGTACATATACACAATGAAATATTACTCAGCCATAAGAAAGAATGAAATAGGCCATTTATGACAACATGGTTGGACCTTGAAACGATTATGCAAGTGAAATAAACTAGACAGAAAAAAACAAAAATCACATTATTTCACTCACTTTTGGTACACAAAGCAACAAAAACTCATGGACACAATAAATAATTTAGTGGTTAGTAGTTACCTGAAGATAAGGGAGGAGGAGAGTGGCAGAGAACAGACAGGGTCTCAAATATATAGTGATGGAAAGAGAACTGATGCTGGGTGATGAACATACAACACAACACATAGATGATGTAGAACCGTACACTTGGAGTCTATGTAAATTTTAGTAACCAATGTCACCCCAATAAATTTAACAACATAAATAAAATACTGATAATAATAATAATAATAATAATAATAATAATAATAAACTTTAAAAGTGATTGTGTAGCATAATGCATTTCAAGTGATAACAGTGATTGGCACAAAATAAAAGGCAAAACATATCAATTATTATTATAATCTATTTAAAAAGGTGAGAGCTCAGCTAGGTCTTAAAGAAGGATAGAGAACAAAGATTAGGAAAACATAGAGAAGACAGTAAAGTCAGGGCTAATATTCAGAACCACTCATACCTGGACGGGGAAAATACCCAAAGTAAGTCTGAGTACCAGTTCTAGCTGACTACAGTTTAGGACAGTCTTTCCCCAATTTTGGTAATAAATTATCCCTAAATGGCAGAGAAAAATTAACAAGTACCCCTCCTTAGGGGTTTATTTCATGTCTTAATTTCAAAATTCATATAAAATTTAGTTTAGATAATATTTCTATTGATTGAAAAAAATAAAGCATTTATAAATCATTACTTATCAGCTGATCTTTTAAAATCAAACACTTGAAGAGTTATTAATAAGGAAGATAGGCCTTATATCATCACACGCACTCCTACCCCTCCCAGCATAGCACAATATAGTTCTGTGGGTCAAGTTTCAAACAGAGAAGTGGAGTATAGAGGACAGGTAGGGGAATAGTGTGAGCTATGATTATGGTGGAGTTTGGAAGAAAATTATGAAGGGTTTGAAAACACGATGCAAAGTTATGACTTCATTTAATAAACATCCGGAAGTTTCCTCAGTGAGTAAGTGAGATGATATTATATGGTAAGAAAACTTTGTTGGCAATGAGTAAAGGTGAATTTGTAGAAGGTGAAAACTTTGGAGTTGTGGAAGTGAATGACAATGTTACTGTGAAAGCCCAGTTAATGTTAGTCAGAGACCAACTGGCTGGTGGTAGAAAGAGTCTTAGGGATAACAAATACGACTGAAAGGAAAAATTAACAAGAAGTATAGGCACAGAAATCAGAAAAACCTAGGTCAAATTCTTGATTTACCTTACTAGCTGTTTGACTTTGAAAAATTTACTTAAATAGAGACGTTATTGGCTTAAAAGGAAGATTAATGTCATATACAATTGTTTTGAAGATTCACTGATACATCAAATATGAAGTGTCTAGCAATGCTTGACGCATAATATGGAATAAAGAAATGTGATTTCCTTAATTTCTGTATTGATTGTCTTCCCCTCACCTATATCCTGAGACAGGAGAAGCCAAAAAGAGATTATTGAAAGATGTAACTTTATTGACATAAAAGTAAGTTATTATGGAGTTTTATTAGGTAGCTTTAACAAATTAAAGTAAATAAACTTGAAAATATCAGAAGATAAAGTCTTTGTTGTTTTTATGAATAAATCCAGAACACTACCATAGAAAAGTGACTAAAAATGGCAGCTATTCTTCTGCAAAATACTCTTTTGCCATGATTTATCCCTGAGGTAGCTTCTCAGTAACTTACTTAAGTCAATTTTGTACAAAAAAGAGGATTAAAAAATTCTTCCCTAAAAAAAAAAAAAAAAAAAAAAAAAAAAAAAAAAAAAAAAATTCTTCCCTAAGTATTTAAAACCACACAAATAGTTTTGTTTTTTGTTTGAAAACAGAGGTTGGACTGAAACTTCAGATTAGTCTAATGCTGTGCAGTCCAAAATGGTAGCCACTAGCCATATGTGTTATTGAACACTGGCAATGTGCCTAACTCAAATGAAGATACACTGCAAGTGCAATATACACACCAGATTTTGAAAACTTGGTATGAAAAAAGAATGTAATATATCACAGTAATTTTTATATGAATTCCATATTGCAATAATATTTTATACTGCATTAAACAGAATCTATTAACATTCATTTCAACTGCTTTTTTTTCTTACTTTTTCAAAATGAGGCTACTAGAAAATTTTAAATTACATATGTGACTTTTATTAGGCATCATTAGTCTAGCTACTATCTGTAAACCTGACTGTTTTCTTTACATTTTCTAATCTATATCCCAGGTAAGCCAAAATGTCATTCTTGGGAACGTAGTATCTATAAGATATCAAGATTTGCCATTTTTCTTTTACTTTCCCTTATTTATAAGATATACTAATAGAGGATTATTACTTAAAGCATGAGTAATTCAGATCCCTGATTCTTTAAATATACCAACATATAATTTTTTATTGCTATAACTGACATATAACATATTATTAATAGTTTCAAGTGTATAACATAATGATTTGATATCTTTTTTAGTATGTAGGTTTTCAATTTTTCCCTGCTTTAACTGACATTTTAAATTAAGCAAACCCAATCATATTAAAGAAGAGGGCTTCTGTAAATTAAAATAAGTAATAAAATAAAATCACTCAGTTTCTGTTACTTCAATTTAAGGATCAGGTAATTTATTCCTAAACTTTTCCACAAAGCAGAATGTAGTAGAGATGCCTGTTCTTTACATGTTGAATTCAATATTTTGCTAGTAGACATACAAATACCTATTATGTATAAATAATTATTAAAATAATACATTTGTATATACTAAAACTGTAAGTATCATATAGTCATAATACTAAGAATGCGAATTAAATGTAACAAAATTATTTGAAGGTGTCAAGTGTTAACTCGTTATATTGCATCCCCTTTATAACAGATGTAATACAATGACTCAGCTGATTCACACTAAAGTTCACTCTCCCAGTCTGCTACAACAAAAACACTGACCTTCTGCTTATCTAAGATCTTCATGGCATAGTACTGCTCGGTGGCTTTATGCTTCACCAGCATGACTCTTCCAAATGAACCCGTTCCAAGGGTCTTTTTCCTTTCAAAATCCTCCAGGCCAGCATTATTCTACATATACATGAAAATGAAATAAACTTTAAAATTAAAATTCTCAAGAAGACTACGACAATTAATAGTAATTTAACTTATAACCATCCATTTGAAAAAAATACAAAAGACTAGTGAGATTACAAGTTATTTTTCTCTTTGAACAAGAAAGGAATTAATATTTGAGAACAGAATTGGACTGCAAACAAAGCATAATAGTAATGGGAGGAAATAAGAATCCTCTACTGAAATATGAAAGGTCATACTCAATATAAATTCCTAGTATTGGACCTCTAATAAATTGGTTTCATATTTTAATAATGACAAACTGACCAGAGGTAGACAGACAAAAACAAACATGAAAGCCATACAGTGTTAGTGCACTTGCAAATAACTGTAATGAATATTAATAGATAAGCTGAAGGATGACAGTCCTTTCGCTAGAATTACCTCTGAAGAAAGCACTGTGTAACTTCATTTTTATCTTTAAATGAACATATAGAACTAGGTAATAACAGCGTGAGAGATCCTAATGCCTTTCTCTCTCTGATATTATAATAACCCAGTACTACCTAAAATAGTAATAAGGAAAGAAGAGTTCCTCATTTCCACAAAGATAACCAAGAGTCAGAGTCCCAGAACAATAATCAGTCTCTCTTTCTCCTTGAATAGATGCTTTGTTAGGAGCAAACATCTTTGTTTGGCTTTGACTATAGCACAGAAGCAAAGAATTGGAAGCATCAATCTATTGAACTTGCTGTTGGCACAACAAAATGAAAATTACTAGGAACAAATTATGTGCTAAACAGCAATAAGTAGTAATTGCTGACCCATTTCTTTAATAAGTTTTCATTACAAAGATCTACATGAAAATCACAGAAAATATATTTCCAAGGTCCAGTCTATATAGTGTTTAGCTTGAGGAAAAATGTGATGCAATATGATTCTTGTATAAGTGAGGAATCTGGATAGCTATCCAAGTCGACTGTAGTTAGATTTCAATCTCTATTGTAAATCAAACCTTGCCTTTGGAGACACAGCTTATCTTCTTGTTGAATCATTATAGAGAGAGCAAACAACTCGAAGTTTCTTATTAAACTTGTTTTCATCGTATTTTAATTTCAAATTTCCAATAAATTTAAACTGCCATGAGATTCAATGTCAATGCAAAAAGAAAAAGTGCTTCTAATTCTGACTAAATTATTTAACTTCATGAATATTTAATTTTTATTTATATCGACATAGATGAATTGAAATTTAATATAGTTCCTAATTAATATTGAAAACAAACTGTATTAATAGACAAGAGAACATGTTTTTTTTTGCTAGTCATTCTTTTCATACAAATATGCCATCTTTCAGTGATTATATTTTAAATTATAGGTCATGTTCTAAATCTTGGTAATGATGGCATTGTCATAAAACATAACATTTACTTATAGTGAAAAATATTTGAAATAAAATATTTTTGTGCTAGAAAAAAGGTTTTCAAAACTTAATCCACTATTAAAGTTCATTAATTATTTATATAACTTCAAAAAATTTTTTGGCAAGTATACATGGCTCTTTTTATGTAGAGTTTATAGATTATCAGTTAAGATCTAAAGCACTTAAACTATATAAAACTTATCCCATCAAAATGTTTATGAAAGGATCCCTAGGTTTGGTATGTTATTAAGAATTTCAAACTGCCCAATAAAATCCCTACTGTCATAATTAATAAAAACAGTAAAGATGCTATAAAAGGCATAAAAATTACTCTAATATTAGAAAACATGAAGAGCTTGTAGCAGCTTGAAATGAATATCAAAATTTATATTCAAGTATTATATTAAAAATTAGTAATTGCTTCTTGGCCTTCTGGCTAAGATCAGGTGTGAAAATTAATTCCTTCTCCAATTTAGGTATACATAAAATTATTAATTAATAAATCAAAACATAATGTTATGGCAAAAATTCCCATGTTAAGCTTACATTTATTAGTGCTACCTGAAAATTAAAGTTTCTGAAGTAGTAAATTATTTTAGGGAAGAATCATTCTTTTACTCAAAACAGAATTTTTAAATCATAGAAAATTTTAAATATTCCTTACCTGAGCAGGATTTTCCCATTTTTTTAAAAAGTCTTCTTTGGCTTTTGCTAGAAACTCTTTCACTAAAAATACATAAAAAAATTTGTCTTGTAAGAATATTTGTATTATATATAAATATACCTGCTTTAAAAACAGACTTATGTCAACTATCATTGCCATAAAACATATATATTCATAACCATATTACAATAGAGAGCTATTTAGTTTCTCTAAACAGGAAGCAAACTTTCCTTAAATTTCTAAAAATCTCTAATATTTTCCTATGTGATCACTTTAGTAATTTCAAATCTAATAATAAAAATGCTGTTCCTAAAAACATACATGAAAATAATATAAAAAAGTGAGAAATCAATCTAAGACAAAATGCTGATTGTAAATAAATCAGCAGTGATAATTTAAAGGCACAACACAGCCTTTAAGTGTAAGAACTGAAAACAGCTGGAGAATGTGACTTTGTTGATTTATGGAGTTTCAAAAAATAAATGATTTTGATAAAGGGGTATTTTCAGGTATAAGGATTTATGTTAGTAGATTTGTGTCCTCTCTACTAATGGTGAGAGAGAGAGAGAGAACAAAAAAACAAACAACCTCCCCCCGCCAGACTAACACAAAAATAACCACAAAGACTTGAAAACAGAATAGAACAAAACATCACAAACGAAGAAATACAAAGAGTTTAATTAAAAATCTCATTTTAAATTTGGAGCACAACTAAATGCCTGAATGACTAATTTCAAATGTACTCTAAAGTAAAGCAATTCAAATCCAGATGTTTACATAGTGATCAATAATAGCCACATTATAGAGTTGTGAAATTTTAATTTGTTAAATGATGAATGATTTAAAAAGTCTTCTTTTTCACTGTCTTTCCACAAAGTTATTATCAATGATTTCTATTTACAACTTCGGATGATTAAAAACAAATAATAGATACAAATTCCAGAGAGATAAAAATAGCATTAACAACATGTATTCTTGTTCCTATAGTTAGGTGTGAGAGCAAAACCTGACTTTACAAGAAATAATTGTTTTAGTCTTTTTGTTCAGAAAGTTCTCAATATTTCTCTGATATCTGAATCTATAAATAAAAGAGAAAACAGTAGAAAACACGATTTAAATAATGCTCAAATAGTAAAAGGCCAAAGTAAACGTAGAGTGGCATACTGGCATTTATTTCAGAAATACTAATAATGATGATGATGTTGGTGAAGATGATGAGCACAGTGAAAAAGACACAATTAAAAGAGGAAATGAGGGACTCGCAAATTCTTTAATAAGACCATCTAATAATGTAGTAGTATTAAAGTGAGTCATTTTAAAGCACACATTATTATTTTATCTGCTGTTAAGTTTCTTTGTTTGATGAAACACTGCTACTAACTAAAAATGGCTGTTGGCATTCTAAACTTTTTGAGATTTCAAAATAGTGATGATAGGCACCAAGAGCAGACATTTGTTTTTAAGTAATATATGAGTATGCATTTCTTGAAGACATTAATTTACTACTTTATATAAACTGTTATTTGTGTAATATTTTGCTGTTAAAACACTCTTAAAATACCTATTTTAGAAAGTGAGAAAAGTAATTTTTAAATTTAGAATTTTCCCATTTCATGAAAAGCACATCCACAAAAACAATGCATCAAATAATTGTACCTAATTATGCAAACATAGTCTAATTCCTTCTGGGTGTAGATTGGGGGATGGAAAATTCCTCCATTTTCTTTGAGTTTAGGATGGGTAAGTTATCCTATTCTAAAAGTTAATGTACTCCTAACAACTGAAAAAGAATGGTTCCATAAGTGAGATGTTTTTTATTGGCATGGAGCAGACATACCTGCACATGGCACTGATTTGGAAATGATCGTTATAAAGTAAATTAAAAACATAATTTATTGACAAATGCAATTGTGGCTTTTAAGAAACAACTTGTGAGTCCCAATATGCTTCTGATTTCTTTTGAAAAAATATTTTGTTATCTTCTATTTACAGAATTCACACATGAAGTTGCAGTATAAACTCTCCAGATTCCTGCCTGAGAACAGATCATTTGGAGACAAAGAAGAGAATCAGAGAAAGACAAAATACATCCCTAACATCTTGTTTCAACTTCTCCTGTCACTTGTTGCTAAGAAACTGCCCAAAATGAAAACATAACTGGTCAAAGGAAGGACTGGCAGTATCTGCCAAAGACAGCAAATTGAAGGAAAATTTCCTTTTCCCTGCTTGGTGAATGAGCTAGAGGAAAAATTTCAGGTATTACTTAATTTTATTCATTAAGAGGATATTCAGGAATTCTTTTCTGAATTCCAATTTCTCATCAATATTCCAAATTTACTGTCAAGTATCACTATAGAAAGTAAACAGTTCTCATAAAGGGCTTACATAAAATTATCAGAAATGAGTATGAATCAAAGATTTTAAACTTTGTGAATTATTTCAATAAATAGATTCCTTTTCAGAGTAAAGAATAAGCATTAATTATAAGGTGATTAGAGAGTTCCATGAAGAAAACTGTTCCTGAAGCAGTTTTTGTCACATAAGTATATAAACACACGTCTAGTTTATATATGCATTATTTAGATGCAGAGATGAACAATGTTAACTCTTTGTAAAAATGCCAGTTAACCAAAATATACATCTTCTAAATTTATAGAACAAAAATAAAATATTTCACAATATGCTGGATTATGAATAACTCTAAAACAATAGGCAATCCAGAACCACATGTGTTTGTTTTGAATTTTATTATTTTTAGACAGTGAATTTAACTTTGTAAATGCTTTTCTCTAGCTATGTTTAAAATTTATATCCATTGACATATGATGTTAGCAGCTAATGAATAAAGTAAGTGTTGAGACAGCCAAATACTGCAGCACATTTAATCCAGAGTTCCCTATAAACCATAAGCTTAAAGTTGTCGATTTTTTCATTTCCTTGCTGTGTTCTAATATATAAACTATATCTATATTTACTTAAACCACTGTGATATCTTGAAGCAGCCACAGGTCTTAGAGGTTGGCACATGTGAGTTAGAATGTTGGCTATCACACTTCTTAGCCACGTGATCAAGGGTACCTATCTATAAAGCACTTAGAGTGATTAGTAACTCTCCTTAGGAAGCAATACCTAAATAAAAGGGTTTTCTGCAAATAAATTTTGTTTTGTAGTGATCACTGAAAGAGCAAAATAGGCACTACAAAAATGAGGACACACCAAGTAGTAATACAATTTCTTCTCAGGACTATACATTTCAATTTTATTTATTTCCAAATAAATTTATTTTCTCTTCAGTTTGTATATAAAGTCTATCACATTGCATTCTAGATAAATAAGCCTGCCAAAGTAATCTATATGTTCACTCAGAGTTGGTTTGTAGGAATATTTATCCACACTCACAAGATGAAGAAGGAAGAAACAAAGTGGCAATTTTTATGCATTTCCAGAAATACGTTAAAAAAACAATTCTTATCAACCTCAAAATATATTTGAATATATTTATACAAAGGACATAGTTTAAGAATTAGATTACAAAGTTCATTTTAAACATTAGGATAATTTATTAGAAGTTCAATTATGGCACATTCCTATTCCATGTTATTCAGATAATTTTACAATAAATAAGGATGCTTCATTTATTTAGTAAATTTATTTAATAGGCATTTTTGGATTCTGTGATAGATGAACTACATAACTGCTTATTATAAAAAGAGCATGTTTTTAGTTATATTATGGCATTATCCAATGCTTTATAAAGGTTACCATTCATATTTATAAGAATTTATAAATTATTATCATACTATACAGATTATAAGTACTTCAGATGTTGAGTTCTCCAGTCTCTCTGTAATTAGATAAATGTCACCACCATCTTTTACACCTCTTTACAATAAAAGCAAGACATTACTTAACTTTTATAATGAAAGTCTGAAAAATAGAAGAGAAACAAACAGAAAACAGAACAAAATAGAATAAAAACTTCCTAGGATAAATACCCAATTAAAATATTAGCTTTTATTCAAAATTTACAACAGTGTATTTTCTTTCAAAAACCATTCATTAACCTAGGTTATCTAATTTTAGTGGTGGGTATTAATCTGTCTCCTGTACAACTCCCACTGCTTCACAGTGCTTGTTGTTTCTAAAATATCACCCAAGAAATTGCAATATAAATCACTTCTATAGATAAAATCCAACAAAAAACTAAACAAACCACCTCCTTCATCAACTAACTCAGTATACCTTATAAAAAGTATAGCT
This sequence comes from Lyroderma lyra, assembly GCA_004026885.1. Classification (NCBI taxonomy): domain Eukaryota; kingdom Metazoa; phylum Chordata; class Mammalia; order Chiroptera; family Megadermatidae; genus Lyroderma; species Lyroderma lyra. Next base: position 109,360 of record PVJL010001874.1, read on the forward strand.
TTATGAGGTGCACAACAACTTGCAAACAACCAAAGTTTTAAAAGAGCTTTTTTAAAATTAAAAAGTGGTTGCCTACCAGATACTTCTGAAGAGGAGCAAGCTTGTATCCAAAAAATAAATTAAACAATGATTAAATGACACTCATATAAACAACACAGTAACATGAAATCATCTACACACATTTTCCCACAATATTATATGCAGAAATAAAACAATAATGTAGAAACTCGATTATGTGACTGAACATATTCAAATAGGACATTTTGAAGAAATAAAATCAATTATAACTGTTTAGTGCCAAAATCAATACCATTCTAATTCTCCTTAAAAAAACTAAGGAACAGTTTAACTCCTCAGAGTAACAGTGCTAATACTATGAAGTAGCATGTATTGAAATACGCATCCTGTAACTATTGCAATACAATGTCTGGACTTGTTATTTATTCAAAACTCTACTGTAGGAAAGTTACCCTCAATTATAACTCTTTGTTAACTTCCTTTGGAAAGACATTAGTGTGTTTCAGGCATTTTGCTTCCTTGGTGCCGGTTTAACAATCTTTCCAACATTTATTGAGCACTGTTAGTGGTGCTGGAAGCTGAGCTCGACTCTGGGAACACTACCAATACGCACGTCTCCACTAATAAGGAGATGAGAAGCTAATGGGGAGATAGATGAACTGTAATACTGGAAGGTGACAACCAAGGAAATTATAAAGTGCTATGCAAACTTGAAAGGAAATTCTTGAGTAGTAAGGTAAGGTACAAAGTGGATACAGCAGTTGTGCTAAATCTTGAAGGACAGACTTCTTTTGGCAGATACATTCAAGGAAGAAAACATTCTAGGCTGGGGTGATCTTCTGTAAAAGGCATGGAGGGAGGAGCATGGTTTACAACTGACTTGTAATACTGGCAGCACCAGGTGTAAGTGCACGGCAGCAGGGGGAGGCAAAGTGTATAGGAAAGACGGTCCCCAACCACGGAGGTCATTGTTTCCCATGTCAATGTGTGGGAAGGAATGGGAGTAAACTGAGTTAGCCACAACTGCCAGTGTCTCTTCTGTCTGGGAAATCAGAGGTAAGGTCACTTGCTAAGGAAGATGGGGGCCAAACTGAATAAGAAGGGATAACGATGAGGGTCAGAAGCCTGAATATTTTAAACCTTGATGGCTATCTATGTAGTGAATAAGGGAGGGGGCTCTTCCTCTAAAATTTTCTATTAGGCAAAGAGCAAGTATTAGGCACTAAAGCAATTATATATGAGTATGTTTCTCCATAGCATCTTTTTTTGTAATAATAGTTCAAAATTTTTTACTGAACAGATTATAACTCACGGGCCTTCTAAAGGCTTTGTAATTACATTATTTTCAAACTTCATCTTAATGAAAACATTATTCTATTTAAAAATTATTTATTGTATCTCACAAAGCCCAAAACAGGGTGGAAACTGAGGTAAATTACCTATGAAAATACCAAGTTCTATAAACAAATGAGAGAACAGTACAATCCCTTCCAAAACATCTGCAGAGTGCAAATCTATTAGAGTTGTAATAGGTATCTTCTGCCTCTCCTACTTTAAACACCCACCTCTTTAGAGCTCTATGTTCATTATTTCTAGAAATAGCCCCCCTCACACACACATGCTACATACCGGAAATATTTTCAGTAAACTAAATATAAAACATTCTAGTTGCCACAAAATACCTCATAAAAACCCAATTTAACAGCAATCAAAGTAACAGAATTATTCTGTAAAAAGTGGTTTCCTACCAGAAGCTTCTGATGATTTGCATGCTTGTTCAAAAAGAATAAACAGATAAATAACACATAAAATATCAGACCCACAAGAAGTTATCCATCCATATATATTCATTAGTATATTTACACACAGAAATAGAATGAAAAATACTTGAGCATATAAATTCAAAAGCATTTTATATAAGGATCCCAACAAATTCTTTGGATGTGAATATTTTTTAACCAACAAAACCCTATTCTAGAAATGTATAAATGAAATATTATATTCTATCCCTTTAATGTGAAGAGCAATTGTGTTCACTTTGCTGAAAGAAAATTTAATTTGCTTCACTATATTCAAACAAGTTCATTCAAAGCAAATTCACTGTAACCTTAAAAATAAGGTGGGTGGAAAAAACAACTTTAATTACTACAACTATATTTGTGCAGATCAGTGGAAGAGACCACGCCTACTTTTGTTTTTTAAGGTATCAATTAGTTATGCACGAAGTCACACATGAATATATGAAAATTTAACAGACAATAGAAGCTACATTTCCTATTATGATATTTATTTTATTCTTCTTTCCTCTCCTTTTATTAGTTAATTCTTTATCAAGTCTTAAATACAAGTGAACAGTATAATTGATTTGCTTTTACTAAAATGAAAATAAGTATAGAAATTTTTGATGAAACATATATTTGAAATGATTAAATTATAAAAAGAAACACGTTAACTTGAATAGTATTAATATCTGCATGGACAGACATACACCATGAATCCACATGCTGTACTATTCACAACTAACCACATATGCTTTCTCTCTCAACTTGCTCTCTACCTGGGGATGCTGTATATTTTCTAGGCCATTCAAGCCAGGTTTGATTGGAGATGTTCCCTATAGGATTCTGTAATAAAAACTTAAACTAAATTTATAGTCATAAAACTAATGATGTAGGCAATCTCTGAAATGCTCTTTGAAATGCACTTCACTTCCTTTATTGTTCACTAAGGCTTTTTCTCAGAGGAATATTACATCTACCATAATCATATGCTAAAGATTTTCCATTTGGTTCTAAATTCAAATATTCTGTCTTGCTGACAGTACAGAGGTAGGTGTGGATCCCTAGATGACAGAGTATGCACATTTTCAACCTAACTAGATAGCAATAAGTGGATCAATAAATGGTTATGCCAATTGACATCGCCACCGTATCTATGAAGCTCCATATCCTCAAAAAATGTGTTACTGTCATTTTCTAATGTTTGCTAATCTAACGGGTATTAAATCATATCTCCTTGTTAAAGATTAGGTAAATATCTCCGAGTAGAATTTTATACTTTTCCCTTAAAGGTCTTATTACACTTTTATTAGATTTATACCTTAGATTCTTTAGAATTTTGGTTGCTATTATAAAAGGGATATTTTTAAAAATTACTGTTTCTGTTTGTTGCTAATGTATAACACAGCTGATGGTTATATATTGATCTTATTATATCTGGCAATCTTACCAGCTTGTTATTAATTCTAAAATGACACTGGTAGATTCCCTTGGATTTTCTCTACAGACAACCACACACCATGTAAGTGATGGCAGTTTTGCTCCCTCCCATCTTTCCCTTGTCTTACTGTGCGCTTATGGTTAACAGTGCAATATTGGATGGAAACAGACAATCAGTACCCTTTCCCATTTCTAACTTCACAGAAAATGTTTCTAATTGTCTTCTCCCATACTTTACATACAAAGCTATACCAGACTCAAAAAAAAATTAAAAATATTTCCTGTTTTTCAATTCTTTGGAAGATTTTATGTAAGATTGAAATTTTTGTTCTTTGACTATTTCCTAGAACTTGACTATAATATGGTCCAGTCCTAATTTTGTTAAATTGGAGTAAGGATTTTAACTGATTACACCTTAAATAGATATAGTTCTAATCACTTATTTTAAAAGTCTTTTCCATGAACTAACCTTTGGATCTGATGTATCTTTATTTTCTATTTCACTGAGTTTTGCTCATAACTTTATTAGTTTTTTTCTTTTGATTAACCCTGCTGTGCTTCCTAAACTAGTTTACTTAAATATTTATGTCTTTCTCCTTTCCTAATATAAGCATTTAAAAACTTGTCTCTAAATACACTCTAAGTGCACCCAAGTTTTGAATTTTAAATTTATATTATGAGTTAATACTTGACCTGAGAGTTATCTGAGTTTTTTTGTTCCCCAGATATAACATTTATGTGTTTATTTAATTGGTCTTTTAGTGTTGATTAAACTTAATTGTTTTGTGGTCAGACACCCTGACTATAGCAATTCAAAATATTCTGAATATGTTTAGTAATAGTATTAATTTTATAAGTGCTTTATGTTTCTGTGTATTCTCTACTAGATGAAATTCTTTATACAAACATGTCTAAAAATCTTACATAATTTCTCCTTCTAAGTGGGTAAATTTTGTGTTATATATTTTGAGGCTCTGGTTAAAGGTGTATGCATTTTTTCTTGTATTTTATATTTCTTTTTAATGTGATTATTAATTTTAAATGATAGTCTGTATGTGACAACTCTACTCTCTGATATTCTTGGAAGGGTCTAATCCTGTTGTGGCTGCTGAATATCATTTATAGATGTGTGTATGTATGTTTTGATTTTGGATTGTGAACTCAAAGTTCAGTAGGGCTTTATGTGAGCAACCTGCAGGGCTTAACTAGAGGATATGTTTTGTATTAACTTCTGCCTGGCATCCAGTGGATATTACTAGCCTGCGACTGCTACAATAATGTATTTAATCTTATTGATGATTCTTAGACCGCACAATTAAAACAGATTGAAAAATGAAATCTACTGGAGGGGAAGCAATTGGTTACAAACTCTCAGGAGAGGCATCCTACAAACATACATGAATACCCCTCCCCTGTCTCTTGGAATTCAACCAAGAAATACAAATTCCTTATTTTTCTCCCTGTGTCAGTGGAGAAGTTTTAATTTCTAATCTATTATCTCACTGAGGCTATGATCTTTTGAGGATCCTAGCTTCATATAGGGATCTAAGAAATCTAGATCAAAGAAATTGTCTTCTGCCTCTGTTAAGTCATTTAAAACCAAAGCCCTTTGGTCACATAGGTATGAAAACCTCCTCAGGCAGTCAAAGTATACTCCCTCTTATAGCTCTAGTTTTCATTCGCCATTTCACTTCTTGCACACTGGGGTTTCTATTATATTCTAGGTGCTGTTATATCTTCATTAATTTTTGTTCTAGAAGGATTTTAAAACTATCTAGTCTCCAAATTTTGGATTTTTTTTCAAGACAAGCTTTGTGTTAAGTTGTAAGATGCAAAGAGACCCAGATGTTCGTGAAATTCATTATTTTTTATCTTTGAAATTCAAAACTTCCACCAGGATGTATTTAGCTGTTAGTGTCTGTTCATTTCTGTCAAAACAATGGGCTCTTTGAATCTAAAGATTCAAGTTTTTCTTCAACTAAGAAGTTTTCTTAAATCATATATTTTTTATTGTTGTTCCTGTTCTGTTAGTCATTATTTGTTATTTGGGAATGCTATTCATTCAATGTAGTTTCCTACTTTCATCTAACACATTTTTTTTACCACATAATGTCAATCCTGTTCACTTCCCCTACATTCTGTAAGGTTTTATCAAGCTAGTTTTTCACATCATTAATTAATTTTTCTGCAGTGATTCTTTCCATCTTTATTGCGTCTAATGCAGCTTTATATTCTGCAAATGCCATGTTCATTTTCTTCTATCTTCCCCTTATCATATCATTATTGCCTCTTTCCTATTCCTGCCTCTTAGCCAGCTGTCTTTTCATTCTAGTTTCTTCTTTTACCTTATATTTTATGTCTTATTTCATAAATTCCATGTTCACTTAAAATTTTTTAAAGAATTCAACAAAGGTGCTACATATAATTTCTTATTTTTAAATCCTTCCCACAAGTATTTTCCAAATATAAGTTCACTTTTTTCCTCCTGAAGGCTATATGATTTAATCCTTTAATGATGCACCATCTCTTTTGTAACTCCATGTTGTTGCTTTTCTTGTTTATTCATTTATGAACAATGAGAAGCCTTTCAAAAACTTTACAATGCCCCTAAATAAGGTGGGTCCTCTCATCTCCTACTTGGGTGTGTTGGAATCAAATTCTCAGATATTTTAGTTGATACATATTTATATTATCAGTTAAATAATCCAGTGACTTTCAGCAATGGGAACAGAGCCAGACTATAAAGTTCCTTGGTAGTGGTGATATCCACCATATCAAGAGCCCTGGAAGAAGAAAAGCAAGTTTTTCAACTTGGAATAGCCTTAAATATTTTTGGTTGTTCCACCGTAACTGTTTTAAATGAAAGTGACAGCAGTATTGGATCTGCCACTCATCTTCTAACAGTGTTTTTTATAAGTCTTATCCCTCTAAGTTAGTGAGGGTGAAATTACTGTTTATTTCTCTTCTATGAAGGCAAGCTACTCAAAGTAAAACTGGTAGTTAAACTTCGTTGTCTGATTGTCAATCTGATACTGTATATTTCTGGGCAAGTACCTTTCCTTAATTCCAGAACTGATACACTGTTTTCCCACTTTTTGTTGTTGTTGTTCTTTCATCTTTAAGCAAGCTCTAGAAAGGGGAATTAAGTGCTTGTTCTCAAGTCTGTAACAGTCCTGTAATTAATAAAGATTAATGCCTTCTTCTTTGGAGACTCACCCTCAACTACAGGTGGATCAATCAGAGTTCTCATCTAGGATGTTGCTATAATGATGCTAGTTATAGTCTGATAAGCATATAACCAAATAAATAAATAAGTAAAACATGACTGATATCCTTCATTGATAATGGAAGAAAAGTGTTCAAATGTGTAAAAATGGATAATTTTTAGTCATCCATTTAATCTACAAGAATTTATGTTCATTACTATGTTTTGGGCAGTGGGGTAACTAACTACTGAAAACACAGAGATGACCACGGCACTCCATGACTTAAGGAGTTCAAAGGTTAAAGATGAAAACTGACATACTGACAATCATATAGCCTTCAGGAGGAGGCTTTATGATTGTCAGATAGGAGTATGTAATTTCAATATAAAACAAATTGTTGCTATAGTTTATAAGCTTGCTTTGAGAGTACAGGGAAATCACTTAACTCTAGAATCAATGATGAAAGCCTTAAAAGTATAGGTGATTTTCAAAATTTTTTATGATAAGATATAAATATAGAAAGGTAGCAAGAAGTAACATATAGCATAGTATGGATAGATCAGAATTTTATGAGAGATACAAATAAAGCTAAGAAAGTAAGTCATTGATTTTATATGCCCTACTAAGGGGTTTGACTTTTATCTTGAGAGACCATAGCAGTAACTGAAAGTTTTCAGGTTGGGTTAAGAAATAGGCATATTTGCATATTAAAAATGGCAGCATGGACTATGGTCCAGAGGGATCTAAAACTAAAAGCTGAGAAACCAGTGAAGCAATTATTGCAATAGGAGTAATGAGATACAGAATATCTGATCTAAAAGCATTCCTAGTGTCAGTGAGACTGGAGAAAACTGAGTGATTACTAAGACATTTCTGACAAAGAGTCAATAGAAATTAATGACTGAGTACAAGTTTGGGGACTAAAAAACAAGTTAGGAATGACTATAAAGTTTCTGTTTTAAGTTCCTGCATGGGCAGTTTGGATTATTAACAGAAATCAGAATCAACAAAAAAATTGTGGATTTGGGATGGAAAGAGAGAATTCACTTTTGAACTGAACATTCAGGTAATGACTAAAGAAATGGGCATAGATGAGATCATTCCGAGAGAATGCAGTATTAAAAGAGGGCCAAAGATAGATTCCTAGAGAAAATGAACATTTAATAGGCCAGCAGGAGAAAAGGAGCTTTTTAACCAGAACAGTACCACATTCACATAATACCATGTGTATAGCAACAGACTAAGATATAAAAGCTAGCATTTGCTTATTTTTATAAATAAAATTACACTTCATTTGTAATTTTTCACATTTAAAATGACTAAGACATTTAACCATTTGTAACGAGAGTAAAAACTGAACAATCCTGAAAATGTCAGAATGTCTAGTTGTGATTACTATGATTCCTGTAGTAGGAAAGGCTATAAGGATATGTCAATATGATTAAGCATATCAAATATTATCTAATTCATAGCTTTCTTGAAAGAAAAATAAAGCAATAGAGAAGCAGTAACAATTTTCTTCAGCTAAAATGAACACATCCAACTGTAAATCTCTAGAACACCATAGTGGTTACCTGAAGATTCTGTTATATACCAAACTTTCAAAGAGAAAACATACATTGGTTGGATTCAGAGAAATCTAATATTTTAAGTATGATAATCAGGTATATTCAGTTTTGATACCAATAGAAAACCTAAAGAATATCATGTCGATTTTGTAATATCGTAGCCCAAATTTAAAACACTAGATTGGAAATATCTTTCTGCTAACAGGAAAATAACAGGATAATATCAATAGCATTAATTCTTAATATCGCGCATAAAATTTTTCTTTTAATGTCTAATATCCTCTAAGCAAATATTTAACAGTATAGAAGAGGTTGATTTTATACTGCATTAGTATAAAAATCTGATTCAAAGATTATCTTATAAATTTCCTCTCTTTAGTTAAGCAAAAAGATACTAATAATTATGCTCTAAGCATATATTTCTTACTCTAACAACAGGATATCTATTTTTAGCTGCAGGTTTGGCTTAAAGTGAACAGCTTTCATCCCATGATAAACTGCAGTATATACCATGGTATATTCTCTCACAGAACATTTTTGAAATGTTTAAAAAAATAAATCGTATTATAAAAACAAAAGAAATAACTACTTATCACAACTAATTATTTCCCCCAAAATAATATTTCTGAAAATAATAACAAAGCCATCAAAACCAAAATATACATATTTATTTCATTATTAAATTCTTATTTCTGAATGAATTGTACATAAAAGCAACCAACTAAGTCAATATAATTTTGGCAACATCTTATTCAAGATTTGTATTTTTATATAATCATCAGCTAACAAAAATTAATATTAGAATGAAAAAGCTAATAAAAGAAAGTGTAATATTTTCAGGATGAGATACAAGAAAATTCCTCTCTTATCATGGGTCTTTCACTCACTAATTTGTAACACAATAAGAACAGTATCTAATAAATATAATAACTCAAACCTAAAGAAACTTAGAAACTGATTATTAATAGTGGTAGTGTTGTTCAGTTCCTAATGGATTTTAAAAACAAATTACTCTAATGCCTAAATGCAAAAGCAACAACAGAAAATGTAATTCACTGTAGCTCTGGCTTTACAACTGCTCCTTTAAGAAATATTTTCCCTCTTATAGTTAAATATTTAAAAATATATATATATATAGCTTCAGAGCCTCAGAGAGCATACTTACTTACCACTCATGATGAAAACCAACCTTTCCAAAACATATTGCTCAAAACAACAATCCACCAGCAAAGGGAGCTATGCTAATCTCTAGAGGTAGAAGCTGATGGTGTAAACACATACACTGGAGCATGCAGCAGCACACAAAATGAAAAGAGCTTTCTTTTGTTTTAAAAAGAAAAGCCCCTAGAAGCAAAGCATAATTGCCCAGCATGAAATATCACTAGTAAACATCAAATTAATGCCAAAGATGAGTATAACTAGATTTAATTTCTTTCGAGCTAGTTATCCTATCCTCTTTCATATACCACTAGAACAACTCAAAATGGCAGGGAGAAAATGTTCAAACCAGGATGTATAAGATGTTCTCAATTCTATCAGCATGAGTTGTTACCACGGCAACATTAGACCAGAATTATCGGTTCACTCGTAACCAAGGAACGGTGTTTCTAAAGCTTTAATTAACCAAGACAAATAAAATTCCTTTTTTTATTTTAGAGCCACATGATTTTAAAATGACCACATCTCTTAAATTTAAGCACTTATCTACCATTCTTACATCTTTCAAAGATATAAAAGAATTGCTGTTTTCTTCAAATACTCACACAATCCCATGTTGAACCTGGCAAGGAACAAACAGCAGAATGATTGCACCTAAACGTCTTTCAATTACACGAGCTCTTACTGCTAGCTGTGGATCTCACTGATATTAAAATGCTGTGTGCTGTTGCTAGTGACTATTGGCGATGAATCTTATTGCCCAGATCGCTGATAGCTTTCATTTTTCATGAGCCAGAAAGCTATACTGCAGCCCAAATGTTAACCATTTAAACATTCTGTATTATGAAAGAGACATAATATAATACTTTATATATCTTTATTTTAAAGATTATAAAACAACTTATTTATAAACTTCCATTAAATTTAGCATTACAAACAATGTCAGATGCCGCTTAGGTGGTTTTCAAAAGAGGGGAATACAGAAAAAAAGTTACTGGCAATCACTGTTGAAGCGTAAAATTCCTTACATCAAACAAGATTAGGATGACAGATTATACAGGAAGGTGAACAGACTTTTCTGATTCCCAGAGACACAAAATTTATAGCAAAATGGTACAAATGATCTATAGAATGGTGCCTTGTTAAGTGGAATTGCAGCAAGTGAATTTGCCATTTTAAAAATTGCCAGGTAAGATAGAACTTCTGGTGACAGGGGAATAAGTAAGTCCGTAGATCTACCCAAGAAACAGCTAAGATCTGAATAGAATTGTCAAGAACAAATTCATGGCTCTAGAAATTTAGCAGTCACAACAACAAACTGAGAAGCATTTACTCATGAAAAACTGCTGAATTTTGCATAAGAGCAGTGGGTCTTTGGTGGCATTGCTGTGTTGTTCCTGTTTCCTCACAACCTAGTCAGGACAATACTTCTATCAGGGTGGGGCTGGCCATGACAACCAACAACTTTGCTGCCAAGGAGGGCTTACTTGATGTGAAGAGGAAGCCAAAAAACCCCCAAGCAAGTGATGTTGTCAATTAAAAACAAAAAACAAAAAACCAATAAGAAATGAACAGGGACATGTCCAGCTTTGGTAGTCTCAAGTATGCCCTTAGTAAGGTATGCAGCAGACTGTTGGAACAAGAAATTTAACATAGAAAATGGAAATGAGAGAGGCAGAGAGGGCCCAGACAAGCTCCCCAGATATCCCTGACTAACTAGAAACTATCCCACAGGGGAGACCCAAGAAGGCCCAGCAGAAAGTTAAAGCAGGACAGAAGTGAAAACTGAATACTGAATGCATTCCCCAATCCACAAACTGCTGCATCAGCACAGAGTGGCCCAAAGTGTGTGAGTACAACTTTTGATTAAGGTTTGACTAACTACAAAGCTATGAAGACGCAGGGAAATTCCAAGCAGAGAAATTAGCAGTCAGACATCATGGGGGATACAGTACATAGATGAAGGCCAAGAAAGTTATTAAAAAAATAAAACATAAATAAAACAACCTTCAGGGAAACAAAAAATAATCAGAATCCAGAGTTGCTACAAAAATATTATTTTAAAAAGACCATTTTTTGACAAAACCATTTTATAATCCATAATGAGGAAAAAAGGCAATCAAAAGAAAAGTCTCTGCATAGGCCCAAATATAGGATTTAGCAGGTAAAACACTTCAAAATAACTATTACACATATATCAAAAGAATAAGAGAAGATTGTGTTTAAAAGATTAAAGGAAAATATGATGGCAATGACACAACAAAAGCAATGATATAAAAAGAGAAGCTATTAAATTTAAAACATAAAAAATTAAGACCTGGAAAATACAATAACCAAAACTTAAAAACTCACTATGCAGACCCAAAAGCAGATTTGAGGACAAAAGACTGAATCAGTGAACTTGAATATCACTTGAACTAGAAATCATCTGATCTGAAGAATATAGGAGAAAAATAAATAGAGCTTTAGAAATCCGTAGAAATATCAAAGGGCAAAGAAAAAGTATTTAAAGAAATAATGGTTGAAAATGCCTCCAGTTGATGGAAAATATTAACCTGTAGAGCTAAGAAGTTTAAGTAATTCCAAGTAAAATGAACAGAGATCCATACTTACATACATCAAATTCAAGTTGCTGAAAGACAAAGACAAAGAGAAAATCTTGAAAACAGTCAAAGAAAAATAGCTAATAACGTACCAGGGTAAAGCAATACAATACAATCATGGCTTCTTAACAGAAATAAAAACAGCCAGATGGCAATGGGGATGATATATCAAAGTGCTAAGAGAAAACAGAAATAAATAATAACAATTCTCTATCTAGGAATACTATCCTCTAAAAACTAAGGTGAAACACAGAATTCCCAGATGAACAACAACTGAGGATATCTGCTGCAAGCAAAAATACTTAAGGAAGTCCTTCAGGCTAAAAGGAAATGACACTAGATAATATTCAACTTGACAGGAAGAAATAAAGAATATTGTAAATGGTAAAAGTACAAGTAAAAGACTACATAAACACATAATTTTACATTTTCTTTCCTTAATTTCTTTAAAGGACTTAAAATTGTAAGAAACAATAATTATAATATTGCATTGCTGGGTTTATAAAAAAATATATGTAATATACATGAAAATAATAATACAAAACTGGAGAAAAAATTGAGCTATATTGGATCAAATAGCTTTATTTACTAGAATTAAGTCAGTACTATCCTGAAATAGATTGTGAGGAAATCAAATGCATATTATAATATCTAAATCACCTATTAAGAAAATATCTTTTAAATATTTAGTTAAAAAATCAAAGAGGAATTAAAGTGGTACCTAAAAACTATTTGTTTAACAAAAAGGAACAGCAGAGTAACAGTAACAAAAACATCTCTAAAATATGGAGAAAACAAATAGCACAATGGAAGATGTAAATCCAGCCATATCAATAATTACATTAAATATGAATGGAATAAATATAGATCAAAAGGCAGAAATTATCAGACTGGATAAAAAGCAAGGTACACCGTAGATAGTAAATAGGTTGAAAGTAAAAAGAAATAAAAAGATATCCAGGCAAATGGTAACTAGAAGAGAGCTGGCATGCCTACATCAATATATCAAACAAAACAGACTTTAATACAAAAAATACTACTAGAGAAAAAAAGGACATTTCATAATGATAAAAGGGCCAATACACCTGGAAGATTTAACAACTAGAAATGCACTAAACAAGAATCTCCAAAATACTAAAACAAAAAGGACATAATATAAAGGAGAACTAGATAATTTAACGATTATAGTTGGAGATTTTAATATTCCTCTCTTAGTAACTCATGGAAAAACTAGAAAGAAAATCAGCAAGGATACAAAAAACTTGAATACAACCATCATTGGACATTTATAAAACACAGCACCCAATATCAGCAGGATAGCACACATGGAAATTCTCCACATCAACCTTAAGCTAAGCAACATAACAAATCTCACTTAATTTGAAATCATTAAAAGGTCACTAAAAATATGTTTTCTGATCACAGTAGAATTAAATTAGGAATCAACAACAAAGAGATATTTTGGAAATCCTCAAATATTTGGATTGAAGTCACAAAGAAATCCCAAAGGAAATTAGAAAATATTTTGAACCAAATAGAAAAAATCTGTAAGAAATCAACATTTATGAGATATAGATAAAGGAGAGATTAGAGAGAAATGCACAGCTTTCTATAACTATATTAGAAAAGGGAAGAGTCTGAGAAGAGGGTGGTGGTGACTGTGGTTGCTGAGAGAAACCCAGTGACAGGATGTTGGTGTTGGTATTAGGAGACCTGAGCATCCCACATCGATGCAACAGTTTGCCAGCTAAATCAAAACACACACACACACACACACACACACTCTCTCTCTCTCTCTCTCTCTCTCTTTCTCTCTCTGCTGGTGCTGGGAAAGATTCAGCACACTCTCTGCACTGGAAATCTTTGCACCAAAGAGAGTTATGGCTATCTCAAGACTCCAGCCAGTGATGACCATATTGTGAGAGGAGACTTGGATGAGAATCTGAATTATCCTTAACGGAAAGTTGTGACTGTTGGGCAGTTCAAAATTGGGTTAATACATGGACAATAGGTTATTCCATGGGGAGGAATGGCCAGCATAGCCCCATTGCAGAGGCAGTTTGATGTAGACATTCTTCCTTGGGACACAGAACAAATTTGAAGCATTTGAGCATGAAAATTCTACATTAACTCAGGTTCTGTCACTGGAGTGTATAAGGCCTTGGAAACAAGTATTATTCCTTCATTTGTGTTGATGGATATCCAGTCTTCTATAGTTCTTACTTACAGGTATCAGTTAATTGGAGATGACATGAAAGTAGAACAAATTGAAAATAAAAAATCTTAAAGCCAGGCCTATCTTTCTATTGTTGTGTTTTTTTAAATTCCTCTGTTCAAATAAAGTAATTAAACATTTAAGAGCCACAGAACTGTATCACTTTTATAATATTTTGCAATAAAATACATCATTTTCTGTTAATACCATGTCCTAAGCTTCTTGTAAACTGTAAGAATTTATTTAGTTTAAGTATACGATTTCTATTAAAAAATGTCCACCACACTATCATATATTAATAAAAATTTATCCTTGTAAATATCTTCAAAGCTGATATTTGGAACTTTATTACAAAAGTAGTGCACGAGGAAAAAGAATTTGAACTTTCCTGTATATAGTTTTCTCTAGTAATAAAAGTTACCTTTCATTTATTAAAAAAAAAACAAAACAAAAAAATGAAGAAAGGTTTCAAATCAATAATTTAAGCTTCCACATTAAGAAACTTAGGAGAGAAAAGCAAATTAAACCAAAACCAAAAAGAAGATCAGAGCAGAATTCAATGAAACAGAAAATTAAATTAAAAAACCAAGTCTTACTAATAATCATTTAACTAAACTGATCAAAAATTAAAAACAAAACAGGGCAGAAATAAAAAAAGAGAAGATACTAATTATCAAATTTAAGAATGAAAATATATCATCACTGACACCTGAGAAATTTAAAGAGTTTTAAGGAAATGCTATAAATAACTTTATGCCAATTATATAAAATAACTTAGATGAAATGGACAAATTCATAGGAAACAAATTACCAAAACTATTAATAACTCAAGAATAAATACAAAATCAGAAAAGATCTATAAACAAATAAAATACTGAATTAGTAATAAATTTTTTTTCCTCACAAAGAAAAGCTCAGGTGCATATGGCTTCCCTGGGGAATTCTATAAAACTTCAGAGCACAAACATTTTCACAATACAGAGGAGGATGTAACACTTTTCAGCTTATTCTATGAGGCCTGGTACCAAAGTTAGATAAAGCTACAAGAACATCAGAAGAAAAATTACAGACAAAAACATCACAATGCTAAAGTCCTCATCAAAACATTAGCAAACCTAATGCAGTAGTATATAAGAAGAATTATACATGATAGCCATGTACGATTTATCCCAGGATGGCAAGGTTGGTTCAACACTGAAAATGAATGAATGGAATATATCGTATTATAAAATAAAAAACAAAACTACATAATCATCTCAACACATGTAGAAGCATTCTACAAAATTTAATACCTGAGAGAAAACCTCTAACAAACCAGGGCTAGAAAACTTTCTCAAGTTAATAAAAGGCGTGTGTGTGGGGATGTTGGATGGTGGAGGGGGGGAGCTCTATAACTTACATAACATATTATGGTGAAAGATGGGATGCTTTCCCCCTAAGACTGGGAATAAGGTAAGGATGTCTGCACTCACCACTCCTAAACAACTTTGAATCGGATGTTGTAGCCATGGTAATGAGGTTAGAAGAAAGATATTAAAGGCAAAACAAAGACTGATAAGAAGTTAAGTAAAACTATCTTTATTTGCAGGCAACATGAACCTATGTGTAGAAAACTCTATGGAATCTACAAAGAAATTACTAGAATTAATAAATAGATTTACCAACATCATAGGATATAAGATCAACATATAATACAAAAATCAATAACATATTAATATACTAGGAACAATCCAAAACATGAAATAATTTAAGAACTGAAATTAAAGAACATCTAAAACACTGAAGAGATATTTCATGTTCATGAATTACAAGACTCAGTACTGTTAAGATGATAATTCTCCACAAATTAATCTACAGGTTTAATCTAATCTCTATAAAAATACTATCAGGATTTTCTTAGAAACTGACTAGTTGATGGTAAATTTTATATAGAAATGCATAGGACCTAGAATAGCCAAAAAAAAGTTGGTAAAGAACAAAGTTGGAAGACTTACATTACTTAATTTCATAATTTATTTTAAAGTTACAGTAACCAAGACAGTGGGGCATGACATAAAGATAGACATACAGGTCAGTGGGACAAAACTGACAATTCAGAAGTAAAAGTTTACATTTATGGACAACTGATTTTTGACAAAGGTACCAAGACCATTCAATGAAGAAAGGTAAGATTTTTTCAACTAATGGAACAGTAAAAATTAGATATCCATATGGAGGGAGAAAAAAGAACTTCGCTCCATACCCCATACCATATACACAAAATTTAACTCCAATAAAGGAGTTCTAGGTGAAAGCATAGAATTAAAATCCTCACTACCTTGGATTAGAAAAAGATTTCTTAAAGTTTGGCACCAAAAGTACAATCCATTAAAGAAAACATTATAAATTGGACTTCATTAAAATTACAAACTTTTGCTCTTTAATTATATCATTTAAGAAAATAAGACAAGTCACTGACTGGTAACTTACGTATTTGGCAAAGAATTTGTGGTCAGAATATACAAGGGCTGTCGGAAAGTATCCAGCCATGTAATATGAAAAATAGAGGCATTTATGGCTGGATTTTTTTCCCCAGACAGCCCTGGTATATAAAGAAAGACAAAACCCTTAATTTTGAAAGTGGGCAAAAGATGTGAAAATATATTTCTCCAAAGTAGATATACGAATGGCTTATAAAGAACATGAAAATATGCTCAATATCATCAATCATTAGGGAAATACAAACTGAAAACCATAATGAAACACTAACTTACACACACCAGAATAGCTACTAGGTCTGACAATTAAATTTGAAACTCCTCCTAGAAAAAGTGCTACATGCCTCATTGCTGAATATCACTACAGTCACCTTCGAAGGTTACTCCCCTTGGGAAGCTACACACCTATGCCAGAGCCTAGTTCACCCTTCAAACCTTACCAAGCTGTCTGTACAGTGCTGCCAATGTAAGTGCATGGTGGTAAGTTCACAAACTTAATTGTCAGATTGGCGGTATGATGACAGCTCTGATGGCCATGCCTGGAAAAGGGTTCCAAAATTGCTCTGAAGGGTGGACTGGGCACTGCAGTTCACAATATGGTTCGTGCTCCTGAGGATCTAATGTGGCCACGGATCTGACGGGAGGCGGAACTCAGGCAGTAACGTGCGTGATGAGGGACTGGCGTTAATACAAATGAAGCTTTGCTTACAAACCCACTGCTCACCTGCTGTTCTTCCCAGTTTGTAACAGGCCAGGAACCGGTACCAGTCTGTGGCCTGGGGACTGGCAAACCCTGATTTAACAACTCTTTGAAACTTGGTAAAGGCTGTTCCTTCTCAATACACAAACTACTTTTCCAGACAATACCTTACTATTAATATACCTTTTAAGTAAATCCTAAGTTTTCATATTTTCACATGCTTACAATATTTTCTTATAACTTCCTCCTTCTCTGAGTCTCAAAATTCTCTTAATTCTTCAATATGAAGGTGCCATTTTCTGTTTAGTGTGAGATCCCTTTTACACTAAACTCACAGTAAGCTATTTATAGATTTTTAAGCAACCATTTCACTATGCTCTGAATATTATGTTGTTTGTATGTTTGCTCTTTCTATTCTTGTTTTTGAGAGTAAAAACAAGATCTTAATTTCCCCCTAGAATTGTTTATGGACTATGATATAGTAAATGCTCAAAAAAGTTTGCCAAATGAGTAAAAACTGTTTAAAGAAACTTACGTAGTAGTTGCAGATGGAAAAATGAGATAAAAATTTAAGGTGGGAGGTCTTCTAGCTTAAAACTTATAGTGATACAAATTCAGTGGACTAAGAAATAAGCAGGGAAGTGAATTGTTTGAATGATTATGAATTTTGGAGAGGTAAAACTGACTAGATAAAGTGGTCTGTTACACCATTTTAGTTACCCAATTCTAGCTGAACAAATTCATACACAAAATTGGTTATTTGTTCAATATGTAATTTAAATCTAAGATTCACTCATATGTATTTGTATCTGCCATAGAAATAGCCAAACAATTCATTTTGTCTGGATAGGTAAAATGTCTGATGGTTCATTTATTCAGTCCTTAAAATGTAACTAGATATTCATTAAAGTGTATACAGTCCAACATTTAATATGTGCAAAACTTCATCAAATTCAGCATTATATTACTTAACATACCATTTATAATCAAAAGAATATTAAAAGTTAACTATAATAAATTTGTTAGAAAGAGGATTTTATAAATGTTAACACTCCCATTCATTTTGAGTCAGAACAAAAAGCAGTATTCCTCCATGTTTTTCTTTTGAACTTCATGTACTTATATGTGCATGGAATCAGTTGTTAAATATTTATGCTATCAAACAGGAATTCCTGTTACTTAATTTAGTAGCAAAAGATGAAACACATCTAGGGACCTGGAAACAACTATGTGGCCTTTATTCTGCACTTCTTCCTATATTTAATGTCACTGGAGAAGAAACTTGAAGTAAAACTTGTTACATTTCATAAATGCTTAAATTAGTAATTAATCTTTACTAAATAGTTAATGAATCTAATTTTAAAAAATTACATGTAGTTTCTGTGCTCAGTTAATTTCTTAAAATAGCACTTTTGGAGCAAGCGTATTCAGAGTATGTATTATCAGAAGACACAACATTCCTTTTTCTTGTCAAACAAGTCATGCAAGTAAGCTGCTGTAACTGGCTTTGAAGAATGTGGTTTGTATAAACACTTCATATGGTCAAAACTCCTTCCATAACTCATTCTATAAATGAATAAAAATTTGTGTTTTCACCACGAAAATTAACCTTGTAATTTTGCAATGATAGGATTCCTCTGTTTCTGTTATTCCAGTGTTTTTTCCCCTATATCCACAGATTCCATAACAGGAAACAAGGGCTCCCAGTTTACCATACTCATTATTACATATATAAAATTACTGTGTATATTTGGTATTTGGCGGATATGAAAGAGAGAAGACAGTAGAAGAACACTTGATTAATGAACATTCAGTTATTATTTATGTATTTCTTATATCATGCCTATCATTTGCAATCATAAGGTTTCCACCTAATTTTACTTGTGCACAATGATCCTATTTATTTTGTGACATCACAATAAAAAATGTTAATAGCATTTTATCATCTGTTTTTATCCAAAAGAAATCATGGCTCATGATATTATCTTCCATTGCTAAATTTTAAAAATGTTTCAGAAAACATACATTTTGAAAATGGTGAGATAGTTCAAACATAACTTTTAATTATTAAAGGCCCATGATAGCCTTTCAAGATACATTTATTAAACACCCAATATTTGGAGGAACAGATATTAGTAAAATAGAAATTAGTTAAGTACTATGCTCATTCCTCATTGAACTTTTAATTAAAAGACCTTTGACATGCATGAAAAGGATTTCCAAAAGGCCTTAGCTTAGGAGATGGCAATTTAATAGAACAGAGCAAATAGATTGAAAAACAAACTTTTGTTGCCTGGTAAATTTTAATAATGTACTATTATTTCCATATTTATTAGTTCCATTAACTTTAAGATACCTGAGATTCCTCATCTATCAACTTGCTCAATGGTAAGAATTAATTATAAATAATCGAAACCTTCAGAGTAAAAAAAAATTATACAAATACAGGGTCCAGCACAAGTAATGCCCCTTTCTTATGAGCTGGTAATCTATACCAGACCTTTTTATTACAAAACCATAAGCATGTAATTCTGTAACATAACAACATCACACTCAAGCACAGTTTAGGTGACATTTTAGAAGAGATGCTCAAATTGCTGTCCACCTCATGCAAGACATTCATGTAGAGGGTCCAGCATTAGTTCTGCCAAACCCTGTATATGTTCTTTACTTTTTCCCTAAAATAGTTTGAAGGTAAAAAAAAAATGCTGATGGAGTAAAAAAATAATGCAAATAAGCTTGTATACAACTTGTATGAAGGTACAGTATAAACCAAGGAGTACATTTTGTAAACAACTCTTGTTTATTTTTTTTTAAATGGAGTTTTCTTCCTTAACTGCTATGGAATACATTAACAGAAAAGAGGCAAAACCAAATACTCTTTGATGATTAAACACACACATCAAAAAGGGCAAAAGCATTAAGGGTAATTCTACTGTTCCTTTAATCAGAGTGACAAAAATTCCTTGGGGAGGATCCAAGGTGATATGTGGAATTTATCTTTAAAAATGCATGTCACCAAAAATGGCTACATATCACCATTTTCTTAAAGGAGGCAGTAAGTCCAAACATTTTATTTAATGGAAATTAAATAAAGAATGTGACACATGGATAAATAAGTTTGCCCCCTTTAACCATAATTAGAATTAACATAATTATAAATGCTTTTTGTTTTTAAAATGCTATAAATATAAGATTTATACTATGATTTCTAATCATACTATTATATTAGAAATCCTGCTTGAAAAACAAATAACTTTGTTCACACATGCATTTAAAAATAAAAGTTGGCAAACATAATAGAAATGTAATTAATAATTCAAGAGTCCTTTTGCTCCTTCAAATTTGAAGGCTTATACATCCAAGAAATTTTTAAAAATAAACTGATCATTGTTTCTAAAATTCAGACATTTCACTTTTATGTAAGAACAACAAAAGAAACCAGTAACATACACTAGAAATGATGTAAAAATTTTGTAGAAGAGTTTCCCACTAGTATTCAACTTAAATAGCTGTAGATAAAACAAAACAGTGAACTACATAAGGCTCAACTTATACTCAAGTTCTTGAGAAATTCTTTTCAACTTCATCTTGCAAAACTGTCCTTGTGCAAATCATAAAAAGACAAACAAAACATAGTTCTTTATATTTTATCTTAAAACTCTAATTAGCATTTTAACTTCTAGATACAATGTATCATTAAAAAACTTACTTGATCTGTCCCATAGCGCAGTATGTTCAGAGAAATGAAGGCTGTCATTTTCCAGAGCTGTTTTCTGATCATGTGCAGTACCTTTAGAGTGTCTATGAAATAATCGGCTAGCAAAACCTTCCAATTTCTGAAGAGCAGTTGTACCTGTATACTGGTTACAGGATAATTCTCTATAAGCTGCCATTCAGGTGCATTTACACTTTACTTAAAGTGACTGAAAATATTTCCAGAGAGAGCTCAACAACTTCTTACACAGAAGCTAAGAGCTATGCATGTGTCAAACTTCCTGTTTGCAGGGTATTCAAACCACTACTGCTGTTCTGTTTCCTGTTAATATAAAACAGCATGCTACTGAGCCTTTCTTAGGCAAAATCTTCATCTCAACTAGAGGTGGGAATTTTAAAGACTTGAAATACAGGCCTAAAAGGGTCTATGTTTAACAGTATTTTAATATTAATACACCGGCTAATGCTTTATATATACATAGGAGGCTAAACGACTTTTTTAAAAAAAGGGAAACTAGTTAAACATGTATTACAACCCTATGCAAACAACTAAGGCCAAACCACTTTCTAAATATAATACGTTGAAAAAGTTGTTTTTTTTTTCTAGGAAATCAGCTAGTATGTAGATTTTATAAAACCCTATAAGCAATTAATCTTTCATCAAAAACTGGTAAGAAGTGGATATTACAAAACTCTTAAAACAAATTCAGAACACATATACTTTAAGAAAAAAATCAGAACTAGCACTTAAAAAAGAACTGAATGTGCTCACTGATTTAAGTCTAATATACATAGGAACGACAAAAAAAAAAGTGTGTTAGTATTGTTTATCAAACTTAAAATATGCTGACAAGTGCCTATGAACAGTACATTTTAAAACATTTACATTTTTTAAAGAATAAAATATGAAATTTGAAACTATATAAAATCAGCCATAGCAAATTTTGAAAGGAAAAAAAATTCCTTCTGGTTGACGAACTTTTTAACTTCTAAACTTAACACTGAAAACTACAGTTAACCTGACCCTGGATTTTGGGGGTCTCACTTAGAAATAGCTTCTTTGATTAAAAATATATAAAATTTGTCACTGTCTATTTCCAGTCAAAAGTAAACTGTGACATATAAAAATGACTTTGCGTACTTGCCTTTTTACACTCTTTAAAAATAGAGAAGTTTGTTTGATTTTTTTCTTTGGAAGCTCTAAATAAGGAAAAGAAAAAGGAAGGAAGGAATATGGAAAGAAGGAAGGAAGGACAGATGAAACCTTTTTAAAAATTGATCTAAAAATATCTTAGTTCAAGTTTACTGCCAGCCTCTTGACAAAGTCAAGAGAATAGAAACAAAAATGTAATCAAATGAGGACAACACACACAAACATCCAAGTATAATAACAGCTTATTTGTTTATATTTTTGTGCTATAAAATTAGTATCAATCTAAACAAATGGCAACAGTATTTACAAGACTAAACTTCTTAAATTTGTAGCTTTCTGTATAAATGTGTACATAATAATAGATAAATTGTTTAATATCTGACAGTGCTTGAACACAAAATAGACATTGAACAAGTGTCTCCAGTCAGTCTTTAACAAACATCAACAGAGCATTGATTGACTCTATGGGTAGAAGTGGATAAAATTATTGATTCTTTGACTTGCTTTCTTGGGAGAAATTCTAACTTTAAGGTTCACCACAAATGTCACCTCCTGTCACATACTTCCTAGAAAAATAAACTGCTATCTCCTCTGTTTCCACTGATTTTATAATTTCATGTCAAAATTTGCTGTTTATAAATGTATGCCACAAAGTGTGAATTACTTGAATCCATAAATTCAATGCATGTATTAAATACTCAATAAATATTTGTGGAAGTATCTGTTCATTTTTAACAAATTAAAGGCCGAAGTAGAATTTGAAAATATTTTAACATAAAATTATTTATTTTAGACGAGATCGGGCGTGTTCAGGGTGGTATGGCCGTAGTAAAATTATTTATTTTAATATAAAATACATTATGGTAGGACCATAGTTGTTCATATATATAAACAATAGCAACAGAAGTAATGTCATTGAATTTCTTTTTCTCTACTATATTCAGTAACTAAATTTTACTCAGTCTTTGACTTTCATTTTTATTAGTGCCAATTTGAATTTTAAAAATATTAACTTATTTACTTGCTTCCAGGTACCCTTTCAATCACTCATATCTGACATATTAATTTCCCAAAATATTACCCTCATGGTATTCCCTTACCAACTGCACAAACTAATCCTAATATTTCAGCCCCATCATATTCATTTTTAACACAACACATCTAGCGACTTATATTCAATGTTGCTTGAGTTTAGTGCAGATATTTCAGATTCCTAACTGGACACTAAGATTAATTTATTCTTTTAAGAATGTATAAACCTTACAATAAAATTACTATAGAAAAAAAAATAAGCTTCACTGGATGAGTCCCTAGAAATTCTACATTTGAAATCTGTACATTTTTCCAATAAAACTGTTTCAATTTATTATAAAGTCCTTACAGAAAGTAGAATCTTTGGTCCTCAGAGCAATGTTTCTATAAATGGTAATGTGACCAGGAAGCTGTTGCTATGGAAGTACTGAGGTGATTTCAATTTTCATTAAAAAGAAGAACTCTACTGGCATCTACTGCTAGAAAGAAACAATTACAACTTTAAATCTGAAATCCTTCATAATTCAAATCTTAAGAAGTATATTGATTGCTATTCTTCCTGTAGTTTTTTCAGAACTTTAATTTGTACAAAGATGTCTAGCCATGTATCCCAAATTTGCTGTAATAGCATATCTTATACTCTATCAATAGTTTAATTAAATAATGTGTGATAAAGTAGAAAGTATTCAACTTTATAACCCTTATTCATTCTGCATTAGGTTTAGAAATTACAACAATTTTCAGAGATGAAGCTATTTTGATTGCCATAAGATACCACAAAATACTGGTTTATTTCTTATATTTATTAAGAGTAATGGAACCTTACATTTACCAAGAACTTTATAACACTTAAAATTATTCCCATTGGGTCATCAGATCTTTATGAATAAGGTAAAATTATCCCTACTTTATTTTAATATTATTTTCAAATTTCCTATTAGTTTCAGGTATACAAAAC
Source organism: Lyroderma lyra (assembly GCA_004026885.1). Lineage (NCBI taxonomy): Eukaryota > Metazoa > Chordata > Mammalia > Chiroptera > Megadermatidae > Lyroderma > Lyroderma lyra. The sequence goes on from PVJL010001874.1 coordinate 133,383, forward strand.
AACATACTGATTAGACATTTATATACCTCACAAATAACACCAATAAGTCTATTACCCAAGTGACACTGTACAGTTTTTAGAATATTACTGATTATATGTCCTATGGTTTACTTTACGCCATGACTATTTTTTTAAATTAGTGTTGACATTCAATATTGTATTAGTTTCAAGTGTACAGCATCGTGGTTAAACACTTATACAATTTATGAAGTGATGCCCCCAATAAGTCTAGCACCCATCTGCTATTATAGTTTTTACAATATTATTGACTACCCCATACTGTACTTTACATCCCCATGACTCTGTTGTAACTACCAATTTGTACTTCTTAATCCTTTCACCTTTCTTACCCAATGCACCAACTGTCCTCTACCTAGTGATCTTCAGTTTGTTCTCCATATCTATGGGTCTGTTTGTATGTTGATTATTCAATAATTTTGTTCTTGAGATTCCACATTCAAGTAAGATCATATGGTATTTGCCATTTTCAATCTTAGCATAATACCCTCTAGGTTCATCCATGTTGTCACAAATGATAAGATTTCATTCCTTTTTATGGCAGAGTAATATTCCATTGTATATATGTACAATTTTTTTAGCCAGTCGTCTATTGATGGGCATTTCAGTTGTTTCCATTATCTTGGCTAATGTACATAGTGCTGCAGTGAACACAGAGGTGAATATATCTTTTCAAATTAGTATTTTGGATTTCTCTTATTACCCCTATTTTAAGATGAGAAAACAAACATAAACATTAAGTGACCTGCCCCAAATCACCTAGATCTTCTACCTCTTAGATTATGGGTCTTTTGCACTGCACAACAAATATGAGGGCTATCCAGGAAGGATCCAGCCATTAATATAAAAAATAGAGGCATTTATGGCTGGATTTTTTCTGGACAGCCCTTGTATTACCACAAGAATTAAACTTTTTTTTTTTTTCAAATGCAGTATTTCTCAAAGAAGAGTGAGGAAGTGGTGATGGAAAGAAAGTAGGAGGTGGGATTGGTTCCTTAATATACTCTTGAGGGTCTGAGAATCTGCTATAAGAAAGTTTTCATTCATGCAATTTCACTGTCCACACTGATGTTTACAATCACATTGGGGCCAAGTAGAACTATATACTTTAGAGATCGAAGTTTAAAGGAAAGAAAATCATGAATGCATATCTGATACATAAATGATGTATTTGTTCCATGGGGAAGGCAAATGATATGACCATGACCCCTGTTATTCAAACACTGCTTTTAGGGTAATAGTTGTGCCTTTCCCAAAATGTTATAAGTGGACTTCTACCTTTTATAAATGGATTAAACTTTTTAAGACTAGTTTCTTTCATTTAGCATAATGTAGCCATTGAGGTTCATCCATGTTGTGTGTTTCAATAGACCAGTCATTTTTTTTTGCTGAATACTATTACATTGTGTGGATTTATTACAATTTATACATCCATTTGCATTTGAATTGCTTTTGCACCTTTGTCAAAATACAATTAACCATACTGGTGGGGTTTATTCTGGACTTTCTGTTTACTGATCTATCTGCATGTCAAATTCTTTCATCAGTACCATGCTGTATTGTTTACTGAAGCTCTCCACTGTCTTAAATCTGATAGGGTATCTCCCAAAATTTCTTTCTTTCTCTAAATTGTTTAGGCTATTATAGTTTCTTTACCTTTCCACATAAATTTTAAAAGTTTGTCTATGTCTATAAAAATAATCTTGCTGGGACCTTTATTGAGATTATGTTTACTGGAAGAAAAGACATCTTAATAATATTCTATTTCAATCTATGATCATAGTATGTCTTTTCATTTATTTGGGTATTTGATTTCTTTCTTCACTGTTTTATAGTTTTTAGCATATAGATCCTGCACATATTTTGTTAAGACTTATACCTAAGTATTTATTAATTTCTTCATTAGAGCTATTGTAAATGGTACTTTAAATGTATATAATTGTTCACTGTTAGTACACAGTAATGACTAATTAAACTTGCATATTGTAACATTGTTAAACTCAGTTTTAGTAGTCTTTTTCTTTTTATAGATTTTTTTTTGTATTTTCTATGTAAGCAATCATGCCATTTTCAAAAAGATGGTTTTATTTCTTCCTTTTTTTTTTTTTTTGCTTTTGAGACTTTTTATTTTTCAATTACATTTTACATACAATATTATAATAGTTTCAGGTATACAGCACAGTGATGAGTTATTTATATAACTTACTAAATCCTCATTCTGATACATCTGGCTTTCATCTGACACCATATAGCTATTACACTGTTATTGACTATATGCCTTATGCTGCACTTTACATCCCTGTGACTATTCTGTGACTATCAATTTGTACTTCTTGATTTTTAATCTCTGCCTTTACTTTATTTTTCTTACCATATTGCACTGGCTAGCATTTCTAGTAATATGCTGAAAAAGGGTGATGCCTTATTTACAATCTTAGAAAGTGTTCAGTTTTTAGTCACTAATTATAATGTTAGTTGTAGACACTTTTTGTAAATGCCCCTATTTAGATAAGGAAGTTTCCTTTTATTCCTAGTTACTGAGCATTTTTAGAGAGATGTTAAATTTTATCTAATGGTTTTTTTCAGCTTCTGTTGATACAAACATATGATTTTACTCCTTTCATCTAATAGGAGTTACTGATTAATTTTTAGTTATTGAACTAGTCTATAATTCCCAGGATAATTATCACTTGGTATTGATATACCATTTATCCTTTTTATATACTGCTGTATTCAATTTACTAATATTTTATTGAGAATTTGTGTGTATATATTCATGAGAGACACTGTATTGCAGTTTTATTTTCATGTACTGTCTACATGGTTTTGATACCAGGTTAAATACAGACTCATAAGATAAGTTGGGAGGTATTCTGTCTTCTATTTTTCTGAAAGAGAGTGAAAAGAACTGGTATATTTTCTCTTTGAATATTTGGGTAGCATTTGTCAGAAAAACCATCTGTGCCACAGGTTCTTCTTTGGAAAGCTATAAATACTAATTCAGTTTCTTCAACAAATACATTACTATTTAGTTATCCATTTCCTCTTCAATGAATATTGGTAGTTTGTGTTTTTCAAGAAATGATCTATTTCAACTAAGTTGTAAATTTTATATAAAGAGTTCTTTCTCATATCCTCTGTATACCCTTTTAATATATGTGTGATCTGTAGTTATATCCTCTATTTCATTCCTAATACTGGAAATTTGTCTTCTCTTTTTCTTGGTCAGTCTGGCTAGAAGACTCTAAGGGTTACTTATTTTTTTCAAAAAAACGCTTTTGGTTTCCAATGATTTTCTTCGTTTTTCTGTTTTCATTCTATTGATTTCTGCTCTTTTCTTTTTTTCCTTCTTTCTATTTCTTTTGGGTTTATTTTGCTTTTTCTAGTTTCATAATGTGTATTCTTAAGATTACATTACGACTTTTCTTCTTTCCTAATATATGAATTCAACTGTATACATTTCCCTCTGAATAATAATTTAGGTGCATCTTACAAATTTTGACATAATTGTATTTTCATTTTCATTCAGTTAAAATATTTTCTGATTTCTCCTGAGACTTTATCTTTGACCATGGATTATTTATACAAATGTGTTGTTTAAATTTCCAAGTATCTGAGGATTTCCATGATATCTTTGTTATTGATTTTACATTAATTCCATTATGGTCAGAGAACATATTTTGTAAGATTTTTAATTCATTTGAACTTGTTAAGGTTTGTCTTATATACAATTGAAAAGAGTGTCCTCTATTGCTGTGAAGTAGAGTATGCTGCAAATGACATAACATCAATTCATTGATGATCTTGTTCAGCTCTTCTATACGCTTCTGAATTGTTTGTTTTATAGATCACTGACAGATGATTACTGTAGATTTTTCTATTTCTTTTTAGTTATATCACTTTTTGCTTAATGTATTTTGAAGCTCTGTTTTTACATTCAGATATATTTAGGATTGTTCTGTCTTCCCAGTGAATTGACAATTTTAGAATTATAAATGTCTCTCTTAAACCTGGTTCATTTTCCTTGTTCTGAAGTTGACTTTGTATGATATTAAAAAAGCCACTACAGCTTTCACTTTGTCATGTTTGTATGGTATATCTCCCACCATCCCATTCTTTTTCTTGTAAACAATCCTTATCTGTATATTTAAAGTAGACTTCTCGTACACAGCAGATAGCTGGGTCTTGTTTCGACCATTTAATATAACTATGATATAATTGAATTAAGGTCTATATTTTGTTATTTCTTTTCAGTTTTCCCCTAATTTTTAAAAAAGTTGTAATGAATATAATTGACATGTACTAAATTGCAAATTTTGAAGTGCAGAATTTGATGTTTTGATACATAAATACAACTGTGAAATCATTACCACAATCAAGATAATGAACATAGCCATCACCCCCCAAATTTTTATCAGGCTCCTTCATAATTTCTACCTTCTGCTATTACAAACCCCCAGGCAACTGATACATTGACAATATAGACAATTTGTACTTTTAGGACTTTTACATAAAATGAAACTCTTTTTGTTAAAATAAACATTTTGTTTTAGAGAAGTGTTGGATTTACAGAAAAATTGCAAGGATAGTACAAAAAGTTAGTGTACACCCAAAACCCAGCTTCTACTACTGTCAACATCTTACATATTACCATGGTACATTTGTTCAAGTAATAAGCCAATATTGATATACTACTGTTAACTAAATCTACAGTTTATTCAGATTTCTTTAGTTTTTACCTAATGTCCTTTTCCTGTTCTAGAACCCCATCCAGGATGTCACAATGCATTTAGCACTCATGTCTCCTTAGGCTCTTCTTGGCTGTGTTGGTTTCTCAGACTTACCTTGTTTTCACAACCATGACAATTTTAGGAGTACATGGGGTGGTCATGAAATTTGTGGGATGGGAGTTTTCAGAGAGGTGGGATTACTAGTGCACACAATTTAATTGTGTGACTTAGTATATGTGCCATAGTGCAGCTTACCTGCGTCTATGTTCTTTCGGATATCATAAAGGCAGCACATGAAACATGATGAAAACCCCAGGTATGGATAAAATTAAATTTTGCATAAACATTAAGTTCCTCACAAAACAAGGAAAACACCTCAATCCATTTTAGTAGAGACATTAGTGGTTTACAGGGAATGTTGCCCTGGGAAATCCATACTTTAAAAGTGGCACAGCCTTTTTAAGCAAGGCAGAGTCAATTGAAGACAACTTCCATCTGGGATGCCCTGTTGAGGCCACTTCCTCAGATACCGTCAAAGGAGTTGAAAACTTGGAGCGGGAGATGCCTGATTGCATAAAAAGCAGTTTGCATTAATGGTTGGAGTATCACCTAGAACCATTTTGAATATTCACCATCAGCATCTAAGGACATTAAAAGTCAATGCAAGATGGATACTGAGAATGCTCATGCCACCTCAAAAACAGTTGTCCACTGTTCACAACAGTTTTTGGATCTCTGCAGAGACAAGAAAGATGAAATTTTAAACTGGATTGTCACTGGAGCTGAAACTTGGGTTCATCATGATGAGGTCAAAGCAGGAGTTCATGACATGTTATGAAAAGGGCAGGCCAACACCTAAGAAGTTCAAGGTGTTGCAATGCACTGGAAAAATTACGGTTACTGGTTTTTGGGATACAGAGGGTATCTGTTGATCAATTATAGGATAAGGGTGTCATAATAACTGAAGAGTACTATTCCAGTCGGCTGAAACAGTTATTATTTTTCAAAAAATCTGTGAAGAGGAGGAAAATGGACCAAAGGGATGCTGCTTTTGCACAACAGTGTGCCTGTGCACAAGAGCAATGTGGTGTTGGCTACTCTTCATGACTGTGGCTTCCAAACATTAAACCACCCTCCCTACAGTCTAGACCTGGCTTTGTCTGATTATTGTTTGTTCACAAATATGAAAAAAAACAGCTTCAAGGGAAGAAATTTACAGATGACAAAGAGGTTAAAGCTACTATTTGAGGGCAAAAACAAAACTTTTTTTTTTTGAGAGTACAAATAAATGTATTGAAAAATCTGAAAAGTGTATTTGGGTTAAGGACTATATGATGGCTGTCTGGAAAAAAATCCAGCCATAAATTCCTCTGTTTTGCATATTACATGGCTGGGTACTTTTCAGGCAGTCCTCACACTGAAAAGAAAAAAATAACAGTTTTTGTTTTTTTTTTTTTACCCTTCATTTCATGAATTTCTTAACCACCCCCATATACCATAGAACATCTCTCAATTGGTATTGATGTGGTGTTTTTCATAATTAGCTGGGGTTATGGGTTATTGAGAAGAGAATAACAGAAGAGCGCTTCTACTAACCTCCCTCAAATTGTGATAAACTGTAATTTCATTTCAATTCACAATATTTTAAAATTTCTTTTAAGATTTCTTAGACCCATGTGCGGTTTAGAAGTGTGTTCTTTAATTCATTTCCAAACATGGGGGACTGTTCCAGATTACTTTGTTGTCAATTTCTAATTAATTCCTCCGTGGTCTGTGAATATATTTTGCATAAGTCCTATATTCTTAAACTTGTTAAGGTGTACTTCAAGGCTGAAAATGTGATTTGTCTTGGTGAATGTTCCATGTAAGTTGGAGAAGAATGAATTTCTGCTCCTGTTGAACAGCACAGTCTATACATGTTAATTAGATCAAAATGACTGATAGTGTTGTTCTGGTCATCTATATACTTATTGATTTTCTGTTTGATCAATTATTGAAAAAGAGGTATTAAAGTCTCCAACTATAATTGTGGATTTGTGTATTTCTCCTTTCAGTGCTGTCAACATTTGCCTCATGTGTTTCGACACTTTGTTAACTGCATATGTTTAGAATTGTTAAGACTTCTTGGAAAATTGAATCCCAAATGATTATGTAATGTCCTTTTTAACCCTCATGGTCTTCACTGTTGTGAAACTGATTCATCTAAAATTAACATAGCTACTCCAGTTTCCTTTTGGTTAGTGACAGCACGGTGTATCTTTCACTAATTCTTTCCTTTATCTGATTTTTAAAAACTTCCTTTTATACACAACACATAGCTGGGACTTCTTTATAAGTAACACTACACACACACACACACACACACACACACACACACACACAAACTCCACTCTGACAATCTACTCTGACAATCTTTTATTTTTTTAAAATTTTTAAATTTTATATTTTAAAAATTTACTGGGGTAACACTGTTTAGTAAAAATTACATAGGTCCCAGGTGTACAATTCTACATTACATCTTCTACATTTTGTATTATGTGTTCATCACCTAGAGTCAGTTCTCTTTCCATCACCACATATTTGTGTCCCTGTCCCTTCTTCCCCACCTACTCCCCTCCCTTACCCTCAAGTAACTACTAAATTATAGACTGTGTCCACAAGTTTTGTTTCTTTGTTGCTTTTGAGTCTATGTTAACAATCAAACTAAATTTCTCCATCCCTTTCCCTTATTTTATCCATGCTCCCATCCCTCCTCCCATCTTAAGCAAGTCCCTCTAACATTCTTTGAAGTACTGGTTTGGTGGTGATGAACATCTCTAACTTCCCCTTATCTGAGAAGCTCCTTATCTGTCCTTCAATTTTGAATGCTAGCTTGCTGGATACATTATTCTTGGTTGTAGATCTGTGATTTTTCATCACGTTGAATATTTTCTGCCAATCCCTTCTTGCTTGTTAAGTTTCTGGTGAGAAATCAGGTGAGAGTCGAATGGGTGTCCTTTTATAAGTTACTACTAGCATTTCTCTTGCAGTTTTTAGAATTTTCTCTTTTTCTTTAACTTTTGCCATTGTAATTATGATGTGTCTCGCTTGATGTATTCCTGTTTGGGATCATCTTGTTTGTAATTTTCTGTGCATTCTGGATTTGTATGTCTATTTCCTTCACCAGGTTATTTCTTCAAATAATTTCTTGATCCCTTGCTTTTACTCTGTCCCTTCTGGCACACCTATTATTCTGCCATTTTTACATGTGATATAGTCCCAGAGGAATCTCAATCCATTCTCCCTTTTTTGGAAATAATTTTCTAATTGATCTGGCTGGGTGTTTTCTGCTGGCTTTTCCAGCAAATCACTGTTCTGCACTTCTGTTTTATCTAGTTTAGTGATTCTTATTCCATTCTTCATTTCAGTTAATGTAGTTAGTATCTTTCTGGTCCTTTACAATAGTTTTTAAGTCTTTGATGCTTGTTATCTCTCTGTTGAAATTATCATTCAGTTCCTTAAGCATTTTTATAATCACTGCTTTGATGTTTGTTTCTGATGAGTCATCCATTCCCATCTCTTTAATTTGAACTCCTTTTTTCCTGGTTTCTCATTTTTGCAACTTCTCTGGACCCTCGCTGTTGCAGTTTGTTTGGTGTTAGCTGCTGATACTGGGCAGGCAGAGGTCTGTGGGGGAAGGGTGTTTGTGGCTTTGTTTTCTTCCTGTGGTTCCAGGGGTTATGCAGGGAGTTTGGGCATGGTTGAGCCTTTCTGTTCTGGTTTGCGCCATGCACAGATTCTGCCCTGAGCTTTGGGGTCAATCCTATATGTATGCTGATCTTTCAGATCATCCTGGTTGTGGGCTGAGAAGTGCATGCACTCCGCTCTCTCCTTCTCCTTCTTGCCGGAGCATTTGTGCTGCTGCTCCTCACTGCCCATTTGTTCCCACTCTTTTGGGAACTGGAGTGAAGTCTGGCTCCTGCATTTTGCAGACTGGTCTGCACCTCCTGGAGTCAAAGTGAGGTGCATGTAATATCTCACACCCAGGCCTGTGGGCCCCCTTTCCTCTGTTTTGCAGATGAGTGAGGTCCGGAGCATTCTCCTGCCACCTTCTTCTCTCTCCCTCCCTCAGTGGTAAAGTTCCAAACAGGGATCCACCCCCGCAGCTGCATCTCCGCTCTTCCCCTTTTATTTCTCCTTTGTTTAACCCTCTGCCCACCTGCAAGTACCTTAATGTGACAAGTGGGTTTCTTAGCTGTGATTGTGTGCTGTGTAGAAGGCCCTTGATTGAGGTATAGGTGTTTTATTAGTTGTAATCTCCAGGGGAGTTTTTCAGGGGGCTCTCTCATGCTGCCATTTTGTTGCTGGTGCCCAATTTGTCTTTTAACTGGCATACTTATGCCTCTTAAACAGTTAGATTAATATCCACCATCTTTGTAATTGTTTTCTACTTATTTTCCCTTCCTTTCTGCCTCCACTGATTTTGACATTTTATGATCCTATTTAATCCCTTCCCATAACATAAATTACAGCTTTTAAGAAAAATCTTAGTAGTTGTCATAGTATTTGCAATATACATTTTTAACTGATCTAAGTCCACCTTTAAATAGCACCATACTGGTTTACTTGTAATGCTGGTATCTTATAAGAGAGTATTCCCAAATCATTTATCCTATCCTTGACAGTTGTCATTCATCTCACTTACCCAGACTTTATAAGCACCTAGCATACATTATCACTAGTTATCTTTTAGCTCAATGATGAATAAGACAAATATTCTATTTTATTTTCATTTTGCCCCTTATTTAATGCTTTTCCTTTCTTTATGTGCATCCAAACTTCTAACCTACAATATTTTCCTTCTCCTTAAAGAACTTTGGTTATTTCTCACTGGAGAGGTCTGCTGTCAATAAATACCCTTAGTTTTTGTTTGAATCTTTATTTGTCCTTCATTTTGAAGATAATTTCACTGGATATAAAATTGTACATTAGTGGTTTTTCTTTTCAACATTTCAATATTTTGCTCCATTCTCTTCTTACCAGCATGGTGATGAGAAGTTTGCCATGATTCTTATTCTGCTCCTCTAAAGTTTTTTTCCATCCTCCACGCCTACTGGCTTCTTTAAAGATTGTATTAGTTTTTTCTTTTCCTCAGTTTGAATATGATGTACCCAGGTTATTTTTTAATTTTGTTTGGTACTTGCTATCCTTCCTGGGCCTATTTTGTAGTCTGTCATTAATTTTGTAATATTCTCCGCTGTTATTCAAATATTTCTTCTGCTCCTTTTCCTGCTTTTTTTGGTATTCAAATTATGCATATGTTATACATTTTAAAATTACCCAGTCGTTCTTGGAAGCTCTGAGTTTTTTTGTTTGGTTGCTTGTTTTGTTTTTACAATCTTTTTTCTCTTTGCATTTCCATTTAAGCAGCTCCTCTTGATCTGTCCTCAACCTCACTCATTCTTTCTCAGCTGTCCATTCTATTGATGAGCCCATCAAAAATATGTATTTCTATTACAATGTTTTTTACTTCAACAATTCCTTTTGATGTTTTCTTATAGTTTCTCTTTGCTCACATAACTCATGTATCCTTGTATATTTCCTACTTTTGCCATTAGAATCCTTAATATATTAATCATAATTTAAATTCCCTGAAAATTCAAACATCTATAATATCTGAGTCTGGTTCTGATGTTTGCTTTGTCTCTTCAGATTGTTCTTTCTTGCACTTAGGCATGCCTTCTATAATTTTTTTATTGAAAGTTCACCATGTAGCACTGGGCAATAGGAACAGTGATAAATAGGTATTTACTGTGTTGATTTGTTAATTTGGTCAGGAGGTGGCCTGTGTTAATATTTGCTATAGGTGTCAGAAGCTTCAAGTTCCTCTGGTATCTTTGTTCTGTCTCCCTTACTGACTCTGGTCTTCCATCAGTACTCCTCAGAGAGAATCCATGCCTTGCAGCTATTTCAGCTATAATCCATTGTTATTATTGGAACCTATTATATAGTCACATGTTTTTCATTTTGGTATGAGGATAAGATGTGGGAAGGTAAAAACATTCTATAATTTTAATCTCATTTTTTTACTTGGCCAATTTATCTGGGCTGTGACCCTCACAGGTATTTTTCTAGTGGTATAGCTTATTTGCAACCTTAAGTTGATATAGGAAGGCTAGAGGGGGGCTGGAGTAGGAGGGATGCTCTCCCCTAACTCAGATTAGGGCTCTATAAAATCTTTTCTCCAAGAGTAGACCACTGTAGAATGCTTTATGTATATTTCATTGTAATTATCCTCCTCTCCTCTTAGAGTCATAGGGGGAACCTTTCTCAGGATCTTCATCTTGGGAGTTCCCTGATGGTGTAGTGGCTTAAGGCTTCGGCGCTGGCGCTGTCAGCGCTGCAGCCTGGGTTCGATTCCCAGCCAGGGAACTACCCACATACCAAAAAGCAAAAAAACAAAAAAACAAAAAACAAAAAACAAAAAAAACAAAAGGATCTTCATCTTGAGAGCCTGACAGTTTTTGGAGGTAAAATCCATGAAAGTATGGGGGGACCTCCCTAAGAGTTTCATACTTTCATGCATGTGCATACTCAGGGTCTGTCAAAATTATCACTAAAATGTTCCTACCAATTTATACTCCAGTGGATTCTGCACTAGATAAGGAAATCTTTGCTATGACTCTGGCTTTGCCAGTTTGTCCAGATTTCAAGCTTCTGGTTGTTTTTTTAAGTAGAGGAGTAAAGACTTCTAGGTTTGTTATATGTCAGCACTAAAACCAGAAGTCTTTTCCGTGTTTTTTTATTCCTATTTCCCAATTTCTGCCTTCTTGTGGATTATTTGAATATCTGTATAATTGTATAGTTGAGTTTTGGGTTTTGTTTTTTTGGTGGTGTTGTCCTAGAGATTACAATATCTATACTTCACTAACTTGCTTCATAAATACCCAGGATCAAAAGATACAGGAAAACAGTTGTCATTGAAAGTTGTATTATCTTGGCTGATATCCATTTAATCACTGAATAATGACAGGCATATTACAATTAAACAAAACTGCTAACATGCTTTCTTTTTTATTAACACTGGTTAATAACATTACATAAATTTCAGGTGTACATTATAATTCAATAACTGTAGGCTCTATTGCATTCTCACCATCAAAAGTCTAGTTTCTATCCACTGCCATATATTTGACCCCTTCACCCATTTCCTCTTTCCCACACCTACCTTCCCCTCACCTACCTTCCCTCTGGTAACCACCATTCTGTTAGCCATATGAGTTTTTGTTGTTGTATTGTTTGTTTGTTTTTTGTTTAATAGTCTATATATATGAGTGAAACCATAAAGCTTTTGTCCTTTTCCTTGATTATTGATACTATGAGGACTTACTACTTCCATTTTACCTCTTGCTTTTTTATTGCTTTGTATCTCATTTCTTTTCCCTTGTGTTTCTGTATGCTATTTTAGTTTGGTGGTTTTCTACAAAATGTTTCTGTTTCCTCCTTTTTGTTTTATGTCTCAGCTCTGGATATTTGCTTTGTGGTTACCATGAGGTTTATATAAAATGTCTCATAGGTAAAATAGTCCTTTTTCTTCTGATAGCATCTTATCTTCACTTACCTATCCTTTTATGTTTTTGTTGTCACAAATTATCCCTTTTGATGTTGTGTGTTCTTTACCAAATTGAAATCGCTATAATTATTTTTAATGCTTTTTTCCTTCAACGTTTATTTACAATTTTTAACACCCTATTCTGATATCAAGTTGCATTTTCTGTTTCTGTCTGTTACCTCACTCTGCTTTTGTGTACTTCTGTCTCTTTGTTTCAAGTAGAAGAGCTACTTTCAACATTTCTTGTAATATGATTCTTGCATGGTAAATTCCATCAGCTTTTGTTTGCCTGGAAAAGCCTTTATTTCTCTTTCATATCTAAGTGGTAACTTTGTTCAATAGCAATCTTGGCTGGTGGTTTCTATCTTTCAATATTTTGAATATATCATTCCATTCTCCCTTGGCCTACAGTGTTTCTGCTAAGAAATGTGATTATAACTTGATGGGGTTTCCTGTGTAGATTACAGTCTCTCTCTCTCTCTCTCTCTCTCTCTCTCTCTCTCTTGTTCTGGTTGCCTTGAGAAGTCTTTCTTCATCATTAACTTTTGACAGTTTTAATATAATGTGTGTTAGAGGAAGTCTTTTTACAGTGAGATAATTAGGTGTTCTGTTAGCTTCTTGTACATGTATGTCCACCTTCTTCCTCAGGTTTCATGAGTTCTCATCAATTATTTCTTTGAATAGGCTCTCTGTTCCCTTCTTCTCTTCTTCTCAAAATGGGGGATACCCATTTTACTTATGTGGCCCTTTCTAGTAAGTCACATACTTTTATAGAGTTCATTTATCTTTAAAAAATCTTATTTCTCTCTCCTCTTCCACCTGAGTCTTTCCTAGTTTTCTATCTTTGAGTTCACTAATTCTCTCTTCCATGTGGTCTGCTCTGATTCCAATGCTTCCTAGTACATTCTTCATCTAATCTACTGAGTTTTTCAGTTCCAGAATTTCTGTTTGGTTCTTTTTTTATAGTTTCAATCTCTTCAATAAAGTACTCCTGTGTTTATTAATTTTATTCCTGAGCTCACTGAACAGCCTTTCTGAGTTTTCTTGTATTTTACTTTCTTTATGATTGCTATTTTGAATTCTCAATCATTTAGATCACAATCTTCCATGATTTTGAGTTCGATTCCTAGAGAACTGTATTTTTTTTTTCTGTTACTGTGTTACCTTGGTTGTTCATACTGCTTGATGGATTGTTCCTCTGTTGGCACATTTGTAGTAGTGAATATTTTCTCACTTAGGTACCATTTTAACAACTCAGTTGGTTGATAAGTAGCAATCTTTTGTTTTCCAGCAGATGGTGCTATAATACAAGTTTTTGTTTTCCCTTACTCCGGAGAGAGGGAGAGCCACTGTGGTCATAGGAGTTGCTGCATGGGTGACCAGGGTGGTGGGTTCCCCTGCTATGTCCCTGCTGCCTGGTGTCAAAGGGATGTGGCAGATGGGAGGGGAGCCAGCTTCACAAGCCAGCTGTGCTACTACCTAGCTCCCTATGGCTGCTGGTGAGGCTGTGCTATGGCTAGGGTGCCACAGACATGTCTCCTGCTACCAGGCTTTCAGGTGATGTAACCACTGCAGTAATCAGGGGAGGGAGCCAGATTCTTGAGTGCTGCTACTACTGCCCTTTACCCTCCACTGGGCCGTGGTGTGGGGGCCACTTCTACCACTACCACATTCACTGGAGTCGCTGGCTCAGCTGTGACAACCTGGGAACCAGGGCAGTATGAACCATCTCCGGCCCCCTGTACAAATACCAATACTCCCACTTTCCAGAGACACCAGTATGTTGAGCAGAGGAACTTGGGTGGGTTAAAGAAGACCAAGTAGTTTGTAAATTTGAGGAGAATTCACTCTGCCTAAGGCTGACATCACTCTGATAATTACTTTTCTTAAAACAGTAATAGATGAATAGATGATTTGATGAGAATACTGTAGATGGGAAGAACTGTAGAGACAGAGATTCAAATTAGTTATTATTTCTATGATTTAACTGGCTCCATACATACTGAGATTTTTTAAAATGTAGGATTTATTATGCTTACTGATAGATGGTTTTATGGTAATTTTTAACTAATCAGTGTAATCCTTAGTTTCCACTTCTGCAAAACAAGGTCATTAATATCTCCCCTGACTGTATCTCTAATTTTATATGTGATAAAAAAGATTATCACCGAAATTGCCTTATAAATTGTAAATATTATAGAAATGCAGACTTGTATTATATTAACATATATGATTAATGACTATATGGCAATTATGTATTCAAATCAGATGAAAGAAAATCAAAGTATACTTCAATATAGCTTTTTAAAGTCTAAACACTGGAAGCATCCAAACATCAAAATTGTTTAAGTAAGATTTTTAAAACTGTTCTATAGTAATATATTTGAGTGTGTCTATGAGAAAGTGATGGGTGTGCCACAATAGTCAAATAATGCAATTTGAACATAATGCTATAGATCTGAATGGACAGTTCCAGGGACATTAAGGCAATATATTTCTTAAAATATGGAAGGTCAGTTCTCTGTGTCCCATACTGTGTAATAAACCTTGTATCCCCAAATACTCGTTTTAAAACTGTGCTTTTCACATTATGGAATAATTTTAATTAAAATAGTTCAGATTCCCAACAGTCTTGGGTAAAGGTTTTTAAATACTGCAAAATTTTGCAAATCAGTTTCCTTTAAACAAAAAATTCTCATTGAACATCTCTTTAATACAAAAGTGTGATATAACAATAGACAATATTAAATTTTATTCAAAACCTAAACTGTATTTAGTGGAAGTACTTTTAAAACAAACTAGTAAATCTCCAGAGAGGAAAATAATCAATACAGAAAATTATTATTCAAAAAATTTTTCAAAAGTTAGAATCCAACAGGGAATAAAAACTAAATTTGCTGTGTATAGCTATGAATTATAAGAAAAATGAAAAGAACCTCACCCCCACAATATTCTCATTTATGTTATAGTCAGACACAGTGAACTAGTTCAGTAATAAACACTTATGGAAAATGATTTCATTGTTCTGAACTAACACTGCTTACCTAATTAAATGCAATTATTAGTGATATTAGGTAACTTCATTCCTTTTGGAAAGGCAGTTGGGTGTTTTCCATTTTTAAATACTGATACAAGTGAGTATATCTCCTGCACAGTTTCACAGAAAAACATTTTTGTTTTCAGTTTTTATTCTTCCTTCCAGCAAATAAAGACTTTTGAATATTTAGTTCTATTTCTTATAGGTATTTTTAAGGGACAGAAGAAAATCAGCATGCGTGCTAAGTATATGTCTAAACCACTGATGCACCTGTTTTTCAAATTTTGATAGATCACCATTTCTTCATTATTAAACTTAGCAGCTTATTCTACTCTTTGGTGTTCCTTTCTTAATTTCTTCATCTAATGTATAAATGTACACATTCTATATTATATTTCATGTAACATACATAGTGTAATTCATTCCTTTCCTCTACATCAACTCAAATAGAACATATTATGTCTTGTATCAGTAAGATTTTACTAGTGAATATTTTATTCCTTGAAAAAAACCACATATATTTCCAAAAAAAATTTGATATTGGATAGTACATTCATTTAAAGGCTTGAGTTAAGTAAGTTCCAAAGAACTTAACATACAAGGTTAGACAATTTCACAAACTCATCGTAGCAAAAGTGCTACATACCTCATTGCTGAGTATCACTATGGTCACCTTCGAAGTATTCCCCTTGGGAAGCTATGCACCTACGAGAGTGCTTAGTCCATCCCTCAAATCAATTTTGGAACTCTTTTTCTGGAATGGCCATCAGATCTGGCATTGTACCCAAAATGTGACAATTAAGTTTGGGAACTTGCTACCATGAGCTTATGTTGGCAGCACTGTACAAACAGCTCCATAAGGTGTCATAACCAAGATTACAATGACAGCTCTGATGTCCATTTCAGAAAAAAAAGAGTTCCAAAATTGCTGTGAAGGGTAGATTAGGCGCTGGTGTTGGTCCATAGCTTCCCAAGGGGAGTACTTCTAAGGTGATCATAGTGATTGATATTCGGCAATGAGTTATGTATTAGGTTGATACAAACACAATTGCAGTTTTTGCACTGTTGAAATTTGCAGTTTGATATTGGAATACGTTGTTAAATAAATGTGGTTATGTTATACATTATTTTATGCACATTTCTCACTTTATTCTTTTCGCTAATGACTTATTACTTGCTATTTATTTTAGACTATGGAAACGATGTTAGACAAAAGTAAATTCGAGCAATTTTCTTATTCAAGTTCAAAATGGGTCAAAAAGCAGTGGAGACAACTCACAACATCAACAACACTTTTGGCTCAGCAACTTACAAATGAACAATGCAGTGGTAGTTCAAGAAGTTTTGCAAGGGGCCTTGAAGATGAGGAGTGTAGTGGCCGGCCACTGGAAGTTGACAAGGACCAACTGAGAGCAATCACCAAAGCTGATCCTCTTACAACTATACAAGAAGTTGCCAGTGTTGACCATTCTATGGTCATTCAGCATTTGAAACTAACTGGAAAGGTGGAAAGGTGGAAAAGCTCAGTAAGTGGGTGCCCCATGAGCTGACTGGAAATAATCGTTTTGAAATGTCATTATCTCTTATTCTACCCAACAACAATAAACCATTTCTCGATCAGATTGTGATGTACGATGAAAAGCAGATTTTTAAGACACCCATCAATGACCAGCTCAGTGGCTGGACCGAGAAGAAGCTCCAAAGCACTTCCCAAAGCCAAACTTGCATTAAAAAAAGTCATTGTCACTGTTTGGTGGTCTGCTGCCAGTCTGATCCACTACAGCTTTCTGAATCCCTACAAAACCATTACATCTGAGAAGTATGCTCAGCAAATTGATGAGATGCACCCAAAATTGCAATGTCTGCAGCTGGCACTGGTCAACAGGAAGGGCCAAATTCTTCACAATGCCTGATCACATGTTGCACTACCAAAAGTTAAATGAATTGGGCAACAAAATTTTGCCTCATCTGTCATATTTACCTGACTTCTTGCCAACTACCCACCATTTCTTCAAGCATCTCAACAACTTTATGCATGGAAAATGCTTCCACAACCAGCAGGGTGCAGAAAATTCTTTCCAGAGTTTGTCAAACCCAAAGCACAGATATTTATGCTACAGGAATAAACATACTTATTTCTCATTGGCAAAAATGTGTTCATTATAATGGCTCATATTTTGATTAATAAAAACGTGTTTGAGCCTAGTTACGATGATTTAAAATTCACAGTCTGAAACCAGTTACTTTTACACCAACCTAACAGCAGTCTTTCTAGGATGAGTTCATGAAATTAATTGTCCAGCCTTGTATTTCATTCAGTGGCCTTGTATACTTTTACCCAATCAACAAAGAAACAGAGAACAAAGAACCACCCACAAATATGTGCTGAGCATCTGTAATGTTCAAGTATTGACTTATAGAGAATATAAAATAATTATGTGAGCATAATTTAAAAGTAAAATCTAGTAATATTTACCATATGTAAAAACTCAAGATTTACATGACAAAATTAAATATGTAATTGTATAATAGAGGCATTTTTTTCTATAGTGTTAACCATTTGTGGTTTGAGATAACAAATGCTTAACAAAATAACATTCCTGATACACTAACCAAGACATGTTTGTGAATGCTTGTCACTGCACCAAGGAACTCTAGCTACCTGATCTATATGGAAGACACCACAGCAAATATAAAATTAAAGTTTGACCATTTTGTAAGTCTAACACCCCTGATAATTAATATGTCTTGCTTAAGGGAATTTAAAGAACCAAAAGCCCACAGAGAGAAGAAAGGGAGGTCAGTGAATACTAGGTACGTAGGAAAATGAAATGGAATACGTGAACATTGAGAAAGGTCTTGGAGGATAGACAGAATTTAGATAGACCAGAAAAAGTAACAAGGGCAATTTGAGAAGATAAAACTATGAGTATATGTATGAATGAAGGCTAAGAGGTAAAAATAAATATGACATGCTTTATTCACTCCATTCACTCTCTTTTTCAGATTAAGAGATATGAAGAAGGAAATAACAGAAGATCTGACATAAAGCAACTTATAGGGAATTAGCTACTTTATATAAGAGTGGTCTACAAGCATCTGAGAAATACTACTTTTCTTTGAGTTGTCAAGATCTAAAATATAAATAAAAGTTGAACATCAGGAATGATGGAAGAAGCGTATATCAGGCAGAAGGAACAATGAATTAAAGACACCAAGAGAGGAAAGAGGCAGAAACAATATGGTTACTAGGCAGAGAATGGACTGGAAAATAGTCGGTGCAAATTGAGGGTAAGAGTGAAAGCAGGGAGAACACCTGAGACTACTGCACCAGTCCAGGCAAGAGACGGTGGCAGGAGAGAGAAAAATGGACAAATTTCATATACATTTTGTAGACAGAGGGAGATTTGCTGATAGAGCAAATCTAGAGAATGAATTAAAGAAAGTTATCAAAATTAATACCTATATGTTTGGCTTAAGCATCTGGGTAAATAATGATACCACTTACTAAGAGGGGGAAGGGTGAAGAAAGAAGAGGTCGAAAGGATGTTGTAATAAAAACATATTTATTAGATATTAAATGGGAGATTTCTAAAAGAGAATTGAATATGCATCTGGTATACATCATTGCATTCTAAATTTTATTTAAATCATATGCATATCTGCTATCAACTGTTTTATATTTCTTGTTATCTAAGAGAATAAAGAAAAGCTTAAATTTATTTTGAATATTAAATAAATCTTCCTCTCAGTAATGACGAAGAGTCTGATATGAATACCAGAGGTCACAGTCCGTCCTTTCTCTTCCCTCCAAGCTCCCAATATCTGAGTTCCGAATCATCGTATTTGTCATGTTACTAAAACACAATCGTTTTTCTAAAACACAATCCTATATCATTCCAAAGAGAAAGAAACTCAAGTAACTTCCCAAGGTCTTAAAGTCCAAACCCTTAGCACAGTCATCAAGGACCTCTGCCATCCTTACACAGGCCTCCACTTAGCTCCATTTCACCAATTTATATCTCAAACCATAATTAACTGCCATTCCTTGAATACAACATGTCCTTCATTAACTCTATGCCTTTGCACATACACTCCCCATTTATGTTCAAAACCAAACTTGAAAGTTAAACAATGTATTTGTGATAGGCAGAATGTCCCCCGCCCCCAAGTGTTTCATCTATCCCCTGCAACATGTAAATATGTTACTATATATACCCAAAAGGATTTTAAAGATATAATTAAGGTTACTAATCAATGGCTTTAAAATAGATTCCTGTGGATTATCTGAGTATACTCAATCTAATCACATTAGCTCTTAAAAACAGCACTTTCTCCAGGTTGAAGCAGAAGAGAGCCAGGACAGGAAACAGATTCCAAGCATGAAAAGGACTCAGTGCACCACTGCTGGCTCTGAGATCCTAGAGTCCCTGCGCAAGAGCCAGTGAGGGGCCTCTAGGAACTTGAGGCAGCCCCCAGATGACAGCCAGTAAGGAAAGAGGGACCTCAGTTCTATACCCACAATGAACTGGATTCTGCCATAAACATGAATGAAGTTGGAAGCAGATTTTTCCTTAGAAACAAGAGCCTATCAAATTTGAGATAATAAAGGGGTGTTGTTTTAAACCACTAAATTTATAGTAATTTGTTATGGCAGGAATAGAAAAATATATGTGTTAAATGTCATAAAGTAACAGGGGTGGGAAAAGTGGAATTCTATTTTTAGAGTACTAAAATATATGAAATATGAAAATACGAAATCTCTAATTATGGTTGAGCCAAGCACTCTCTCTCTCTCTAGCTCTTATAGCCCTTTATATTGATAATAACCTTTTCATTGAATTACTACTGATTTATTAGCCAAGATTATGACCAGGCAGCCACATACCTAAATCTCCATGGAGGGACTTTCTAAATATCTGAAACAGAAGTGAAGGAGATGGAACATAACCCTTCCCACTGCTATTACACAAATGAAGTCATTCCTTTCATGCACAAAAGAGCCCTCATCGTGTGGATAAGGGCAAGCTCTAGGACTCAGGTATGACTGCCAAAATGGTAGATCTGGTTTCACAGAATAGGGAGCTGAACATAGCAGGCTACTGGTTCATACAGCACATTGCAAAGCCACCAAGAAAAATACAGTTTACTTTTACCCAGAATTACCATGACAGAAGCCTGGCCATCCCCACTAAAATATAAATGCTTGAAAACATCATTCTTCAGATGATGTATGACAAAGCATTCTGGACATGAAAGGCAGTATACTAGTACAAAAATGAAATATAAGAATGTGCAAATAAACCAGTAGTCAAAAAATCAAGGAAAAATGTTTTATTTATGCATGAAAAATAATATAAATGAAGTCACCACAAAATGGAGTTGAAACTGCCATCCCAGAAGAATTGCCTTGTATATCTTATTTCTCAAGACTTTGGAATACTTAAACTGGGCAAAATAACCTTTGAACTAGGCCAAAGCAACACTATATTTCAAACCATTATTTTTAAAGCTAACAAGAAAGAAGACATTTTGACTAACAGACTCAAAAAGACATTCTTTAGAATTAGCACCACCATGTACAGCTGAAGAACAGCTTCCATCTATATATAGCACCACCATGTACAGCTGAAGAACACCTTTCTTGATTTATTAACACCAATAGAAATTCCTGCTTTCTATTCATGTAATTATTCTCCTTCACTTTCTCATAAAAACTCCTTGCCCTCACCTCCTAATCAGAACACTATTTGGGTTTCTGCCTGAATTAGTGCTTCCCAAATAACTATTCTTTGGATCTCAAAAACTTGCCTCTTTCTTTGGTCTTTAGGTTAACATATATAAGATGAATTTCTTCTTGCAAATTCCTACTTGTTTCTCAAAGTCTAATTCAGTGTTATTTCTTCTGTTCTAACTCCTAAAATAATATATTACCACCCATTGTACAATAATTACATGTTAATACTTCTAACCCTTCTTGTGATCTTCTCCCATAATATTCTACCTGTAGAATCCAACACAATGGTGGTAGAAGTATTAACATGAAGTAAGCATTCAATAAATACTTTTGAATTATTTTTAAGAGATATCATAGCTTTTTTATGAGATAATTTTATTTTCTCAAGTCAAAGATGAGCCACAAACAGAAATGGAGGACTTACATTACACCCCAGTATGCATTTCCACTATCTTCATCTCTATTTTAATTTAATATTGAATATGAAAATGTAAAAAAATATAAAATTTACTGTCTAAAAATATTTTAGAATCCACTGACTTTTAAAATATATAAGGATATATATTTTAAATGTTGTTATATGTTAGGAATTACTCTAGTATTTTACATGAAGTAACACGTTTATTATTCATAACAACCTACCTTTAAGATGTCATCTCATTTTTCCAGGGTCAGAGGCACAGAGAGGTAAATGTTGTAAAAGGTCACAAAATTGCAATATTCTATATTCTATTTTTTCCTCCCTACCTTCTCCAAAAAGTGTATCATATTTATTTTAAATGAATTACATTTTCAAATTTTAAGGCTTTCCCAAAATCTTTTTCCAAAAATGAAAATACACTGAAGAGTCACAAAACCAAGGACATTAAAATACTAAGATTTCTCTAACATGATTATGGTTTCTCTTTTTATTTCATCACTCTAAAAAGTGACTATTGAATCCAACATTAGTTTCTCTGTGAGATTTAGTGGTGATTTCAGTAACTTTCATTTCTATATCTCTCCCCAAATAATTTACTTATTTTGACTGTGATAGCTAAAAAACTTGATATAGTTTTAATATCAAGTAATATCTGAAGAAACTTTAGTATTTTGCCAAAGTAGTTATAACTACATAACTATTGGAGGAAACAACCCAACACATCATTAATATGATATCCTATTCAATAAACTCTAACACATTTTAGAACTAAGAAATAAATATGAGCCTAAGGCACTAGAACTATTATTATACATTATAGCTTAAACTGACCCCATTTGAAATCTCCCAGGCTTCAAAATGTATGATCTGGTGTCAACTATGACAGGAACAGTTAGATGACGTTTAGTTCATATCACTATAAAATATGGTATAAACGAGAAGGTGGCAGAATGGGGCCATTTAGGCTTTACATACTAATCCAGAAATTTTATTGTCATTACCTTAGGTTTTAGAAGTATACAAAAACCACAATTTTAGATCCATATACAAATAAGAATTTTATACAGCAGAGATATGAAAGAACATTATTTCATGTATACAAATGAAATAAATGGTTATTAGCCATTTTAACAGTTTTATTGATATAATTCATATACCATAAAAATCAACCAGTTTTAAACATACAATTCAGTGTAATTTTTAAAGTAAATTTATAGAGTTGTGCAATCATCACCACTAATTAATTAAAGAATATTTCCTATCACCCCAAAAGGAACTTCATGTCCATGTAGTTAGTCACTCTCCATTCCCACCATTAGCCCTTGCAACCACTAACCTACTTTCTGTTTCTATAGATTTTCTTTTTCACATAAATGAATTAATGCAAAATGTGGTCTTTTGTGTCTCGTTTCTTCCATTTAGCATATTTTTGAGGTTCATCCATGTTGTAGCACGTGTCAATACATTTGTTACTTTTTATTGTTGAATTGTATTCCATTGTATGGATATACCACATTCTGTTTAACCCGTTGAGTTGTTTTCACGTTATGACTATTGTGAATAATGCTATCGTGAATATTCCATGTATCAGATTTTCATGGACATATGATTTATTTCTCTTGGATAAACTTCTAGTAGTAGAACTGCTAGGTACAATAATTTAATGCTTCACATTTTGACAAAATGCCAAAATGTTTCCAAAGTAGTTGCACCATTTTACATTTCCACCAGCAATGTATGAGGGTTCCAATTTCTTCACATCCTTGTCAATAGTTGCCCTTTTTCTTTTTTAATACAGAATTATTTTTGTACATGTATAAATATTTTTATTCAGTAGTTACTTAAAATTTCTTGGGAAATTTGGATCACCATTTATACCTACTTTCAGTTTTAATAGATATAACCAAATCATTTCAGGAGTAGCTACCCCAATTTACACTTAACATGCTTGCTAAACATGGTAACCGTGTGGCTTGTTCATCTTTGCTACCCTGGTGAATGAAAAAAAACATTTTATATTAAATCACATTCTACTGATTACTAGTGAAGTAAAATATATTTTCATGTCAATTGATCATCTAAATTTCATCTTCAATAATTTATCTATTCATATCTTTTTCAATATTTTTCTTTCCTTCTAATTTTTAATCCTTTTGCTGACCTATAAAATGTTTTTTATTCTGGGTATTAATCCCATCAGTTTTATGCATTAAAACTACTTCCTGTCAATCCCTTTTCTTAAGGAATTTGGAACACTGTTTTTCAGAGTTCGGTGCAAAAACATTTCTCCAAATTATCAGAGTTTTATGAGCCTTTATTCCTGTTCCTAAGAGCTTAACTGTCCTTCTTAAGAGTACTTTTCATTGATTTCCTAGGAACCCTATGCAACATGCATACAAATAAGATCTCTAGCCGCCTTTCCTAGGAGGACATATGAATTAAGGTCCCCTTCAGGACATGTACTAGTCAGGTTCTTAGTTGCAAAAAAACCCCAAAACTGTTATTAGTTAATTTAAGTAGAAAAGAAATTTATTAGATGGGTACATTATAAAATGGTTAGGAAGACTGGAAAACCAGGTTAGGGCAGAACCAAAGGAGGCAAGCCATAGTTGAGAAGCAATCCACTTAGAACACACTGTTGTGAAATGGATACTCACCTTCAATGCTGATGGCAATGCCACCAATGGACAGTTATTACTGTACAAATTTATTCTCAATTCTGTAAGATAATCTCCATTTGATCCGTGTCTTTGAGCCAAGTTCACAAGACTCACTTGAAATACTGGTTTATCATTAAGACATTCCTTCTAATATAGTAAGTAAACCCTGGCCTGAAGACAAAATACATAGCTGCAATTATCTCCAGGGTATAATTTGTCTTCTCTACTACCAAGCAGAGTATTTTGATGGGTATCTTCCCAATCTTATATTAGAAATACATACAAAATAAAAATTGTAAGTACCAGTTGGCACATCATTCTATAGGGTCAGTTGAGAGTTTTTACAATAATATTTAGATTCATCTAAGTTGTTATGGCTGTAATTAAAAGAATCATCTCTCTGAAAAAATACTTCAGATCTATCCTCGTTTGTGTATCAAGAAACTGTATTCACTTATTTATCAAATATTTTCTGAGTGCCTACTATATGCCAAGCAAAAATAGACACTATAGTTTAGTGGGAAAGACTACACAAAAATGTGGTATGATTCTGTGAAAACATATCAGAGGAGAACTTAATCTAGTGTGACACGATGAGAGAGCATCTTCTTGAAAACAATGACTGAAATGAAATGTAAAGGATGTGATAAAGGGTTAATTAGACAAATAGAGAAGAGATAAAGAGATTTCTAGACTGGAAACATTATGGATAAAAGACTTATGAAAGAAAAGCATGGGGATGAATTTCAGACATCATACCTTAAAAAGAAGCATACTTATCAACTAAAATATGATAAAGAAATTGATAATCATGTATGGGTTCTATTTATATTCTTGCCTAATTTCTTTGAGATGTTTTTATAATATGAAATAATGGAAGAAGAGATCATGTACAGTAAATCTTCAATAATCTATACTATTAGAAGATATTAATGGATAATACCAAGCAAGAAAAGGCTAATTTTTTTTTTGTTTTGAATTAACCCAATATATTTTTCCCACAGTAAACTGGTTTGTTTTGCTAAAACTAATAAAAATATTGATTTTTGATATCTTAATAAACATTAGCTCTCAGTACAGAAAGAATCATTTTTTGTTTGGGGCACATTTCTGGATACCATAACTTTGAGTGTTAAAGTCAGCGACAATGCCAATGCAATCATAGAAATAACAATAGTTTATTGTGTCTTAGAAAACATTATAAAGAGTGATAAGAAATCAAACAAGATAAAGAGGCCAACTCATGACAGGCCTTATATGACATGCTAAGAATGATTCTATCCTATGTGCAATGGAGCACAACAAAAAATCATTTTAAGCAGGGAATAACTAGATCAGATTTGAAAGATGCTGAAGGAAATTGAAAGCAGAGAAATTGGTTAAGCAACTATTTTAGATATCCTGGAAAGGGATGATAAAGGCCTGAACTAAGCTAAAAGCAGTAAAATTGGAAATGAGGGAACAAATCATTGATAAGACCCAATCACCAAGGAGAGGCAAGGATAAGGAAAATGAAAGAACCTAGAATGATTCCCAGACTTCCGGCTTCTATGACAGGAAAGTTTCACAAAAATAGGGGCTACAGATTTAGGGAAAAGAAAATTTCCTTAATTTGACTTTCCAAGGAACACATCCAGTAAAAACTAGAAATGCCTGGAGAACAGAAGAGAGTTCTGTGCAGTCACAAAGATGAGAAATACAGTAGTAGGAAGTAGTGGTAGTTGAAGTAAACGAGTGGATGACTCACTTGGGAAAATACTAGAGTAGGGAAACTCTATTACAGAGTAAAGAAAAAGCTCACAAACAAAAACACTTCAAGGATCACTGATAACATTTGCCAGAACAGGTAGGGATAAAAATCAACCTAAGAGGATTCAAAGTGTAAACAGAAAGTAAAACAGTGGAAGCTGTGAAATTAGCCTATTAATTAAGAAGTTTGGTTTTGAAGGGAATTTGAGAAAGAGAAAATGAAGCATAGAGTAAGTTTACATTTTCATATTATTCTCCAAGTGGGAAAAAGTTGAATATATACCAGGGTGTCAAAAAAATACATACACATTTTAAGAGATGTTATCTATGTATTACTTTTGGAAGTTGAATTGAATTACGGTAGCAAGGTATAGTATGATGTTTGCTCAAAAGATGGCGTTAATCAAATGAATGCTAGCATCACCATGCAACGGGCAGGACAAAGAAAATGGCAGAAGCATGGTTGCTGCTGGAGGAGTGCAAGATCATTTTGAAGTGGTATTTGAAATTCAAGAACGTTGTTTGAGTCTCCCCCACATTTTCCTGACTTAAGACCCCTTGACTTCTACCTATGGGGGACCTTAAAGAATGTCGTGTACACTGGTGGTACTTTCAAAAGAAACTGAAACAGGATATGCAGTGATACAAGTGGACACTTTGGTCAATGTTGCTCAAGCAGCAGGTCGCCGTAATCAGAAGTTGTCTGGATGCTGACTTGGAGCACCTCTTGTAATTGCAGAAGTCAAAGATGACTTGTAGTCATCTTTTGTTATCAATATATATTGAGTATTACAATTTTAATACAGTGTTTTTCCTTTCTTAAAATGTGTATACATTTTTTGGGCGCCCTCTGTATATAATGTGTGTATATTTAGATATGCATTATATGTATATATGTACACACATACATACACAAAGGGGAAGAAGACAGCAGAGTGGAAGAGGTGAGAATGTGAATGGGACTTTTAAAGCATTATATCAAAGACAAAACTGCAAATAACATAAAAAATTTAAATTGTTATAAAATTTAAAGATAAACAGGAAAAGTTTATAACATACATAGCCAGAAAAGGGTTAATAATGGTAACAAATAAAGGCAGTTACAAATATTTCAACATAAATATGAGTATAGGATGAGAACAAGTTATTTATTAAAAATATAAAACTACCATTAAACACTGTTTACCTTGGCTGAAAATAAAATTAAAATATAAGATGGTATCTCTTCCTGAGTAACTAAAGTTGTAAAAGTTAAAATAACTCATTCTTGTAATGTTTCAGTGAAACAAACATTCATGTTATCTGTGAAATTATGTGCATGGGAAATATGTATCAGAAATCTTAAAAAATGAATCTACAAGAATATTAACCTCAACAGTTTATATTTTTTCAAAAATAGGTGAAAATACCCAATAGCAGTTGCCTTTTATAAAAGATAATACATATCTATACAAGGAACACTATGTAATCATAAAAATGTTATTGTAACATCCACCAAAATGGCTAAGCTAAAGCAAAAAAGGAAAGAAAGAATAACCAAAAGTTGGTGCAAACATGGAATAATGAGAAGTCTTATACAATGCTGATAGTAATGCAAATTGGTATAACCCTTTAGAAAAGTATTTGACTATATCTATTAAAAGTTGAACATCCACACCTAGGTATATACTCTACAGAGAAATACATATGCATATTCATTAAAATACATGTACAAAATACAAAATACATGTTTAGAGCAGGATCACTGATAACTCCAAATGGAAACATCACAACCCAACAATAGAATCGATAAACTGTGATACAGTCAAACAACAGAATACTAAACAGCAAAGAAAATGGACAATTTCCAACTATATTCAACAATACAGATGAATTCTACAAACTGTCAGGCAAAAGAAACCATACACAAAAAAGCACATACATTTCTAAAACACATATATTTCTAAAACAGGCAAAACCAATCAATGCTAGTGCAGAGAGAGTTACTATTGAAGTAGTGTTAAAAAATTAGTTCTTACATGTTGTTATTTTAATAAATTTAACATACTGAATGTTAATTTACCCACAGAATAGTATCTGACCATGTGAAATGTCATATATAAAAATGAAAACAAAAAACAAAAAAATAAGAAATACCACCAAACTATAAATTAACGTGTTAGTATGGGTGGCAGGTTAGGAAAATGGTTACAAGTATAGGTTCTAAATTCAAGACTCCCTGGATTTGAATCCTAGTTGTGTGAGCTTGGTCAAATTATTTAACTGCTTTAGTTTTTCACCTGTAAATAGGGTTAATAAAAACACAGACCTCATTGTGTTATGAGGTAAATTAAATAAAATAAACCAGAGTAAGCATTTATAATAGTGCCCGGCACATAATAAGCACTATACTATTATCATTATAATCCCATTTTTGTTAGAGCTCACCTATATATTTTTAAGAAGGATATATAGTAGTCTCCCCTTATCCATGGGGGTAAGTTCCAAGATCCCCAGTAGATGCCTGAAATCATGGATAGTGTCAAACCCTATATGTACTAAGGTTTTTCCTGTACACACACATCTTTTCATTTAAAGGAAGCTTCTCTTTGGCATATCCAAATTGCCAGAATCGCTAGGTCTTGTTCTTTGGGGCCATTATTAAGTAAAATAAGGGTTACTTGAACACAAGGACTGTGATACTGAAACAGTGTGTCTGGTAACTGAGACAGCTACTAAGTGACTAATGGGTAGGGAGCATATACAGTGTGGATACACTGAACAAAGGGGTGATTCATGTTCCCGGAGGCAAGGAGCTGGATTGAGATTTCATCACACTACTCAGAATGGTGCATGATTTAAAACTTATGAATTGTTTATTTCTAGATTTTTCCATTTAATATATTTGGAATGTGGCTGACCACTGAAACCATGGAAAGCAAAACTGCAAACAAAGAGGGGACTACTGTATTAAAGAAAAAAAAAACAGTAACAGTGGTTATATGTGAATGGTAGGATCCTGGTTGAGATTTTTCTTCTCTTTTTCCAATATACAAGTATAAGTAACAAGCAGAAATTTTTACTCTTAATAGTTACTACAAAAATTCTTTTGTTGCAAAAAATTTTTTTGATAAACTCAGTCTAGGTGAAAAAAAAATCCAAGTGGCCGTGCTTCAATGTTACACTAGGTTTTCTGTGACAGAGAGAAGTTTCTCTGTATATTAAGAAGGTGGGGAAAAAATTGGATGTTCCAGAAGCAAATATCCAGAAGGGAGAAGTGACCAGGGGAGAATTCTGGTCTAGAGAATGGTCAAGAAAGACCTCTAATCAAAAGTGCAATCAGAAGGACATTTGAGAAAACCTTTACTAGTCTCACGAAGACTACGTTGTTTACCTTTTGGTATGTTATATAAATTATCCTGAATTTCCTTTAAGAAATTTTCAATCAGTTGTATTTTGATAACCGAACGTTTTCATGTGAGGGATTTCTTTCATGCTCGGAGAAGGTCTGACTTAAGATTTCTTTAAATAGTTCCTAGGTTTATGTCAGATTGTATCATTATGTCATATGCCAACCATAACTGTCCAACTAGTAAATGCCAGGGGCCAGGGAATAAACCTGCCGTACACGGGTTTGCCAATAGGAGAAAAGGGCCTCCAAAGGCCCCTCTGGAAAGAACAAGGATCTAAACGTGAGGGAAGACAATAGTTCTCACTGCCTCTGTGAAGCTGGGCAGGTGACAGAACTTTCCTGTATTTCAGATTCCTCTTTAGTGTTTCAGTTGTCTATTGCTTTGTAACAAATACTGAAACTCAGTGTTAAAGGAGTAACTATGTTTCGCTCACAATTCTGTTGTTCAAGAATGTGGACAGGGTACAGTAGGAATTGCTCATCTCTGTCTCCAGGCCCGAGGTCCAAACTGGGTGGCTCACGCAGCTGGAGGATGGTTGGAATAGCCCGACAGGCATACACTTGGTTTCTCACTTCTCACTGTTGGCTCAGTCACTCACTCACCTGGCTTCAGGTGAGGGCTGGGCTGACTGAAAGGTCTAGCAAAGCTTCACTCACTTGTCTAGTCCCAAGTGCTACTATTTCATGTAGCCAATCCATCTCATTCTTGCTCTCCTGTCTCTCTCTCTAAGCGGCTAGTCGGGCTTCTAACATCATGCTGGTTTCAGAATAGTTGAGCTTCTTACACAGTGCTGGCTTCCACAGGCTGTCAGTCCTCTCAAAAGCATAAGCCTGGAACTGACCCAGCATCACATCCACTATATTTTAAAATGGATAAACATTCACAAACCCAGCCCAGATTCAAAAGGGTGAAGAAATCAACTATGCCTCTGAATGGAAAGAGTAGTTAAATCTTTGGAGCCTTCTCTACTCTATCACAGTGTAACTCTAGCTTATTACTTACACTCCTCCATTTTCAAAACATACTCAAGCCACCCCAACATACAGCCAATATACAATGATGAGGCAGAATAGGAAAACTACAATGGGAGAAATTAGAAAAGGGAGAAACCAAGAGGCACATAATAGTCCGTGGTCAATAGTAATTCTGAAACCCAATTGAGAACATGTCACCAGTTCCTTGATTAGCCCCAAAAGTGGTTTTCCGCATCTCTCAGCTCTACGTTGTGGCTTCCTGACTGCATCCTGTGAGTCATTCTTCATTTCCCATACAAATTAGCCTATATTTAGAGCTGAAAAGCTTCTTAGCCTGCTTCTTTTCCATAAGAAGTTGAAGACCCAGAAGTTTGCTTTTGTTTTGTTTTTTTTTCATTATTAACTCTGTGCCACTTTCAATAAGTGATACAATTCCTTTTAAAACTCTGTGGGTTTCTTATTATCAAATTATAATAAACTTCAATAGACAAAAGTCACGTTCACAATTTTTGTTTTGTTTTGTTTTTCTGAGAAGCCCTTGTCTATCTTGGGACTCATATAAAGCTATTATGGGACAATGTCCTTATTTCTAGAAACTCCAATTGTCTAAATGAAAGGGTCTGAGACACACTTTTAATATTCTTATAAGCCTTTTAGTCTATTTGAAGGTCTATGACACATCACTTTTAAGTCTTCTATGTCTTCTTAGTAAAGGATCTTAAAGAATTTTAAATTTCATTTATTAAGATGATAAAAAGGTAAAGATATAAATATTACATCTATCTATCTACCTATCTACCTATCATCTACCTGCCATCGGCTGCCTGAAACCTCCATCTAGTATCTAAGAATCCACGGCGCTCCAGTGGCGCAATCGGTTAGTGCGCGGTACTTATATGATAGTATCTAAGAATCCAGAGAATTCTCTCTTTTATTAAACAATTATCTCATCAATTATGTAGGTAATTGTATTTAATAGATTTAATTTCTATTAGAAATCCATGCTAAATCCTGTTAGAATTTCAGTGAATTTGGAAAGAGATTCTATAGTAACTCCCTTGTCATGTAAAAAGTGCTAAATTTTATGCTCAAACACAGTAACTAGCCTCAGCATATACTTTCTTGTTTAGTCATTTCTGTACCTTTTATTTTGAGGTTCATGTTTATTGTTAAATTTTTACTTTAAAGGCCATATAGTTTATGTTTATCACACGGTGGGCATGGAGTTGAGTGGTGGTAAAAGTGATCAATAAATAAATGAAGGCTGAAAATTCTATTCCTGGCTTGGGAAAATGAACCACTACCCTTGCACCCCTTAGGGGTTAAAAAAGATTGTCTGTGGTGACCTGCTTTATGTATCAACTAGGGTATAGTCTCCAGTTATTCAATCAAACACTAACCTAGGTTATGCTGTGAAGGTATTTTATGAATGTGATTAACGCTCCTAGTAAGTTTACTTCAAGTAAAGACTATCCTAGACAGTCTGGGTGGGTCTGATTCAATCAGTTGAAAAGCCTTAAGAGCAAAATGGAAGTTCCTCGAAAGAAATCAGCCTGTGGACTGCAGCTTCAGCCTGTGCCCCAGAATTCCAGCTTTCCCTTCCTGATAGCCTACTACCCTGTGAATTTTGGACTAGCCAGACCCCAAAAATCAGCAAGGCAATTCCTTGCAATATATCTCATAATATACATCCTACTGATTCTGCCTCTCTGGTGTAACCCTGACTGATACACAGCCTTATAGAGTAATGAGTTTACCATCACCGGAAAGAGATAAGTAATTGAAATAAAAAGTTTACAAGTTTTTAGGAAAGTAGCCAATATGGAACATAGTTAAGAACACAGACTTTAAAAAAAAAAAAAAAGAACACAGACTTTAGGGTAAAACTGCCTAGGTTCAAATCCCTGCTTTACTGTTTACTAACCACATGGCCTTGGACAAGTTACTAAACCTCTCTGTGCCTAAATTTTCCCTTGTATAACATAAAAGCAACCATAGTTTCTACCTCAAAGGGTTATAAAGGTAAATGAGGTATTATACATGTAGCACTGATGAAAGTACTGGCACACAGGCTAAGTAATATTCTAAAAAGGTAACACATAGGTAGGCAAATCTTCTAAAGGCCCTCTGTCTTCTAGGACAGTGTCACATGCAGAATTTTTAAAAGAAAACTATCATCATCCTGTTAGGGGAGCAGTATAATATAGTAATTATGAGTAAAAGGCCTAGAATCAGATGGATGAAGCTGCAACACACAGAGCTCTGCCACTTAATGAGCTGTGTGACCTTGTTTTAACTTTGCTAAGCCTTAGTTTTCTTATTTAAAAAAATGATGATAATATGAATAGTATCTATTACATAGGGTTATTGTGATAAATAAATGATGCTGTTTTACATAAATTTTAAAGTTTTGATGGATAATTCCAAAATTTCTCCCTGAATTTCTATAGCTTTTTATTCAGGGTGATCCTGAGATTATGAATATAAATTCTCTCCTTATAATCTAATGTTACTCCAGTAGATTTACTGTTTTTCATTGTCCCCTGACCGGCAATTCACACTTATTAAAAAAGTAAAATGTGCCCAACCTATATAAAGAGTGGTTAAGGATTTCCCTTTAAAATTAGTTACTACAAACTGATCATCCTCTAGGTGCCAAGAGAAACACAACAGCACTATCTCCATTTTGTAGATTAGAAAAGATTTTCAAAGTAATTGTGTGAGTGTATATAAATACGTTAACACCTATTATTATTACTTCTTTGAGAACACTTTTATTATTTTCCGAATCTCAGTGTGATCCTAGATACCAGGTAAATAATATTAAGTACCCAGGTTAAGTAATTTCTGGTCACCAAGTAGTTATCCTCTAAATACTCAAAGGACAGTCAGGTTATTGTTTTTTTGTTATTTTTTTAAAAGGGGATAATTCAATTTCCTTCTCAATTAGAAAATTTGTATTTGCTGTTAATAGAACTACATTTCCACAGTTAAGAATACACTTCCATTGAAATATGTAATTATAAAAAACTTTTAATGCAAGAAAAATACACTTAAACTTATGTATATGTTAATCTGCAGAACAGATAAACTAACTTGATATTACTTTGTCTTTGGCTATACACCATTAATTGAAAACTTATGCCATTTAAATACACTTAATATACTGTCTTTTTATCTGAAAATTACATTGTTAAATCAAAATTTTAAGTACTTTGCTAAGATTTTTCAATAAAATTTTTAAACAGGCATTGTACACAAGTATATTTCTTACATTGAATATTACAAATAAAATTGGGTCACTTGTAGTTTATTTAATACATATGTTCATTTAGTATGTATAGACTCTAACCTTTCTAATATCTATATTCATATAGTATGTAAATCTCTAGCCTGCCCTACCTTAGACACTCACTTCAAAACCTGAACTCCAGACCCATTTCATTCTATCCTGTCTCTGACTACCACCTATCTTTCTCCTTAGGTCAATCACTTTAATATCTCTTTTCCAGCTATTTTAAAAATCTTACTTAGATCTTCAATCAATTTTACTGTATTTCATACCTTAATTCCTTTTTCCTCCTTAAAAAGCATAAATTAAAAGTCAAGCATCATAATCACCTGCTTGCAAAACTTTCACTCAGTTGCCCCTCTCTCCTTTAAACATTTTTTATGTTTTTATGTTGTTATACAATGAAGTATAATACTTACAAGCAGACCACAATTTTCAAACAAGCTGTATTCCAAAAGCTGAACTGCTTTAAGTGTATGTTATGTTCTCTGCATTATGAATTAAGTAGCTATAAGACTTTCTCCTATTTAAAAAAGTCCTGGTCTCACGCTTTACCCAACACATTTAAGTTACCTGCCTGAGAGTACCCAGACTCAGATAAATTATCTCAGAAAGAAAATCTATGAACAAAAGGAATATTTTAACAAATAAATTGAAAATATATAAGAGAATCAAATAGAAATCTGAGAGATAAACAATGCAATAAAATAAATGAGACATGAACTAACTACCATTGTAAACAGGGCCAACCAGATGGAGGAAAGAATTAGTGATATCAAAGATTGGAACATGAAAACAACACAGAAAGAAGAAGACAGGGACTTCACAGAGTCAAAAGAACTGAAAGAACTCTACAAAAACTATCTGATTCTGTTAGAAAGAACAACATTAGAATAATAAGAACAGTAGAAGGCATAGAACAGAACTCTACAGAAAGATTACTCAAACAAATAGCAGACAAAAACTATCCCAACCTACAGAAATATCTGGAACCCCAAATTCAAGAACAAAATAGGTCCCCAAGCTACCTGCACCCCAACAGATCTTCTCCAAGGCACATTATACTAAAGATGTCAAATAGCAAAGACAAAGAGACAATTTTCAATGCAGCTAGGGGAGAAAATAAATACATACATATATATATATATATATATATTATATATAAAACCTTTAAAGGAAAGCCCATCAGGCTATAATCAGACTTCTCAGCAGAAACTCTACAAGCCAGGAGGGAGTGGAATTGAATATTCAAAATAGTAAAAGAGAGAAACTTCCATCCAAGAATAATTTATCCAATAAAATTATTCTTTAGATACAAAGGTGGAATAAAGACCTTTTCAGACATACAGAAGCTGAGGGAATTCTCCAGCATGAGGCCAGCATTTCATGAAATACTGAAGGAGGCTCTTCAACCCAAAACAAAAAAATCAAAATAAATGGGGAAGAGTTGGGATAACAAAAAAGAAATTAAAAAGGGAAGAAGAAATGACCACAGAAAATCCTTATATATTAAAAAACACAATCGTTGTCTCCAAGAGACCCACCATAGTCATAAGGACAAACACAGATTCAGTGTGAAAGGATGGAAAACAATACTCCAAGCAAATGACATCCAGAAAAAGCAGGAGTTGCCATACTGATATCTGACTTCAGGATAAAAAAGGTAACAAGAGACAAAGATGGACATTTCATAGTGATAAAAGGGACAATACAACAATAAGAAGATATGACACTCATTAATATATAGTCCCCCAATCAGGAACCACCAAAATTTAAAGCAACTACTAAAAAATCTGAAAGGAGAAACTGACGAAAACACAATTATAGTAGAGGACCTAAACACCCGCTTAATAGCCATGGACAGAACATTTAAACAGAAAATAAATAAGAAAATATAAGCATTAAATGATACATGACAACAATTGGACAAAATTGACATTTACAGGACACTTCATCCTATACCACAAGACTATACATTCTTTTCTAGTGCACATGGAACATTCTCAAAAATAGACCATATACTGAGACACAAAACTAGCCTCAGCAAATTTAAGAAGACTGAAATCATACCAAGTGTATTCTCAGACCACAAAGCTTTGAAATTGGAAATCAACTGCAAAAAAGAAAGCAGGAGAAATCACATTCACATGGAGATTATACAACATCTTACTAAAAAATAACTGGATCAATGAAGAAATAAAAGAGATTAAGAAAACAAAGAAACCAATGACAATAAAAATATAACATAAAAAAATCTGGGGACTCAGAGAAAGCAGTAATAAGAGGGAAATTTGTATCATTACAGGCCTACCTTAATAAACAAGAAAAATCACAAGTAAACATCCTAACATCCCATCTTAAAGAACTAGAAAAAGAAGAACAGAAAAAAAATCCCAATTCAGCAGAAGGAAAGAAATTAATAAAAATTAGAGCAGAGCTAAACAAAATTGAGAAAAGAAAGAAAAATAGGAAAAATTAATGCAAAAAAGAGCTGATTACTGGGGGGAAAAGTCAACAAAATTGACAAACCCGAGCAGGCTATCCAAAGGACGAAAGGAAAGGACACAACCAAAATTAAAAATGAAAGGGGAGAAACTACAACTGCTACTACAGAAATACAAAGGATCATTAGGAAGTATTATGAAAGGCTTTATGTCACCAAATTTAACAACCTAGAAGAAATGGACAAGTTCTTAGAAACATATAGTGTACCTAGACTAAACCAAGAACAAATGGATAATCTAAATAGACTAATCAATAGTAAAGAAATTGAAACAATCATCCAAAACTTCCCCCAAGGCAAAAGTCCCGAACCAGACTGTCTCACCAATGAGTTTTATCAAGCATGCTAAGAATTAACAGCTATCCTCCTCCAACTCTTCCAAAAAAGGCAATACTTCCCAATTCATTCTATGAGGCCAACGTTACACTAATACCAAAGCCTACTAAGGATAACACAAAAAAAGCAAAATTATAACCCAATATCTCTGATGAACACACATGCAAAAATCCTAAACACAGTATTAGCAAATAGAATACAACAATGCATCAAAAAGATTACATACTGGGCTCCTGAGCCATTTTCCTGCTTGAGCCCACTCCTATCTCTCTGGAGTGTACTTTCTCTTCAATAAACTATCTTTTTGTTTCACCACTTAAAAAAAAAAAAAAAAAAAGATTACATACCACATCAGTGGGATTCATCCCAGGAGCACAAGGATGGTTCAACATACAAAGTTCAATCAATGTGATTCACCACATAAACAAAATAAAATATAAAAACCATATGATCCTATCAATTGATGCAGAAAATGCATTTGACAAGACACATCCATTTATGATCAAAACACCGAATAAAATGGGCATAGAAGGAAAGTGCCTCAACATAACAAAGGCTATCTATATATGAAAACCCTTAGCTAATATCATACTGAATGGGGAACAGCCGAAGCCACTTCCCCTAAAAATCAAGACAGGGATGCCCCCTGTCACCACTATTCAATATAGTATTAGAAGTTATAGCCAGAGCGATCAGGCAGGAGAAAGAAAAAGGCATCCAAATTGGGAGAGAAGTCAAACTGCCACTATGTGCAGATGACATGGTCCTTTATAGAGAAAATTCCAAAGACTCCACTAGAAAACTATTAGAAACAATAAACATGTACAATGAAGTTGCAAGATACATAAGCAATGTACAAAAATCAATTGCATTTGTATACACAAACAACAAAACTTCAGAAAAAGAACTGAGCGAATTAATACCTTCTGCAATCACAACAAAAAGAATAAAACACCTGGGAATTAACTTAACAAAGAACCTAATGGACTTATGCACTGAAAATTATAAGACACTATTAAAAGAAATTGAAGAGGACACAAAGAAATGAAAAGTTGTTCCATGTTCTTGGATAGAAAGACTTAAGACTGTTAAAATGACCATATTAACCAAAGTAATATACAGATTTAATGCAACTCACATCAAAATCTCACAAATATTCTTGCAAGAAATACATAAAAATTTATCAGATTTGCATGGAAGTACAAAAGAAAGACTTTGAATATCCAAAGCAATCATACATAAAAAAAAATAAGGCTGGAGGTATCATGTTCCCCTTTTTCACTTTATACTACAAATTGTTAATAATCAAAACAAATTAGTATTGGCAGAAAAACAGACACAAAGACCAGTGGAACAGAATAGAAAACCTAGGTATAAATCCACAAATATATGGACAAATAATTTTTGATAAAGGAGAGAAAAATATGCACTCAGGAAAAGAAAGTCTCTTCAGCAGATGGTGCTGGGAAAATTGGAAAACCATATGCAAGAGAATAAATCTGAGCTGTGAATTGTCACCATATACTAAAGTTAATTGAAAATGGATTAAAGTCCTCTAAGACCTGAAAACAATAAACTGTATAGAAGGCAACATTGGTACTAAACTTATAGACCTCAGGTTCAAGGAGGAATTCATGAACCTGACCTCAAAGACAAGGGAAGTAAAAGCAAAAATAAATGAATGGGACTCTATCAAACCAAAAAGCTTCTGCACAGCAAAAGAAACCATCATCAACAAGCAAAGAGATAGCCAACCGAATGGGAGTAAATATTTGCAAACAGCACATCTGATAAGGGACTAATATCTAAAATATGTAAAGTACTTGTATGACTAAACAAGAAAAAAAAGCCAAGAATCCAATTAAAAAGTGGGCAGGGGACCTGAACAGACACTTCACCCATGAAGACATATAAATGGCCAACAGACCTATGAAAAAATGCTTAATTTCATTAGCTATCAGGGAAATGCAAATCAAAACCACAATGAGATACCACCTCACACCTGTTAGAAAGACTATTATCAACAAGACAAGGAAAAACAAGTGCTGGAGAGGATGTGGAGAAAAAGGAACTCTGGTACACTGCTGGTGGGAGTGCAAACTGGTACAACCACTATGGAGCAAAGTGTGGAGTTTCCTCAGAAAATTGGGAATGGAGTTACCATATGACTCAGCAATCCCCCTTCTATGTAGCTATTCAAAAAACTTGAAAACCTTAGTCCACAAATACTTATGTACCCCAATGTTCACCACAGCGCTGTTCATGGTGGCCAAGTTATGGAAATAACCAAAGAGCCCTTCGACAGATGACTGGATAAAGAAGCTGTGGTACATATACATAATGGAATATTACTCAGCTATAAGAAAAGATGAAATACTGACATCTGCAACAAAATGGATGGACCTGGAGATCATCATGCTAAACGAAATAAGCCATAAAGAAAAAAGCCAAGAACTCATATGCAGAATATAAAACTGAAAGCAACAAAGAAACAAAAACTCAGTCAATAGTTTAGTGGTTACCCGAGGGTAAGGAGAGAAGGGGTGAGAGAGGAGGGAGGGGGAGTCAAATGTATGGTGATAGAAAGAGAACTAACTCTGGGTGCTGAACGCATAATGCAACACGTAGACGATGCACTATACAATTGTACACTTGGAACCTATGTAATTTTTGTAACCAATGTCACCCCAGTAAATTTAACAATAAATAAATAGATAAATAAATAGATAAATAAATAAATAATAACCTGCCTGGCAACAAAAGGTAACTGAAATGCAGTACAAATCAAAAGCTAGTTCACTTTAGTAGGTGAGAGATGAAAAAAGGGAAGGAAGAGACCATAGAGTCAAAAATCAAAACAGAAAGTTCAAGAGAAAGGGGAGCACATTTTTATAACAAATAAGAAGACAGGTTAATATAAGAGAATAGCCAATAGCATAAGTTTCCTAGGAAAGCAGAAGGAATAGAATCCAAAGTAATGTAGATGGACTGCAGAATGTGGGGTTTTAAAAACATGTCAAAAACTTTGAATTCCTTCCTTCAAAGAGTGAAATCTAATTAATCTTCCTTCAAATATGGACTCATCTAAAAAACTCACTTTTAATGAATAGAATGTAGCAGAAGTAACACTGCTTGATTGCTGAGACTTGGTCTTAAAAGGTGATAACAACTTCCACCTGGCTCACCCTCTCCCTTAAAACTCAGCCACCATGTTGTAAGAAAGACCAAGTCATACATAGAGGCCATGTGTAGGTGTTCCAGCTCTAAGTTCCAGCCAAGGTTCGAACTACCTACAGACAGTACAATAGGAGACATATGAATGATAGGTCTATAGGTGATTCTAAGCATCATCCTTTGAGCTGGGCTAGTTGCTGTCGAAGACAGCATAGATGAGGTGCCCTTGTATATAAGGCTCTGCCCAAACTGTACTTTCCTAAGCAAAATAAGTATTATCATTGTTTTAAGCTACTAAATGTAGGAGTGATATGTGATGTAACAATAGATAAATTAAACAGACAACCTCAATAACAAGATAAGCTAAGTTAAAATACCAAAGCTGTGGATAAATTTGACAGAAGTTGGAAGTTCTTGTCTGACGTCTTTTTTTGTAAAATATGAGGCAAGATAAGCACTTAGAATGAGGTAATAGGGAGTTCAGAATTGTAAAGAGAAGAGAATGAAGTAGAAATTGTGAAGAATGGGAGACAGAGATAATCAGATAAATACTGATAGAATTGTCAAGTCATGTTGACAAACCATTTGAGATTGAATTTATAGTGCCCTCCATGTGGCTTTCTCCAGCAGTGCTTAACTCTTAGATAGTTGAGCTTACCAGTTTTTGTTTTTGTTTTTTGTTTTTTTTTTGTTGTTGTTGTTTTTTTTTTTTTCCCCCAGAAAGATGTGATTTAAAAAAAAAGTGCAAAGGATTTGGGGAACTGTGTAATCTAACTGAGTAAGAAGAAAAATAAAGGGAGAGAGCTGAGGGATGAATAGATGAGAAGTTCTGATAATGAATGAGTATAATGGAAATATTTAAAAAGCAAGCAAAAAGGAGAGAACACTGTAATCAGAGAATGGCATACCTACAATGGATGATTCTCGAGCAGTTAACAAACATGGCAAGGTTCTTGATGAGACTAGCTACCGGAAATGATGTGAAAAGAAGGCTATAGGAGATAACATGGTTGAGGAACTAAGACAAAATGGTAATGGATGGGTCATCCACACAGAATTTGAAGCCACTCACGATGAATGCAGGACTTATAGTACAGAGAACAATTGTGAGCCACGTGCTAAAGTTTGTGGTAAACAATCAGAAACCAGCAAGAGATTGGTTAAATTACAGCAACAGGATGGTGAAGGTACCACTGAATAGTACAGGCCTTGTCTTGGTCTATTCAGGCTGATGTAACAAAATGCCATAGACTGCATGGCTTACAAAGAAAAAGAAATATGTATTATTTCTCACAATTCTGAAGTGTGGACGTTCAAGATCACAGGGTTGGCAGACAATGCCAGGTGAACATTTCTCATTGACAGTCATCTCGCTATAACCTCACACGGCAGGAGGGGCAAGGGAGCGCCCTCAGGCCTCTCTAGTGCACTAATCCGTTCATGAGAGCCTTGCCCTAATCATGACCGGATCACTTGCAATCGTCTCACCTTCTATTACGATCATCCTGAGGTTATGATTTCAACATGTGAATTTTGGGGGACACAAATATTCAGACCATAGCAGGCCTCAAAAGAACAGAAGTTTTCAAGAGGTTGGAAGCCTGACAGTTTTCCCTAATTCAGTGTCTTCCTGCGTAAAGCATGAGTTCGACCTCTCCCTTCTGATTAAAAGTGATACAATTCTGATGTATAAATGTCAAATAAATGACGTGCTAAAAAGAAAAAGAGGTATCCTCTCAACTACCATACCCAAAAAGTCAATATATTACAGAGAAAGTACTTGCCAACTGTGGGGTAGCCGGGATAAACACTTCTAAAACAGGCTTGAATTTTTTAATCATTTAACTCTCCATGATTTTAGCTTCCACTATGAGCCAGGAATTGTGTCAAACTGTAAGGATTAAAACACTAAACAAGATACTGTGTCACTTTGTCAGTGGATACTGAGTAAGTATCGTTCAAGTCTCCCTAACTGTGGTCATCATGTCTAAGTCAGAGTGTCCCAAAGAGCCAGAACAGCTGCAGAAGTTCCTCAACAGAGGTTTGAGCTTTGAAACAACCAATGAGAGCCTGATGAGCCATTTTCGAGCAATGAGGAACACTCACAGATTGTGTGGTGATGAGAGATCCAAACACCAGGTGCTCCAGGGCTTTGGGTTTGTCATCTATGTCACTGTGGATGCAGCCATGAATGGAAGGCACACAGGTGGATGGAAGAGTTGTGGAACCAAAGAGGGCTGTCTCAAGAAAAGATTTCGAACGACCTGGTGCTCAATTAACTGTGAAAAACATTTTCGTTGGTGGTATTAAAGAAGACACTGAAGAATATCACCTAAGAGATAATCTGAACAGTATAGAAAAATGGAGGTGACTGAAATCATGACTGACTGAGGCAAAAAGACTTTGCTTTTGTGATTTTTGATGATCATGACTCTGTAGACAAGACTGTCATTCAGAAATATCATACTGTGAATGGCTGCAACTGTGAAGTAAGGAAAGTCCTACCTAAGCAAGAGATGCTAGTGCTTCATCCAGCCAAAGAGGTTGAAGTGGTTCTAGAAACTTTGGTGGTAGTCGAGGAGGTGGGTTTATTGGGAATGACAACTTTGGTCATGGACGAAGCCTCAGTGGCCAGGGTGGCTTTGGTGGCAGTAGTGGTGGTGAATGATATGGTGACAGTGGGATGGATTTGGTAATGATCATAGTTATGGAGGAGGCAGTCCTGGTTACTCTGGAGGAAACAAAGGCCATGGAAGCGGCAACAGGGTTATGGAAAGCAGAGCAGTGGCTATGGTGGGAGTGGCAGCTATGACAGCTATAATAAAAGAGGAGGCAGAAGCTGCTTTGGAGGTAGTAGTGAAAGCAATTTTGGAGGTGGTGGAAGCTACTATGAATGTGGCAATTACAACAGTCAATCTTCAAATTTTGGACCCATGAAATGAGAAAATTTTGGAGGCAGAAGCTCTGCTCCCTGCGGTGGTGGTAGAGACCAGTACTATGCTAAACCACGAAACCAAGGTGGCTATGGCAGTTCCAGCAGCAGCAGTAGCTATGGCAGTAGCAAAATGTTTTAATTACTGCCAGGAAACAAAGCTTAGAAAGAGAGGGGAGCCAGAGAAGTGATAGGGGAGCTATAGGTTACAATAAATTTGTGAACTCAGGCAAGCACAGTGGTGTCAGGGCCAAGCTGCTGCAAAGAAGACATGCTTCAGACAATACTCATGTGTATGGGCAAAAAATCTGAGGACTATATTTGTGACTAATTGTATAACAGATTATTTTAGTTTCTGGTCTGTGGAAAGTGTAAAGCATTCCAACAAAGAGTTTTAATGTAGATTTTTTTTTCTGTACCCATGCTGTTGATTGCTAAACACAATAGTCTGATCATGACACTGAATAAATGTGTCTTTTTAAAAAATGTTGTGTAAAGTTAGTCTACTCTGAAGCCATATTGGTAAATTACCCCAACAGAGTGAAGTCAGAATTGATTTAGGGTGGTGCCAGGTTACATCTGAAATTTATTTACAACCTGCTTGGGTGCAGAAGCCATTGTCTTCAGAAACTCTGGTGTAGCTGAATGGACAGTTACTGTGTTGTGACCTGGGATTCACCATTAAAGAGTCACCCAAGCACAGTCATGAAGTTTACTTAGTTATTGATGATTGTTGGCACATCCTATGCATTATATTTAAATTGAATTATGGTACCAGATAAAATTATAGATGGGAATGAAGCTTATGTATTATCCATTATCATGTGTAATCAATAAACGATTTAATATCCTCTTTAGAACAAAGATACTGTCTGTGCATACTGTCAAGTACGCTAATGTATCATTCATTGCATATCACAGCTATGGCAGTGGCAAAATGTTTTAATTACTGCCAGGAAACAAAGCTTAGAAAGAGAGGGGAGCCAGAGAAGTGATAGGGGAGCTACAGGTTACAATAAATTTGTGAACTCAGGCAAGCACAGTGGTGTGGCCAATGTGTGCATATTTCTTTCTAAAAGAGTCCCAAATTTGATTCAGAAACTCATCTGCACAAATACAGAGCATTACTGAATCTAATTTACATTATAACCACAAAGTGAAAAACCAAATTATTACTACAGGAAACATTCTATACTGCTTACAAAGTTCTCATTTACTTACCTAGATCTTTAAATAGACTGTAAGCTACATATAGACAACTTTGTATCTCCCACCTCTCAGAAATTTTTTAAAAATTAAATAAATGAATAAACTATAACATTAAAACATTAAAATATAAGCTATACTTCCACATCAGGGGAAAGGATTTATTATTTGCATTATAGTAATAAACCTCAGTATTAGAAAGAAAAAGATCTATTTGTTAACATTGATGATTCTTTTGGTAGCTGAAGGAGCGACAAAACCTATAAAAAGTTTAAAAAGCATTAAATTTTCCTGGCAATTGCTAACAATATTATCTTAATTTATAAGTACAAATGTTTTTACCTTTAATACAAATGATTGCAAAATCAGTTAAACGTTTTTAGGCTCCAAGCCTAGTTTATCAAGGTTTTATTGTACTTCCTTTTACTTGCTCTACAACTAGCTTTTAGAAGTTTTGAGAAATAGCCCATAGGTTCTAGTTTTTCAAATTAAGGTGAACAATCCTAGATTTTCTGTCTATACTACTTGATTAAAATACTTCAATCATGTAGCTCTAATCTTTCTAGATTG
Organism: Lyroderma lyra; assembly: GCA_004026885.1. NCBI lineage: Eukaryota > Metazoa > Chordata > Mammalia > Chiroptera > Megadermatidae > Lyroderma > Lyroderma lyra. The sequence continues at coordinate 177,705 of PVJL010001874.1, forward strand.
AAAAGTTTTGATGTTGTTTTATTTCTTTTAGTTTATCCTCATACAAGGTATCTTCCATTCTCTTACTCCTATTAGCTGCCCCTGATCTTAACTTTCTCTGGATCTGCTATATACAAAACATCACAACTATACCTAGTATGCTAAGGGTTTTACATTATGAGTAAAATGTTTTGTTTTATTTCCAATACACTCTCCTGATGAACCAACATTCAGATAGTCCTTTATTTGTAGTAGAACATGATAGTATCTTCAAAGATCAATACATTTGATCATAAATTTGTTCCTTAGGTCAAAATGCAGGGACCATTATTCTTTTAAGTACAGATTTTTTAAATCCTTAAATAATTACCTTCTATTTGTTCATACTGAGATTTATTTACCACTTCCTTACTCACATTATTTTGTGAGAACCCTCTATAATTTATGCCCAAGGCTTGATCTGTTTAAAATGTACATTCTTTCATTTTAAAAATATATTGGAATCATTCAATTATAAAGGTAGAAGAGACCACAGCTTCATTATCAAATCCATCTTTCTCAATTTTATAGCATAGCCTGGAGACATAAAAACATGTGTCCAAAGTGAAGTAACAGAATGTATGAAAAAGCAAAATTATATGTATTTATCATCTAAGTCGGGGTGTCCAATTCTTTGGCTTCGCTGGGCCACATTGCAAGAAAAATTGTACTGGGCCACACATAAAATACACCAACACTAACAATAGTTGATGAGCTAAAAAATGTCTCATGCATAATTTTTGTAAGGTTTTAAGAAAGTTTATGAATTTGTGCTGGGCTGCATTCAAAGCCATCCTGAGCCGCATGTGTACCGCACAGATCATGGGGTAGACTAGCTTGAATAGTCCACTGTTTGTCTTGACTTTTTTTTTTTTAATCTTTTTCCATGTTTTTAAACCCAAGGAAGACTATTCCTAAGTACTTCTGCCAATCTACTGAATTGGAACAAATATCTGATTTTCTTAAAAAAAAAAAAGTAATTGAAAGATGTGACTTAAGATACAAGATCACTAAAATGTGTTCCTAATCAATAATTAAATCTACAAAAATTTTCAATAAAAATATAGTCACTGAGATTCAGTATTAAAAACCACAAAATTTTTAGAACCCAATAAGGAAATTAACTTTGTAGTTAACTTTACAGATTATACACAAATTACCAAACCCTAATAACCTGTTCACTAAGTTTATAAATGCTTATTCAGAGGAAATACTGAAGTAATAAGTTAATTCCTAGCTGAGAAAAGACAAATTCAGCATTTTGTTATCTACACACACTTGTGAGGATCCATAACTCCCAAGATGTTGGGAAGATGCATTGTCATTTTTATTTTATGTAAAGGTAACTATGTTCTACATCTGTGCTGTCCAAAATACCAAATACTAATTGCCACATTTAAGTTAAAAATTCAGTTCCTCAGTTGCCCTGCTCACATCTCAAGTGCTCTATAGCTGCATGCAGCTACTGTCTACCACATTAGACAATAGAGATGGAAACATTTCCATCCCAGCAGAAAGCATGTTTGGATAGTGTTATTCTAAACTATGGCAAAATACAAATTTCTAAAAACTTTAAAAATGTCAGTACAAATTCAATAGTAATTTTTTTGTTGGCTATTTAACAGGAAAGGAAAGCATACATTTTACAAATGAGAAAACATAATTAAATACAAATAGTATTAAAGACTTTAAGTATATAAAATTAATTTTATATGGCTTAATTTGAAATTATACTATATTGAATCTGAAAGACTTCCTAGGTAATTTAATCCTTCATCCTCATTGTGCAGATGAGAAAACTGAATTGAGAGAATGGCACAAGAAAAAATAATGCTCATTTAAGATATTTAATATATCCAAATAAAGTCACTATTAAAAACAACCAGCATTTTCTATAATGATAATAAACAAAGTGAAGTCTAAATTATGTAGAATTAACTTTTCCACTGGATACAGAACCTATGTAGCACAGTAGTTAGGATTTCAGGGTCTTGAGGTTAGGCTGCCTAGGTTCAAATGCTGTTCCTTGACTTACTAGCTATGCAACCTTAGATAAGTCATTTAGGTTCTCTGACCTTCTATTTCCTCAACTGTAAAATAAAGAAATAACCAAACTACTTCATTGAGTTGAAAAGATTAAGTGAAATTATTCATGCAAAGCACTCAAGAGAACCTAGAACATATTAAGTCTGCAAAAAATATAGTTATTATGAAACTTGCATTTTGGTTGAACCTAGTCTGCTAGTAGCTTTCTTTGATCAATTTCTATTCACCTTAAGTTCTTAAAACAGAGACACACTCTGGAAAACATTCAAAGATCATTATGTAAACACCAGGTTACACGGTGGCTCTACTACTTACAGTCATGGGAGAATTTCAATCCAAATCTCTACCAACACTTCACCCACAGGTCCCAACACCTTTGCCATAAGAGTATAGTTACAAAGCCTCACAGGCAACCTGTTGGGGGGGTCTCAATTTTTTTTAATTAAATAAACAAACAAAAACCCTCCCATGTAAAAATAAGTGGCATATGCTCTTTATGTTGGTGATTTTGGTTACACTAAAAAGTGAGAGATTGAATAAATAAAAATATTCAACAACAAAGAGTTTAAAACTTCTCATAGAATTCTATATTCACTTGTACTTCTAAAACTTTACACTTTCGTGTATTAGTTGAAGTTTAAATAACTACATTTAAATTACAAAATGCATATATTTGAGAGTAATTTTTTTAAATACACAAAAAAGTATGTAATAGCAAGTTATTCTTTCATTAAGTTTTAAGACATATCAATACAAATTCCTAGTTCACTACTGAATAATTAGTACCTAACTTAATGTTATTTCCAGAAACTGTGGAATTGAGAATGAAATCTCCATAGCTTTCAAGTCTAACCCCTGAAAATATTTCATTTTAAGAGTAGAGGAATAAGTTTCAGTGGAGTACAACACAGTACAGATGGTCAAAGCTAACCAAAATACTTCTCAAATATCTTACGCCCAACTTCATTCTCCTGGAATATTTTTAGCCCTAAGTTCCACGGTCACCTACATGAGACATGGTCCAAACAAATCCTCAAATCTCAACCAACCTGATATTTTTAAATCAGCTTTTCAAATAAAACATTTTCCTACTGGTAGTTTTCAGAGTTTTAACTTCACTATCCATAATGTTAGCACTTACCGTATTCTGCTTTCCAGTTAACTTTTACATTTACAGAGTAGGCTCTCTGTTAACCAACACCCATGGGGATTGGTAGATGCTGGATAAATGCTAAGTAGACTCTCAGATAACTGGCACCCATGCTGGATAAATGTAGCATTATTTCTTCAAGTTTTTTTTTGCCAGTTGCTTGAGAGTGCTGGTTGCTTGAGTTCCAGTTAACAGAGAATCTACTATTTATTTTCTCTCTTACACTACATAGTAAATTCCTTGAGCTTTTACTCACAGAATCTCCAACTGAAACTAATATACTTCATAGACATTTAAAAATATAGGTATGTATTAATTGATTATTTAGTGATGGAGAATGAAGTTAGAGTACCAGACTTTATTTCTTACTCTGATACCACTAATGGAATGATCTCAACTCCAGCTTCTTCAGAGGTCAGGCTCTTCGGCTTTGAACTAGAATGATTACACAGGCTGATCTCTAAGATCACTTACATTTCTAAAGCTTTTATGTATCTGCTGAAGTTTAAATAACTATATTCAAATTGTAAAAGGCATATATTTTCAAGAATAATGTTTTTTAAATACACAGAACAGTTAGATACATAATGGTAAAGTTGTTCTTCCACTAAGCTTTAACATATATCAATAACATTTCTTTGTTCACTACAGTAAAATAGCAGCAGCATGTGTCCAATATCATTGCTGAAAATAAAAATTACAAACGTGATCAACATGTTACATTTTAAGTAATTGTCCCTATGAGACAGCATTGCTATTTTGTTTCATCATTTCACAAGATTTATTCAAACTACCATAATGGCCCTCAGAATCCATTAATAAACTTACATAAAAAGCTGTCAAACACATTTAAGAACTAGGCTGTCACTAACAATTAAAGCTTAGGAAGGAATTTATTCATAGGAATAATTTAAGTATATTTAGATAAACATTTAAAGTTTCCACTCTGATTTCTATATATATTCCAAGGTTATCCCATAGCTATGAGCTTCAAATTAATACTAGCTAGAGGAGAACTGCTTTGGTCACTTAATAACAGAAATACAGTAGTTCTCCCATATCCAAGGGGATATGTTCTCTAGACCCCAAGTGAATGCCCAAAACCATGTATCATGCTGAACCCTACATATACTATTTTTTCCTACATATACATACCTATGATAAAGTTTAATTGATAAAGTAGGCAGAGTAAGAGATTACCAATAATAACCTAATAATGAAATCGAACATATAATATACTGTAATAAAAGTTATGTGACTGGTCTCTCTCTCAAAATTTTACTGTACTATACTTACCCCTTTCTTCTTGTTATGATGTGAGATGATACAAGTCTATGTGATGAGATGAAGTGAGGTAAATGACACAGGCTCTGACATAGTGCTAACTATAAGGGTTACTTGAACAGAAGTACTCTGATACTATGACAGTTGATCTGATAACCAAGATGGCTACTAAGTGCCTAATGGGTAGGTAGTGAATAAACTGGACAAACATAATGGTTCATGTCCTGAGTGGGATGGAGTGGGATAGCTCGAAATTTCATCTCTGTACTCAGAATGGCACAAACTTAAAACTTTTGAATTGTTTATTTCTGAAATTATTCATCTAATATTTTTGTAATGTTACTGAATATGGGTAACTAAAACCACAGGAAGCAAAACTATGGTTAAGGGGGAACTGCTGTATACTGATCACAGAAGAGTCTATTATCATTAAACATATAAACACTGTACAGGCCAGCACTTGCTAATACAAATCAATTACCAAGTACATTTTTTATGATACAATTAGTACATGTTTTAGCTTAAATTAGTACAGCTTTAAATTAAAAGGAAAAAGGACAACACCATTCAGCACAAATAATTCTTTACACTTTCCAGAGTCTTTATACTTTCTGTACATTTAGTTACTACACTTGCACGATTTTGAAAACAAAGATAACAAAGATCTACCTCTACATTGGCTTTTTAAAATCTCCATATCACATACTAAAGTTTGTTCATTGATAATTTGTATGATAGCACATCCAACTTTTCTGGAGCTCCTGAAAATCAACACCCAAACCTTACTGGTGAAACACAAGCCACGTAATCTCATCTTACCAATCATAGTAAACAAAATGAATGACTAAATCTTTCCAAATCAATTCTGCTTTACTGATACAGGAAAAAAGCTATTTCCTTCATGCTAAATTACAAAATTAGCTTAAAACATGTTATAAACATAGAAACATTAAAAGATACTATTGACACAAACTAGAATAAATAAATCATCAGGCACTTTCTCAAGTGCTGAGATGTAATTTATTCGTGGTGCTATAACAAATACTATTTGTTATCTGGTCATTCTGAATTTTAAAATCTGAGATGAACCTAATAAAGGCAAACCATTTTTTTTTTTTACACAACAATCCTGATACATATATTGAGAAGGACCAAAGTTTTGCCACCCCAAAATACGCCTTTTGGGAGATTGACATTTGGCTAGTTATTAAGACACAAAAGACTCAGAAAGAAAAAATCCCTCCCTCTTCACCCACCTTAAGGAATTCAGATAGAAAAACCTGCTTAAAGGAACAGGGAGCATCACCTTAATACCATAATATAAACTAAATGTGGTAGAAGGGAGAACAGCTTGTTTGTTTAAACTTCCCTCTATGTCCCATTTTTTTTTTTGAGTGGACCATAAAGAATTTGCTTACCACATGCATGCTTTTTCATCTACCTGTAAGTAACCCACTTTTCCTTTGAAATCCCAGAACCTCTGCCCTCTTCTCCTTTGTCCAAAATGGATATACACCTCAACTGCCCAATGTGTCTTTAGGTCTCACATCTTATGGCACACACAAATGCACATCCATAATAAATTTTGGAGATTTTCTCCTGTTAATCTGTCTCCGGTTAATAATTTATTAGCCCAGTTAAAAGAACTTTACAGGTAGGAGAATAATTTTTTTCACCCCTACAAAAAATATATTAACAGATGAATAGATAGATATATCCGATAGCCATACAGAAATTCAATTTTCATGATTTTACGGTTTGGTGTAAAGTGTGGCATGCCTGCACTTTTAGCTCTCAGAAGAAATCTACCATTTTCTGGAAGCTCTTCAACTCCGAGTGACCTTTAAATTTTATAGACATTGTAGGAGATTCTTGAAAATTTTAAGAAAAGGCAAATTTGTCTTGCTTTCTTTCTCCACTGGAGAAAGTTGCTGCCTAGTCTTATCACATTTTCCATTCCTGATCTGAAGAGGGAGGATCTCTAAAACATAGCTGCCCACTCAGGATTAACTTCACCTGCAGAGAGCCAGACTCGCAGCCTTCACTCACTCACCTGGTGATTAAGGCTGGGTTGCAACCGGGATGGAGGGAAAGGAGCCAATTCTGCCCACAGCACTACCTGTGGCTTCCATGGAAGTGTGCTGGTGGGGTGGGGATGGGGGTGGAGACAGGTGTGGGGTGGAAAGCGAGGGCTGGGATGGTACAAGGGACTTCTTTATCCAGACTATATTTGGGGAACTGTTTCAGAATGTGTGAGTCCCCCTTGCTCTAGTGAGAAAGGGCATCACGAGTACCGCTCTTCTCCCTCCTCTCTCCATCCGGCCCTTCGCGCTCAGCCCTGAGAGCGGAGCTGGGGGGAGGGAGGTGGAGGAGGAAGGCAGCCGGTCCCCAGGGTCCCCTCCAGCAGCTCCCTACGGCCGCTGCGAGGCCTGGATCATGCCCGCAGCCTCGGGGCACCCACCCAGAGGGGCGCTCGGTGCCCCGCGCCGGCGCGCCCTGCGGGTCCCGAGACCCGGCCCTTGACTCACCGCTCTCCACCTCGCTGCCTTTCTTGGCGGTCGCCGCGTTCCCCATGACTGGGGGGATGGAAAGATGGGGTCAGGGAGGGAAATGGGGGCTGGGGCAGTCCCTGCCGCTCCACAGGCTGAAGTAACTCCCGCTTCTGCAGCTGTCGGAGCCGTACGTGTTCCCGGGGCTAAAGCCCAGAGTTCGGTGGGAAGACTGGGCCGGTTCTGAGTGCGGGTCTTCGGCGAACTCCTCTGCCCCGCGGCGGCAGCGGCGGCGAGCGGACACTCCCCCTTCCCGAGCCCCGCCCTCCCTGCGCGCCCCCGGAGGCCGCGCGCCCCGGCCAGCGTCTGTCGCTCTCCTCCGGCGGGCGCGCGCGCCGGAAGTGACGTACGGGTCCGGGATCGGACGGCCGACAGACGCGTGTCGAGCCCGGGCAGGTGGACCTGGTGGCCGGGACAGGCCAGTGCGCAGCTTTCCGAGCCGGATGTTATTGCCCGGGTTGGTGTTCAGATTCCCATCCCCGAGAAGCGGGAAACGGCCTGAGAACCGTTAGGTTTGAAGAACCTGTAGTCTCTCAGCCTGGTGCCGCCGGTGGCCTGGAACGGGGCCGCCTCGGGCCGTGCAGGCGCTTGGGTAGCTCTGTGCCCGGGGGCTCCTCACTCAAAGTCTGCCTTCTACCCCCAGCCCCTGCCGGAGAGAACCGCACCGTCGGGTAGGTCACTTGCCAGAGGACATCCCTAGTTCTTGCCTCTTAGCCATTAGGACTGGTCAGCATCAGTCGCGGGGACAGCGTCATCTCTAATCACGGTCGTGGTTCGGATCCTTTCTTCAACTTCCAAAATCAGGTATTCGCTGAGCCCACCATGTTGTCCTCCCTGTTCTCAGGCAGCACTCATAGTCCTTTGAGATTTCCTGTTTAGTCTTCGCTCGCGGTCGTTATGCGGGATTGAGCTCACAGGTTTTGTCAAGCATCCCTGGTGGAGATAAGGGAAAATACTACTAAGTATTTCTCCAGCATGTCATTGTGTGACATTCTTTGTAGCAGCTTTCTGTGTAGGTGTCAAAATAAACGCATTCCCAATCGGTAGTTGCGTTTTTATTAATATACATCGTAGAGCACTTAAGTTTGCGAATAGCTTCACATCGGGTAATTTATGTGGCACTCTAGTGTTTGTTGTTGTTGTTGTTACATGTACCCTTGAACTTTGCGCTGTATTTATTCCAAATTTAGTGTAGAAAGATTACAACTTCCCGAGGGGCGGAGACCACATAAATTTATTTTGTGTCCCCAAGACAGTAGGTCTTCAATCTATTGACTTGAATGTAAGCCAAGGATATTTCTCAGAATTTAAAAATACATCTTTCATTACTGACAAAAGCGGAGTGAAAACATTACAGTTTGTCAGTAAGCTCTTCCTGCTCTTTCTTATTACCAATTCTGTTAATGAATTTAACAACATACCACGTGTACTGTATTGCAAATGCTACAAATAGTAACTGATTTGATCCTCAAGCACCCTATAAGATATGTTGCTTTACTGTCAATATTTTACTTTTCAACAAACTGAGGCACAGAGAAGTTTAAGCACCTTGCCCTTAGTTACACAGCTATAATCTAGTGGAAGGAGGATATGAACTTAGTTGGGCTCCAAAGTCTGTCTATCATGTTGATGTGGTAAACTTCTTTCTCCATTTGAAATCTCTTTGACTTAAAAAGATACATGCACAATGAGTTTACTTCTTGGAGAAATTCATTATATTTTTTTTAGGTTTTCATTAAATCCAAGTAGTAAAGTAAAAGTAATAGACGGAAGAATTTGGACTCCATGTTATGAGGTTTTGTGTCAGCATGCAATAATGTTGCAAGTGTTGCATCTTTTCAGTTACATTTAGTTTTGTGTTGTGGATGTGACATTTTGCCCTGCATACATAGAAAGTTCAATAAATAACATTTGGTCACATGTATACCTAATTAAAGACAATTTTTTAATGCACTTTAATTAGATGGTATCTTTCTAGAGTCCTGGAATATTCATATTGCTCTGATTGCGGTGAGTTTTAAAATTATGCCTTTTAGAGACCAGCTTTAATAATAAAAGAGTGGTTATATGCACAATTTGTCCCTTTACTTAACATAATTTTGAATTCTAGTTCTCTAATGAGAGGGCAGTCATCTGTTTAGTAAATCATTAATTTGCACAGGAGACAGTTGACAGCGATTAGAGTTAGCTACATTATAATTACACCCTGGAAAATTTTAATAATAAGCAGAAAATTTATCTTTACAAAATTTCTCCCTTTCTCAATTTAACATTATTATTTGTTAAGAAATTAAATGAACTGTTAATCAAGAAAAAAATGATAACAGGAAATAACTTATTTTTTCTTATGCTATAATATTATTTGTTTCTTTTTATTTTTATTTTATTTTTATTTATTTTTTGTTTTTTGCTTTTTGGTATGTGGGTAGCTCCCTGGCTGGGAATGGAACCCAGGCTGCAGCGCTGACAGCACCAGCGCCGAAGCCTTAAGCCACTACACTATCAGGGAACTCTCTATTATTTGTTTCTTATACGTATTAGCTTACCACTGCTGATCTGATCAAGGAAAATTATACTTTATGTTTTCATAAATAGTTTTTAATTAGTTAACAATCATTTAGTTGTAATTGAATACAGGTTGCATTTTCATTATATAAATAATTCTGTTGGAATTATTTATATTGCATTTAAAAGACTTTCAAGTATTGTTATTTTACATTCTAGAAGGGGCAGAAATTTCATTAACTGTCTAGTTATTCTTGAATGACTGGAGATTAGAGCTAGCATGAGGCACTTGCTATCCTTTACCACTAATGACTTTGCTATAACCTAGAAAAGTACAAAAGTTGTTTTCCTAGGAAAGCAAATGCAGTAAGAGAGTCATACAGAGAAAAGACTTTGAGTCGCCTTCCGTATACAATAGACTCTCAGTTACCTGGCACCCATGGGGGTTGGTAGATGCTGGATAAATGTAGTTTCTGGTTGCTTGAGAGTTAGAATTAAAAACTGGCCTAACTAATACTATTGCCTTAATATTGAAATACAGTAATTAAAAGAAAATTAAGACAAAGACAAACAATGCAACTGTTTTATTGTAAAAACAGCTTCATGAATGCAATGTGCAGTTTTAGTTAAATGGTAGTCAAATTTTTCAATGTAATGAACTTCACTAACATAATTTTTTTAACTCCAGGTAACTTAAAAAACACACATACACACTTAATACTGTTACAGCATGGGTAGAGAGTTTACCAGGTAGATATTGTATCAGGATCATCAGGACCTGATGATGTCGCTGGGACAGGATCAAGAGAAGTGGATGTGGTTGGTTTTGGATCTCCCTCAGTAGATGATGCTGTATTGACAAATTTGCATGCAGTTTTCTTGAAAAATGAATGAATATCAGCATGCTTTGAGGCCCCACTCCTCTCATACAAAGTCAGGTTTTACATGCTGTGCAGCTGCATAACATGCTGAGATTTTATTTTAATTTTTATTTAAAGTATTATTTCTTTGATTTTTTTGCTGGTTGCTTCACAGTGCCAGTTGCTTGAGTTTCAGTTAATAGGGAGTCTGCTGTAATAAATTATCTAATAACATGCAGCACTATCAGGAAAAAATTGTACTAGTGGTAGCTACTTTGGAAATAATCATCCTTATATTGTCTAGTACTCTATAAAAGCATTTTCACATGCCTTTTTTTTTTTTTAAGAAAAAAATCTGATCCCTACAACAACCTGCATAAACAGGACAGATTATATTAGCCCCATTTTACTCATGCCCCCTGTGAGTAAAACAGAGTTCAAAGAAGTGAAATAACAAAGGCAAGATCACTCAAATAGTAAGTAGGAGAGGACTAGATTTTATGCCATCACCGGGTGAGACAAAGGTAATCTCAATTTTCATTAGGATTAGGTTTTATTACCGCCATTTTGCATATGAGAAACTGAGGTTTAAGGACATAGCCTTGGCCTTCTTCCTAGAGGCAGCTCTTCACTCAGCAGCTAGAAAGTGGAAGAAAAAGTAAACTGTTATTTATTTTACAATTTTTACTTATCAACTTGATTTTCAGTTCCTTTTCAAAACCCTCTGTGTCAGAAATACTTCTTTTTCCATTACAATCATCAGGACAGAAAAGCTGAAATTGAAAATGTGGCCACGTTATTTTCTTTCTTTGTTGTAATGTACATCAGTTAAGTGCAAGTGAGAATTTATTTAACCATCATAAGATTGGAGTTATTTTGAATGACAACTAGTAGGCTACACACTCTAATATTTCATTATTATATAATATTGTGTGCCCTAAACCAAATGATACCACATTAAATATTAGTTAAAAAGCGGAATAATACTTCTGAAATGAGGAAATAATTTTATACTTAACAAATTACAAATATGTTACAATAATTGTTCAGATCATTCTAGAACAGTACAAAGTTTTCTTGTTGGACATAATTCTGATCCCTTTGTTCAATAGCAAATTAATTATCTGTAGTTTGGTATTCATCTTTTCAGGTATTCCTTACAGATGAGGAGACAAAAATAGTTGACTGGTTAAGTAACCTGCTCAAAGTCAACAAAAATGAGCTAGTACCAGAGTAGAATTATAGCTTATCTCTTGCATAGGGATTGGAATACAAACTGAAAACATTAAGAAGAAAGGCAAATCATGGAGTATGAACAAAACTAACAACTTTTTCTTAATTTGTAATACACTCTCTGAGAAAAGGTATATGTCTGTTTTGAATAGTCTGATTTTACTAGTGTGTTTTATCAAAACAGTGGCTAAATTTCCACTATTTCAGTTTTGTGCTATGAATTTTTTTATAGTAATTATAGATCAAAAATAACACTCAAATTTACAAAATATTTGTTTCTTTATGAAATCACCAAACAAATGGGGCAAGAGCTTTCATGAAATCTCTGCTGTTATAATTGAATTTCATCTCTGACCAGGATGTATCTGGCACACTAAATTAAAATTATATTCATATTATTGCTAGTAACAAACCGAAGTGGTGTGTAGTGAAGTAGAAAGGATTTTCTTTGTAGAAAAATCTGGGTTCATGTTAATGTATGGTTACTATCTGTGATGTTCACATAAATTACTTAATTTCCTTTGGCCCTAGTTTTTCAAAATGTGAAGTTTTATGGATTAAATTAAACCATCTATGAGATGCACCTAAAATAACTTTGTTATATAATAGGCACTCAATAAATGTAACCCTTTGCCCCATCCCCCAATAATAGTTTGTGTTTTCTTGCAGTTATGTTTCTACAACAATCCTTCAACAAATATGATTACAACAAATTTAACGAGTTCCTGCTATTTGGAAAGCATGATGGGGGTACAAAGATGAATAAAATCTTTTCCCTCCCCTCAAGTTTTTGTGTAAAGCAAGATGGACGTGTATGTAAGTGATCATGTAAAATAAAACTAACTTTATACTATAGTTTAAATATAAACAAATCACTGAGGAAATGTTAAGGGAAGTGATGCTAAATCATCAGCCATGTAGAGAATTTAGCATTAGATTTTGCTGTTAAACAGGTGGGGAAGATCCTTTAGAACTAAGAACAGCATGCTCAGAAGCTTGCATAACCATTCTTTCTAGATCATACATGCCCAGATATTATGAAAGGATGCCATGAAAGTTGCAACCTTCCCACCAGAATGTAAGCTATTTTGTTATCACTATGTCTTCTGTATCCAGAGTGATGTCTGAAAAAAAATAGTGAGTGCTCAATAAATATTGGTTGAATGAGTAAATAAGTGAATGAATGGTAGTTTCAGACTAGGTCATGTTAATGTTAAGGAAAACCTTACACACTGTTTAGAAAATATGGACTTTGTTCACTGTGCAATAGAAAACCATTGAAAATGCTTAAAGAAAGACGTAATATAACCCCACACTTTATTAAAGCTAACTTTGATAGCAGTGAGATGGATGTAATGCATGAGCAGTAGGTTGGCAGCAAGCCAGCCTGTGAGGTGGCTGTTGTGACAGAAGAGGAACACACGTGAGCTAGCCACGTAGCAGCAGCAGGAGAGAAGGGAAGGATGTGTGTGAGACGTTTGGGGAGAGCAATAGGACTTAGAACTATTAGGGTTCTTTAGCATAGTACACGTTAGATGCCCAGTTCAACCTATTGTAGCATAAGAAAAAATAAGCAGAATTGGTTGAGTTAGAGAATTAGGAAGTCTAGATTGGACATGATTTTAGTCTTAGATGCAAGCATCCAAGGCAGTGTACCTTTGCCCATCCACCATGATTCTATTTATGCATTGAATGTGTTCTGCCAGATAGGCCCTCTTCACATGATAGATTTATGTATTCCCACTTAAGCACTTAAAGAACAGTGCCTTCTCTTTTTCAATATCTACATATTATAAAATATCCATATTGGTTCTGTATGGATCATATGACCGATCATTCCTGTGAAGACAGGAAACTGGATACTATGATTTACATGGAATAAGAAAAGTGCAGTTTTCTATTATAGAAGAAATTGTCCTATAGGGTAGACAAATAGAATAGATGCCCAATACAGTGAAAATAATTGTCCATCCTAGGTGACTGGATAACAAAGGTCAGGAATGAAGGAGGAAAAAAACAGTTTTTTTTAATTAATGAGAGAGATGTGACTTGAGTCTTACACAGTTTGAATTGGTAGTGTGACATCTATATGGGGATGATGAATAACAGGCAAATGTAGAGTTAGATACAATATAGTATAAATATCTGAGTCAAAGCCACAACTCTGAATGAAATCTCACAAAGAGAAAAATGCAAAGAAAAAAGGCCTCTAACAATGGACAGTTATAGAACAGAAGAAGTCCTAAAAGAAGTTTAGAGTGGTCAGACAAATTGAAAGAGAATGAGGAAATGAGGTTACATACTTGTAGGTCAAGAAGGAAAGAGGAGTATCAATTTGATTAACTACATGCTAGAAATTAAGTCTAGCTAATATAAGCAAAACAGAAATTTACTTGCAGGAAAAGAAAAGAAAGATGAAGAACGAGGGTTGGCACACTCAATAATCCAGCAGCTCCAAGGAATCAAAATAGTGATTGCTGCATGACATTTTCCCCTGAAATAGCCAATGGAACAACAACTATACAGATACTATTTTCAGTCTTGTTTCTTTTCCCACAATTCAGTTATTAAGGAGAGAATTCAACTGGCCTACCTTGGGTTAAGTTTCTATGTTTTACCCAGAATGATGCAACTGATTAGCAGTCTCATGACATTCATTAATCAAGAAGCAGAAATTTCCCAGTACAAAAAAATGATGAAAATCAAAGATAAACACTCAAGAAAACAACAGTGTTCACTACAGAGGATTTATTTAACAGTGTTAATAAAGATAAGCATTTTTTCCTCTGTGGAGCTGTAATGGACTGCCCCTCTCCCATCCAAAAATGTGGTGGAGTTTATCATAAAGTCATAGCTTTTTTTTCTTAAACATGCCAAAAATACTCTGTTACCTGATATGGTAGAAGAGTAAGTTTAGCAAAGTTGCATGATACCAGGTCATTATTTTCAAATCAGTTGTATTTTTACATTTTAGTAATGAACAATTGAAAATTGAAAAGTACATTTTACAATAGCATAAAATATATGAGGTACTTAAGAACAGTTCTGACAAAAGAGTGCAAGACCTATAAACTGAAACCTATAAAACACTTTTGCAAAAGTTAAAGAAAAACTAAATAAATGCAGAGATACTGTATTCATGGATCAGAAGACTCAGTTAAGATGTCAGTTCTCCCTTAAAATTCATCTATAGAGTCCATGCAATCCCAAGGAAAATAATAGCAGGTTTTTTATAAAATTGACAAGCTGATCCTAAAATCTATATGGAAATACAAAGGACTTGGAATAGAAAAAAAAAAAAAAAAAAACTTTGAAAAACAGGAACCAAATTGGGAGACTTTATACTGACAGAGATTTATTATGAAACTATAGTATATTAGGGTTCTCCGGAGAAACAGAATAAAATTATATATTTAATTATATGTGTGTGTGTGTGTGTGTGTGTGTATGTGTATGTAAATCATAAATATATATAGCACACACACACAGTCTGACAAGTTTGTGAACTTGCCACAGTGCGCTTACATTGGCAGCACTGTATTAATACAAATAACTCAGTAAGGTTTCATAACCTTGGTATATCTGTGTCTCACAGCTGTGTTCATTTTAACATGTGGTGGTGTCTTGCTGAGTGGCATTCATTATTGTATGTTTTTGTGCACTGTCTCAAGAATGTCGAAGCTTGAATTAGAGCAATGAACAATCATTAAATTTCTTGTTAAACTTGGCAAGAGTAGAAGTGAAATTGGGTACATATTAATCCAAGTTTATAGGGATAATGCCATGAAGAAAACAGCAGTGTATAAATGGACTAAATGTTTTTCTGAGGGGAGAGAAAGTGTCACTGATGAAGAGAGGTCAGGGCAGCCAACAACGAGCAGAACTGATGAAAACATTGCAAAAATTCATTGAATTGTATGTCACAATCATTAGCTAACTGTGAGAAGCATAGCAGGCCAAGTAAATATTGATAGAGTAATATAGTTAGGAAAATTTTAGCTGAAAATCTTGACATAAGAAACGTGTGTGCAAAAATGGTCCTGAAGGAGCTCACTGATGAACAAAAGCAAAGGAGAGACCAAGACCTTTTGGAGAGTAAGACAATGTTTTGGGCTGTTGTTATCACTTGTGATGAAACATGAATATCAATATGACACCGAAATAAAGTGTCGAAGTGCACAATGTAAGTCAGCCAATTCTCCGTGACCAAAAAATTTCTGTGAGTACAAATCAAGAGTCAAAACAATGTTGCTAACTGTTTTTGATATCACAAGGATTGTTCATTATGAATTTGTACCAACTGGACAGTCAACCATGTTTACTGTTTGGAAGCACTGAAAAGGCTATGTGTAAAAGTTAGTCAAAAACACCCTGAACTTTTCTCCAACAACTCATGGCTCTTAAATCATGACAATGCACCAGCTCACACAGCACTGTCTGTGAGGTAGTTTTAGTGGATTACCCTCCCTACTCAACTGATCTGGCCCCCAAAGACTTTTTTCTTTGCCCAAAGATAAAAAAAAAAGTTGAAAGGAAGACATTTGATGACATTCAGTACCTCAAAGGTCATATGATGACAGCTCTGATGGCCATTCAGAAAGAGTTTCAAAATTGCCTTGAAGAGTGAGTGGACTAGACACTGGCATCAGTGCATAGCTTCCCAAAGGGAGTACTTCAAAGGTAACTGTAGTGATATTCAGTAATGAGGTATGTAGCACTTTTTCTAGGATGAGTTCTTAAACTCATCCTAGAAAAAGTGTTACATACCTCATGTATATTGGGCGGGGGTAGGGGGTGTCTGGAAAGTATCCAGCCATGTAATATGAAAAATAGAGTCATTTATGGCTGGATTTGTTTAAATGGACTTCATAGCCAGTTATATGGTCAAATTTTGTACATGTTACAAGTCTTCATTAAAAGAATTCTTCCACTGATAAGTAAGAAATCAGTTTTATGGCAGTGTCTCCTACATTCAGCCCTTAGCTATCAAGCTCCCTCATTCATGGATTCCTCATTAACTTAGTTAATAAAATATCCTCTGAACTCTCCCAGGAAATTAATTGGTGGTTTCCCTAGTCTCACATTAAATATTGGAAATTCTCATACCTAGAACCATTCTGAGCTTTCCTTTAATACGATTCTAAAGCATTTCTAGTATCTCCATCTTATTTATGTAGGCAAATCATGTTCAAACTTCAAAAAGCTATCTCAAATCCTATTAGGAGTGACTCTAGGAGTCCTTCCCAGAAGATTAACTCACAAGGCATATGAGGATATTGGCCATGTCAGTAAAATTTCCCCTGTCTAGTCTTGTATTTTCCCAACACTACTATCACCAATGTACTCCAACAGGTGTTCCCCTAGTTCCTGCAAGTGCTGATGAGCCAGGACCTGAAACTCCTCATGTGTGTAAGGTGCAGTCAGTTCCTGTTATTTGAGGTAGTTAAGTTCTATAAAGTCACTGAACCATTAACTCCTAGGGTAAATACAGAGCTAGCCTTGGTTCACAATATTTTCCCTAACTGATCAATACACAGCCTTGTTTTATTGTGTTGCTGCTTAAAAGCACCTTGTTTACTATATATAGTTGATTCATTAACATATAACTCATAACTTAATGAAGCTGATAAACACACATACTTTCTTCATAAGGCACATCACAACTTTCTTGCCCTTAGGAAAACAAGATAGCATTTCAAAATTACCTTTGGATGTCATTTTAAATTGCAAAATCACCAAGGAAAATAACACGATGTGAAAAACATGGTGCTAAATAGACTGGAAAAAAAATCAAACAATGAGAGCTGAAACAAGAAAGCAGAGTGTGGCCTTGTTCAACATCACATGGGCATCTGGAACAAGCAGCCCAATATTTTTTGCATCTATGCATATAACTGTAAATGACCATGAAAGTGCTGTGAGTATTGATTTGGGGATAACAAGTAAATTTAGCAAGTCAGCAAATTCACAAATATGGAGTCTAAGAATAATCAGGATTGACTGTATTTCCTTCTCAAGCAAGGACTACGTCTCCCTGTTCAAGGCAATGAGAAGTTAAGTGGAAAAGGTAGGTCTTGAAGATGACAAGCATCTCAGGTACATTCTCGAGGGTCTTGCAAGGTTTTTAGCTAAGGGAAGACTGCTCTTCTAACAATGTATAGGGGACTGTTCTGCTGTTCAGAGTATTCTGGTAGTATTAGTCTCAGGCTTGCCTATGGATCTTAGGATTCCATCCTTTTCCTTTTTGGGCCATCTTTAACATTGAAAACCTGGAAAGGATGGAAATCCTGTCTTTATCATAGCACTGGTATTCTTACAAAGAGATCTTGAGTCTAATTTTCATATAGCCTGCAGGAAATAAGGATCACCTTTAACACTACTAAGTCACAAAAATGTGTGTTAATAGTTGAATAACCAGAGCTTGTCTTTTTCTTCTTCAAGGCTATTATAAGAGTTAACAAAAGTTTGTAACAACTCCACAATGCTTGCCATTACTATTGTTCCCATACCTTTCAAATACATAGCTGTCCTATAACCCAATGTTTATCTTTCATCTTCACCTATCCCATCCCAATTCACCAGCGATATGAATAGCCAGCAAAATTCTAAAATGAAAAGAGATAACTACCTTTATCAGATGTTAAGATATATTTTAAAGATAAGGTGGAGTGATATTAGTGTCATGCTGGTATAAGACATCCCTAATTTTTATCCTCCCCACAACAACAAATATTTTGGTATCCATCAACTAATAAAAAATGCCTTTGTGGGAACTGTGGGATCCAGCACCATTCTCCAGGTGACCTGGGAGGAATCTTCCTCACTTGTGCATCAGGTAATAGGTAGACAGACTTCAATCCTGGCTTTGGACAGTGATGTGACCCATGAACTAGCTCCAGCAATTCTGATCTCAGTCCAGGAGCCCTTGGATAACACTAGACAAATTGCTCATGGACAAGAGAGCCTTTGTTAAAGTCCAGATTTCTAAAAGAGAAGATCCAGCACTCCATTAAAGCAAAATACATATGTACATACATACATACATACCTACATACATACATACGAGTTTGAACACGTTGTAGTGGGTAAGAGGCACAGTTTGACTTTACTTTCTCCGCTAAGGCAGCACAGGTTAGGGCCAAGAGAGATCTTCCTCTGCCCATGATTTCTCCTGTGGGGTAAGGGAGAGCACCCAGCTTTCCCAGCTATATAGGTGGTGCCAGAGAGGCTCATTTCTCTCTTGCTCCATCCAGAGTACTAAGTGGAAAGCTCCATGACTGAGGAGCAGAATGATTAGGAAAGCAGCACATAGAACTACTGGAAGGCATTAAACAAACAGAGACCCTACTAACTACTTGATGGACTCCATCAAGAAGCCCACCTGTGAATCTCTCCAATTGGCCATGGGCAACCCTAGCACCTTGTGTGCCTCACCCTCAAACACTCACTCTGCACAGTACCTTGCATAATGATTCATTCAAATGACAACTAGCTTTAGAAGATAACTGTAGAACATACACAGAAATTAGGCCCAACTCTACAAGACCACAAACTTGAAGTGTAGTATCACCTTTGGGAAAATAAAAGGCTGTCAGCACTCAACCTGGTGCATTGTAGGATATAAGGAGGACACACAAATTTTTTTTCTCATTTTATTATTATTTTTTTCATTTTTATTGTTAGACTTATTGGGGTGACATCTGTTAGCAAGGATTACATAGGTTTCAGGCATACGATTCTACAGTGCATTGTCAACTTGATGTATAATAAGTTCACCACCTAATGTGACTTCTCTTTCCATCACCTTATATTTAGCTTCCCCCCTCCTCTCCCACCCCCTCCCCTTTCTCCCTTCCCTGTCCCACTCGTCCCCAAATAAACATTAAACTATTGATTGAGGATGCACAAATTTAAGGATTCTGCCACAAGAGAGAGTAAAAAGCATGGTGCAAGTGTATCTACAGAAAATCTGAAAAGGGCTCAGAATCTTCAACAGGGCTGACAGGTATCTTTTTTCTTGAAGGCAGTTAGTAAAGACTGGATGAAGTAATGGTACTTCAAATGCAAAACTTCAATGGACATGAAAAATCAAGGAAACATGACACCATCAAAGGATCAGAATAATCTCCCAGTAACCAAATACAAACCCAAAGATACAGAGATATATAATTTACCTAATAAAAAAATCAAAATAGCTCTCTAAAGGAAACTCCATCAGTCACAAAAAAATACAGAAAGACAATTCAACAGAATCAGAACAACTGCACATGAACAACAGCAGAAGTTTAACAAGAGGTAGAAATCCTACAAAAAAAAAACAAAGAAATTCTGGAGCTGAAGAATTTAATGAATAAAATGAAAAAAAAAAACTGCATAGAGAGCAACAAACAGACTTGATCAAGGAAATAATTGGTGAGATTGAAGACAGGAACTTAGAATTATCCAGTAAAGAAAACAAAGAAAAAAGAATGAAAAGCGTGAAGAAAGCCTACATGTTCTATAGGATACCATCAAAAGTACCAATTCATGAATCACTGGAGTTACAGAAGGAGAAGAGAACAGAAAGCTTACTTAAAGAAAGAAGAGCTGAGAACTTCCCACATCTGAGGGGAAATGTGGATATCCAAGTTTATAAAACTTATAAGTCACCAAACAAACAAAAACCTCAATTTAAAGGAATCGTCATCAAAATACATTATTATAAAAGTGTCAAAAATCAAAGACAAAGAGAGAATATTAAGAGCAGTAAGAGAAAACAAAACAAAACAAACCTAACTTAAAAAGCAACTCCCCATTAAGACTATCAGCAGATTTCTCTGTAGAAACCTAACATGTCATAAGAAAAATCTGCTAACCAAGAATACTTTACCTGGCTTAGCTCTTTCAGAAATAATGAATAAAGACTTTCCCAGACAAACAAAAGCTGAACGAATTCAGTACTACTAGACCTGCATTACAAGAAATGCTAAAAGGAGTTCTTCAAACTAAAATGAAAGAATGCTAATTAGTAACATGAAAATATATGGCACACTGGTAAAGGTAAGTATATAACCAAATTCAGAATACTCCAATACCATAATGTGGTGGTATGTTAACTCAAGTATCCAGTGGAGGACTGAAAGTATGGATAATACTAAGCCCTATACATACTATGTTCCCCTCCCCCCCATACATCCAGACCTATGATAAAGTATGAATTATATTTTAGGCACAGTAAAAGACTTGTAAGAGTAACATAATAAAGTAGAAAAGTTGTAACAATACACTTTAATAAAAGTTATGTGAATGAGGTCTCTCTGTCTCTCTCAAAATATCTTATTGTACTGTTCTCACTTTTTCATTTAAAGAAACTCCTTTACAGGAGGAGGCAACACAATGGTGGTGTGAGAGGGACCTCCAAAAAAACTCCTCTAGAGAGTACAAATACTGAACACCAAGAACCCTCTACACAACAAACAATTACAGCTAAGAAACATGTCACAAAAAGGTACCTGCAGGAGGGCAGAGGGTTAAACAAAGGAGAAATAAAAGGGAAGAGCAAGGATACTGCAGCAGCACAGGTCCCCACTTGGAATTCTACTGCTGGGGGAGGAAGGAGGAAGACGGTGGGGGTAGAGCACTCCAGGCCTCACTTGGTCCACAGGAAAGAGGAAAGGAGGGCCACAGGTGGGGTGTAAGATACCCAACCACCTAACTTTGACCCCAAGAGGTACAGACCCAGCTAAAAAAAAACAGTGGCTGGACTTCACTCTGGTTCCCAGAAGAGGAGGAGTGACTAGTGGGAAATGGCAGTGCAAATGTTTTGGCCTGGAAGGAGAAGAGAGGGGTGCACACATGTTTCTTGGCCCATAACTAGCCAGCTTGAAAGACCAGCAGATAGGACAGCTGATCCCAAAGCTCAGGGCAGAATCTGTGCACAGAGCAAATGAAGAACAGAAAGGTGCAATCATGCCCAAACATCTTGCACAACCCTTGGAAGAAAACAAAGCTGCAAATGCCCCTTTCCCACAGACCTCTGCCTGCCCACTATCAGCAGAGAACACTAAAGAAACTGCAGCAGCAAGGGTCCAGAGAGGTTGAGAAAATTAAAGAGATGGGGACAGATGATCCATCAGAAACAGACCTCAGAGAAACAATTATAAAAATGCTCAAGGAATTGAATGATAATTTCTACAGAGTAATAGCAAGCATCAAAGACGATTTATAATCCATTATAAAGGATCAGAGAGAGATAATGACTACATTAACTGAAATGAAGAATAGAACAAGAGTCAAGTGCAAAGCAGGGATTTGCAGGAGAAGTCAGTAGAAAACACCCAACCAGATCAATTAGAAAATTATTTCCAAGAAAAAGGAAGATGGATCGACATTCCTCTGGGACTATATAAAGCAAAAAAAAAAAAAAAAAAAAAAAAAAAAAAAAAAAAAAAAAAAAAAAAAAAAAAAAAAAAAAAAAAAAAAAAAAAAAAAAAAAAAAAAAAAAAAAAAAAAAAAAAAAAAATCAGAATAATATGGGTGCCTGAAGGGACAGAAGAAAAGCAAGGGACCAAGAATTTATTTGAAGAAATAACGACTGAAAAATTTTCTAACCTGGTGAAGAAAATAGACATACAAGTCCAGGACGTACAGAGAAACCCAAACAAGATGATCCCAAACAGGAATACACTGAATGAGACACTTTGTAATTAAAATGGAAAAAGTTAAAGTAAAAGAGAAAATTCTAAAAACAGCAAGAGAAATGCAAATAGTAACTTATAAAAGGATACCCATTTTCAGCTGATTTCTCACCAGAGACTTTACAGGCCCAAAAGAATTGGCAGAAAATATTCAATGTGATGAAAACCACAGATCTGCAACCAAAAATAATGTATCCAGCCAGGCTAGCATTCAAAATTGAAGGACAGATAAAAAGCTTCTCAGATAAGAAAAGCTGAAGGAGTTCGTCACCACCAAACCAGCACTACAAAGAATGTCAGAGGGACTGCATTAAGATGGGAGGAGGGAGGGGAGAGTGGGTAAAACAAGGGACAGGGATGGAGGAATTAGTTTGGTTGTTAACAGAAAATTGAAAGCAACAAAGAAACAAAGCTCATGGACAGAGTCAGTAACTTACAGCTTCTCTTTGGCATACCGAATTGCCAGAATCACTACACTTGCACTTCGGGGCCATTGTTAAGTGAAGTAAAGGTTATGTGAACGTAAGCACTGTGACGCCACAACAGTAAAAGGACGCTTCACTTCCCAAGCGGGGTGGAGATTACATCACATTACTCAGATCAGCATGCAGTTTAAAACTTGTGAATTGTTTATTTTAGGAATTTTCCATTTAGTATTTTCAGAGTATGGTTAACAAATTATGAATAAGGGGAGACTACTGTACAGCTAGTGTTTTAGTAGATGTTATATCATAAAATAGCTTGTCATAATAAGAAAATTGATAATACAGTTAAATACAAAATTTACCTTACATTCCAAATAAGATAGCTTAAGTGACTTTTCCTTATGGTCTAAATCAATAGCTAAATCAAATTCTTTTTTATTTACTATGGCTCAGAATTTAAATGACTTTTCTCACAAATCTCTTAACTTAAGCCAGGTCACTACAGGAAAGACAGTAAATTTCTAACCAGATTATGTGACTTTCTTGCTTAATTACTTCTAATAATTTCTCACTAGTTATAAAATGAACTTCAAACTGCATGGGCTTCATTCAGTTCAGCTGCACAGAAATTAGCCTTTGGTGCTCCACAGAGAAGATCCAGGAATGATGTGAAATGACTGGGGACATCATTATATAAGTGGTGATAGAAGGGTAATTCTAGTTGGGAAAGCAACCAAATTCAAGGTTCATAAGCAGAGGTATCTGAGACTGTAGTGTAAAACATGGGCTACAAAACACAAGACAGTAAGTTGGGTGGTGTTAAATACTAGAAGGAATGTATGGCTTTTATTAGAAATTTTAATTGGATTAAGTGGATATTTAGAGACTTTTATGGCATCTAAAAAGAAAACTATAATTAAACAATTCTCCTTCAGGAATATGGTTCATACTATAATGTGAAGATTAGGTTGCTCCAGCGACTGTACTGTTTCTTTGAGGCTTCCAATTTAATAAAATAA
Organism: Lyroderma lyra; assembly: GCA_004026885.1. Taxonomy (NCBI): domain Eukaryota; kingdom Metazoa; phylum Chordata; class Mammalia; order Chiroptera; family Megadermatidae; genus Lyroderma; species Lyroderma lyra. The sequence goes on from PVJL010001874.1 coordinate 201,470, forward strand.
ATCAGGAACACCAGAAAATATTTGTAGTTGATTTCATTGCATGTATTTCTTTTGAATAAAACTGCAGTTTTGATGAAAATGGGAAGCTTTGTATATACAAAACATATTGTCTCAGCAAGAGAACTAATGGAATATGATAGTGAACAATCAATATGAGGTCTGACAATTAAGTTAATGAACTTGCCACAGTGCACTTATATTGGCAGCACTGTACAAACAACTCAGTAAGGTTTCATAACCTTGGTGTATCTGTCTCACAGCTGTGTGTGTGTTGACCTGTGGTGGTATCTTACTGAGTAGCATTCATTATTGTTGTTGCATGTTTTTGTGTGCTGTTGTGAAAATGTTGGAGCTTGAATTAGAGCAATGAACAAACATTAAATTTCTTGTTAAACTTGGCAAGAGTGGAAGTAAAATAGAGGATATGTTAGTCCAAGTTTATAAGGATAATGCCATGAAGAAAATGGCAGTGTATAAATGGATTAAACGTTTTTTTTCTGAAGGGAGAGAAAGTGTCACTGATGAAGAGAGGCCAGGGCAACCAGTAACAAGCAGAGTTGACAAAAACATTGCAAAAATTTCCAGAATTGTGCATCAAAATCATCAACTGACCATGAAAAGCATAGCAGACCAAGTAAACATGGATAGAGAAAGTCAGGAAAATCTTAACTGAAAATCTTGGCATGAGAAGGCGTGTGCAAAAAATGGTCCTGAAGGAGCTCACTGATGCACAAAAATAAAAGAGAGTCAAAGTTTGCCAAGACCTTTTAGAGAGGCAAGATGATGTTTTGGCCCATGTTACCACTGGTGATGAAATATGGGAGTACCAATACAAACCTGAAACAAAGTGTCAAAGTGCACAATGGAAGTCAGCCAATTCTCCACGACCAAAAGAAGTTCCATCAGTCCAAATTAAGAATCCAAATGATGTTGTTAAACTTTTTTTGATATTAGAGGAATTGTTCACTATGAATTTGTACCAACTGGACAAATAGTCAACCAAGTTTAGAATTTGGAAATGCTGAAAAGGCTGTGTGAAAAAGTAAAAAATGACCTGAACTTTTCACCAACAGCCCATGGCTCTTGCACCAGCTCACATGGCACTGTTTTTGAGGAAGTTTTTAGCTAGTACACAAATAACTTTTTTCTTTACCTGATGATAAAGGAAATATTGAAAGCAAAATATTTTGATGATATTCAGGACATCAAGGGTAATACAACAACAGCTCTGATGGCCATTCCAGAAAAAGAGTTCCAAAATGGGTTTGAAGAGTGGACTAGGCTCTGGCATTGGTGCATAGCTTCCCAAGGTGAATACTTCAAAGGTGACCCTAGTGATATTCAGCAATGAGGTATGTAGCGCTTTTTCTAGGATGAGTTCACGAACTTAATTGTCAAACCTAGTATAATGTTTTCACTGGACCTGTCCCCTTGTATCCTTTTAAAACATTTTCTTTGAAGCTTAAAAATAAGAGTAAAAATTGATTTTTCACTTTTCTTGAGAGGTGTGTGTGTGCATGCGTGTGTGTGTTTGAAATGCTAGGTTTTGAGGACAATTACAAGGGCAAGGAAGTTTTTACTTTTTAGTTTCAGTTAGCCTAGGTACTGGTTAATGGGAACTAAGAAAAAATGTATTTGATGCTCTTATTGCAATATTCCATTAGCTAATTTATGACAATTTGCCTTTTTGTAATACTCTCAGAGACTTTGACATGATGATGCAAAAATAGTTTCTAAATGGAAAGGAAATTGCTATGTTCATGGGTTTTAACAAGGTCAAGAGTCCTTTTCAATTAGACTTGAAATTTTTATCAGAAAGAAGACCCAGACAGAGTGTTTTGTGATTTCCTTTGATACAGTAGGTCTAGTTTCTGAACTCTAAACTTAATAATTTTTAATTTTAGAAAAATAAATTAACAGAGTAAGTAACATAGTTCATCTTGTTCTGAAATTAAAAGGTGCCATTTTTTTCTTTAGAGACTAAAAATTTGGCCCAATGGTTGTGAAAAGTAGAAAAATAATTTCTGGGCTTCAAATAAGAGGATGTGAATAAATCCAAAATTCATGACTAACCCTCATTTCCCTCAACAATGAAATGGGTGAAATTAATGCCTACTTTATGGTGTTGCTATGAAGATCAAAATGGGATAAATCATACAAAGTACCAAGCACAGCATCTGATACAAACTAAATGCTAAATGAAAATGTAAGTTGCCTCTTGCCATCATTGTTGCCACAGCTTTTGTACTAGACAGCATTTATTCAGACAAGAAAAGCCACTATGAGTCACGAGAATAAGGCATGTGTTACATGGATTAGACCTTACACAAACGTAGAAGCTATTCAAGAAGTCTTTGTGGCATTGGCACTTGGTATAGGGCCTGATGTCACTATAGGTTTGCTGGGCTGGCAGTTGAAGAAAGCTGATAACTGGGGGATAACAAGAACAAACAAGAGCTTGCAATGATACAAGGAAACCATGAGAACAACTGGAACCTCAATAAACATGCTGGAGAAGCTGGTGTTCTTTGTCATAGAATTTCACATTCAGAAGAGTTGTGGGGAGAACTGGAGAAGCTGTAGGCTGTAGTATTCCACGCCAACCAAGTTAACTAGAATATCAGCAACAAATATAAGTTTGGCATCCTATACCAGACTTCTATAAAACCAGCAGCTTTTAAAAGTTTTATACTATACAAACTTTGAGCAAATTTCTCTTGTGCCCAACCGTAACCTGGGACTACACAGGAAAAGGAATTATGAGAAACATAGATCCAGCTTGGCTAAGTGGAAAGAGTAAAAAGCCACCACAGTTCACTTCCTGTCAACTTGACATCTGCACACACTTTTTTATACTTAATGGTCAAGTAAAGATGACAGCAAAATCATGCTTCCACCTAACATTACGCAAATATCTCTCATACATTTCAAATCATGCAAACCCTCTTTCCCTTACACATAAAATAAATTCCCCTTACACATTTTAGATAATGTTCATTCCACTTCAAGCTGAATCACACATATTTTGGGTATCCTCTCACTTAAGTTCTGAGATGGGGAAGATTGGTTAATATATGCACAAACATTTACATCAATATAATGAACAAATATAATTATTAGTGTTTGTTTCTATAGCTGGTTGTATAATTGTAGTTGAGACCTATAAATCACCTTCTTTTGTACCTATTTGTCTTTAACAAGTACCTTGGCTGGTCATGATTCCTTCTTTGGATTCAAAATTTTGCTCATAAATGGTCTGGGTCATTAGCAACCCTCTCTTGTAGTTTTCCATTGACTTATTTTAAAAAGCTTTGTTGCTTTTTTTATTGTTAGAATTATTGGGGTGACATTGGTTAGCAAGAATTACATAGGTTCCATGTGTACAATTCTACAGTGCATTGTCAATTTGTTGTATAAGTTCAGCACCCAGTGTGAGTTCTCTTTCAATCAGCATATATTTAGCTCCCCCTCCCTCCTCTCCCACCCCCTCCCCCATCTCCCATCCCCTCCCCACTTGTCCCCAAATAAACATTAAACAATTGATTGTGTCCATGGTTTTTTTGGTTTTTTGTTTGTTTTCTTCTTTGTTGCTTTTAGTTTTATATTCCACATATGAGTGTAGTCATACAGTTTTTGTTTTTTTCTGTCTGACTTATTTTGCTTAGCATGATAATCTCCAGGTCCATCCGTTTTGTTGTAAATGGCAGTATTTCATCTTTTCTTATAGCTGAGTATAAAAAAACTTTGTTGAGATATCATTTTTATGTCATAGATTATACTTATTTTATGTGCACAATTCAATGATTTTTAGTAAATTTATAGAGTTGGTTAACCATGATCACAATTCAATTGTAGATAATTTCCATCATCTCAAAGAGATCACTTGAGGAGGGAGGGCAAGATGGTGACTGGAGAGGAGGCCCCTAAAGCTTCTCTCAGAAAACAATCGAATGGCCACCCAGGAGCCAAGAAAGAGGACCCTGAGTGTCAAAGAGATCACTTATATTCCTTTGGAAACAAACCCCATTGCCACCCTTAGGACCAGGCAACAAGTAATCTACTTTCTGACTCTGTAGATTTTCCTAGTCTGGACACTTTCTATAAATAAAACCATAGAATACATGATGTTTTGCATCTGGATTTTTAAAAGCAGCATAATGTTCTTCAGGGTCATCCATGCTGTAGTGCATGTCAGTAATTCTTTCCTTTTACTTGTATCACAGCACATGTAAGTATTATGAGTTGCCCCTGGTGATCTCTTGAATTTCAGACATACTTTTCATTTCCCCATTGTATAATAACAACACAATGTCTCCTGGATGGTCAGAATCAATCACTCCAGTAATCCATTTATCTCTTTTTGTTGATTTTCTTGCATAACAAACTCCAAGCAGGCAGGTAGCAATCTCAACTTCTAGTTTAATGAAATTATTTCTGTGTCCCCTGATGGAAATATGCTAGCTGCCATTGGAAACTAAGAACTCTAGACCAGCAGAGCCCAAAGTCATGGACATAGGAAGTAATTATTTTCACAGGGGATCACAAAGGAAAATGCCGGTGTAAAATGGGAAAATATGCAACTCTATTTATGCTTATCAAAACATCCTGCAAATTTTGAGACATGTAGAAAGAGTGAACAAAAGCTCTACAATTAAAAAAACATGACTATATATGTAGCTCCAAGTTGTTTAGTCTGTTGCATGCCATTGTCAGCCCTCATAAATCTACCTGGTAGGGATGTGATGGCCAAATGGGTCCATGAATGCTCAGTTGATAGGAAATGACTGTTCTCTTTGACAGTAACAGAGTGATAAGGCAAACAAAGACACTATTTAAATATTTTTGTGTATTATGATTTTGCATTAATTTTGATTTTTTAAAAATATCAAAATATTATTTATTTTGATTACTAAGTTTTTTTGGTGATGCTTTAAATTTTGCACCTAGAGGAGTGTTTTACTCATCTTATCCTAATCCTGGCCCTGATTAGAGGTAATACTGAGAGAAAACATTCTCATTTCAGCCAGTTAATTCCCAGAGCTATAAATTCTTAGAAATGAAAGAGAGAGCATCGTATAATGGTCACTGATTTAGAACATATACTATTTTCTGTAGGTCATTACCTCAGGCTTGCAAAGAGCTGCCATCTAGCTGACGCTTTTAACTGAGTCTTCAAAGGGCTGTTCTACCATTCCATCAGACCAGCTACTTCAGGGTGATGAAGTACATGAAAAATCAGTGAATTCCATGTGGCCCATTTTCCCACCCTTTACTTTCTATGAAATGTCCTCTTTGGTTAGGATTGTCATATGGGGTTTGATGGTATTGGCTTTGACAGAAGCCTTGTAGGCAGAGAAGGTAAATCCACACCCAGAGTAAGTGTCTAGTACAGTGAGAACCAAATATTCCATTCTTCATGACAGAAACAGACAATATAATCAATCAGAAGTTTCACTGATCCTCCTGGGGAATGGTCCCATATGGGGGCTAGTGTTGATCTCTGCTGTTGGTAGGTTACTAGCCGGATCAGCCTTAGTGATTAAAAGTTCATGTTGATAAGCAAGTGTATAACCTCCATTCTTGCTGCCTTGCACGGTTTGTCAAGATTGCATTGTGTAAGGATGAAATAGCTAGGGAAAGGGGTTGGCTAATGGCCACAGAATTGGTCATCATGCCCAGTTGATTTTATTAAAAGTGTTTTTCCTGCTTAACCATGTTTTTTGATGAGCACTTTCCTGGGACACAAATATCTTTCAGAGACATCCATGTACCTCGTCACCAATTTTGCAGTTGTTTTTCTACCAATTTTCTGACCATCTACCCAAATCATTATTTTTACTTCTGATATTCCGGGAAAAATAAACAACCAGATACACTCATTAAGTTCTGCTTATTGGGAGGATTTCCCTTCAAGTCCACTCCAGAGTGGGTCTATAGTTCTGCAGTAGTCCCCTGTCTACTATTATGTAGTGTCAGCATATCATAAAGAATCATATGTAAAGCAAACTCCCCCCCCCCCCCAAGTTAGTTGACTATGAAACATTCTTTAAAAGGAAGAAGGAATTGTAGCAGGAAGAAGAGCCATGGATATATGGGTTACTTGCTCAAGCAACTTACTTGTACCTTAAGGACCTTCTCAAGATCAGTCTCATCTATATCACTTCTGCTTTATGACAGAGTACTATTGTGAATGTCCACCATTATAACTTGGTGGATTAGAAAACACTTATCTGATGGGCAGCTGAGTTTGCATGTTACTTTATGGATACTGTTAAGTCAGTATTCCATCTCTGCTAGGGCCCAGTAACAAACCAGATGTTGTTTCTTGGAAGAAGCGTAGTTTTATGCTGAGTGGCATAGCTTTGTCCAAAATCTTAAATGTCTGCCTTGTAATTCATTTACAGCAAAATTATCCAATCTGCTTCCCAGGATGGCTTTGAATGCAGCCCAACCCAAATTCATAAACTTCCTTAAAATATTACTTCATTAGCTGTCATAGTGTCAGTGTATTTTATGTTGGCCCAAGACAATTCATCTTCTACTGCTGTGGCCTCGGGAAGCCAAAAGGTTGAATACCCCTGATTTATATTACCTGTCAATAACTTAATGCAGTATCCCTGTCTGCTACTTTAAGCACCATCACATCTGCTAGGTCATATACCTAAGTGGCAGTACAGATGGCATTGCAGCCTGACATATTCCAATGCCTTCTTTTCTTCTGCACCCCACTCAAAGTTGGCAACTTTTCAAATTACACAGTAAATAAGTCAGAATAGTATACCCAGGTGAGTATATATATATATTACCTCCCAAATCCAAAGAGGTCCATTAACTGTTATGCTCCTTTCTTAGTAGTAAGGGAGCCAGATTCAACAACTTATTCTTCACCTTGGAAGGAATAGCTTAACATGCCCCAGGCCATTGGAACCCTAGACAGTCACTGAAGTGTCAGGCCTCTGATTTTATTTTCCACTATCTGACATTCATTATCTGACTAAAATGTCTACAACACTTTCTGCTTCCTGCATACCAAGCCAATCATTATGATACCATGAATGAAATGGGCCACAGAATGTCCTATAGCATGCAAAGGTAGTTAAGTACCTGAGGACTAGATGTTGGCCTGGGCTGAAGAGTTGCTATAACCTTAGCATAGCGTGAAGGTATATTGCTTGCCAAGTAACTGAAAAGTGTTTCTGATGGCTTTACTCACAGATTTATAGAATAAAAGCCTCTACTGGTTTAAATATAAGGTACAGAAATATGTTGATTTGTACTAGCAAAAAAAAAAAAAACTTCATATGGAAGAGGTGCTTCAAATAAAGTGAACACCTGATTAAATTTAGAATAACCCACTGTCATTCTCTAAGGTACATTTGCCTTCTGCATGCATCATTCCTATGCTTAAAACACCCCAATGTCTCCCTCAGCCTGTAGGACAAAATTTAAAATCCTTAGCTTCACATACAAGTAACACCTCATGTTATTTTTTCATGTTTTCTTTTAAGAGTTTTAAGGGTTTTTAAAAAATTTATTTAGTGAATTTACTCTATTTTGAGTATATTTTTGCATAGGGGGTAGGTAAATACATAATTTTTTCATGCAAAAACAAGAAGATTTTTCAGTAACATTTATTGAATATTCTATTATTCACCAGTAATTTGTTATTTCACCCTTGCCACATAACAAATTTCATATGTTCGTGCATGTTTCTGAGTTTTTCATTTGTTTGTGTATATCTGTACTTTACTTCCTATAATTTTATTAAAAGTCTTTATTACTGGTAGCCTGTGTTCTCCTATTTACTTCTCAAACTTTTACTCAGTTTATAAACAGTTTGCTAAATTCTCTTGAGAGGTTTGTTGGAATTAGGTTATAATTTTACTGTATTTATAAATTGATTTTTAGGATAACTGATATTTTCAAAATATTGGATCTGTTTATCCATGAGCATGGTATCTTTCTTCTTCTATTTAGTCATTAATAAGTTTTATAAATTTCTCCATAAAGATCTTGCACACTTTTTGCTATATTTTCTTGGTACTACATAGGTTTTATTGTTTATATAACATTTTAGGAGTATTACACAGGAGTATAAGAGCATCTCTATTCTTTACTGGTAAACCTTAAGTCAAGCTTGTCCAACCCATAGCCCATGGGCCTCATGCAGCCCAGAATGGCTTTGAATGCAACCCAACACAAATTCATAAACTTTTTTAAAACATTATGAGACTGTCTTGCAATTTTGTTTCTAGCTTATCATCTATTGTTAGTGTTAGTGTATTTTATGTGTGACCCAAGACAATTATTTTTCCCATGTGGCCCAGGGAAGTCAAAAGATCGGACAGCCCCACCTTAAGTGTTTAAAATCACAATCTAAAGTTACTATCTTTATCACCTTCTGAAGAATATAATGAACCAAGAATGCTGAAATTCTACTACACACATGCTAGAAATGTAATTCTTGTTTGGCTTGCCCATAGGTTTATTTCTCTACTAACCAGAAACTTTTGCTTCTATATTTGGTATAGATTTAGGATCCCAGTTTTTTTCCCCCCAGAATTTTATTTCCGTGTGTGACCTTGGGCAGGAAGCAAAAGGTGATGCTTTTGGTTTTGTTTTATTGTTTCCTGAGCCATTGGGAAGTACATGGAGAAAGCAACACAACATTTTCCCCAGTTTTATGTAGTTTCCTTGACAGGGTAGGTAGAAAAATAGAAATGTGCAGAAGAAGGAGCAAATTAGCTCCATTAAGAGGTCCATTCGTAGCTAGCTGCTCCTAAATCAAGGAAATAAGGTGTCAGAAAAATGCAGGAGGAGGAGAAAAAATCGCACTTACCTAAATGGACATTCTGCTTCTCAGGAACATCACTATAGTTCTGCTTCTTTCAGATAAATCATGGAAGAGGGATAGGGGGAGACAATTCTACCCATAGAAATAAAACTGCTCATGCAATGTAAGGAGGCTGCTTTTTTCTCTTGGATCAGCCTGCTCCATGTCTCAGAGTACACTTTCATTGCTAATAAAACATCTTGCTGTCCTATGCTTGGACAAAAACTCTCTCTGGACTGAATTCTTTCTTTCAAGAAGATAAGAACCGAGGAAAATTGCTGTTCCCAGTGATATCTTTCTGTCCATGACTCAGATTGCCAGATTGAAGGTAATTCATTCTTTTTTTAAATTTCTTCTTTTACTTTCCTTATTTCCTTAACTCTTTTCTATGGCTAAGCCACAATTAACCACATAATTTGGTGGCCATGGGACAGATGTTATATGCCATTAAAGCATCCACCACCTTAAAGAAGTCTATCGTGGAAAGATAACTCAGTCACATTCTGGGAATGCAGGTTTAAGTCTCGCCAAGCACAAGAAAGATCTGCTCAATGTGTAGGAACACAGTTTACAAACATCTCACGGTAATCTAGGTGAGCCTTAGTGAGTGGAATTGTATGTTGCTGAGCTCATGCGTAACTGCCATTCTTGTCACCATGATCACTTTGTTCATGAGCCCATTGGGCGATGACGGGTGGCTGGAGAAACAGCTCAGTGATAGCGACAGAATGAGTCATCAAATTCACTGGACTATTAAAATCCTCCTCTTATAGTGAACATTTATGTGGGGCACAAATATGTAAATATCTCCATATTTTTGCCTATTCAGAGAGGTCTATCTATATATCCTTTCCCAAATTTTCTTCTTAACCAATTTTTCCATGTCTCCAACCATCCAACCAAACCATTGGCCAGAGCCTATGAATCAGTATATAATTCCACATCTGGCCATTTCTTCTTCTAAACAAAGCGAACAACCAGGCACACTGCCCAGAATTCTGCACTGGAAGGATTTCCCTTCACCACTGTCCTTCAGGGATGTGCCAGAGATGGGGTGTAGGGCTGCAGCTGCCACTTTTGGGTGGTGCCTGTTTATTGTGCAGAGCCGTCTCTAAACCAGGCCTGAGTCATCTCTTCCCCCATCAACTAACCACGGGGAACTCCCTGTGAGGCCACAGGTAGAGAATGTGAGAGAGAAAATAGTGTAGCAGGAGTGGGGAATCAAGGGCATTTGAGCCAATTACTTGTGCCTGCAGGGTCTGACAAATCTGACAATTAAGTTCGCAAACTTGCCACCATGCACTTACATTGGCAGCACTGTACGAACAACTCAGTAAGGTGTCATAGCCTTGCCAACCACAACAGCTCTAATGGCCTTTCCAGGAAAAGAGTTCCAAAATTGCTTTGAAGGGTGGACTAGGAGCTGGCATCAGTGCACAGCTTCTCAAGGAAAGTGGTATTCAGCAATGAGGTATATAGCACTTTTTCTAGGATGAGTTCATGAAATTTATTGTCAGACCTTATATGTGTGCGTGTTACATACACATATACACACGTACACACACACATACACATACACACACACAGGCTGTCTGGAAAGTATCAAGCCATGTAATATGAAAAAGTGGCAGTTGTGGCTGGATTTTTCTGGGCAGCCCTCATACACTGCTTCCGCTTGATTAGGCTCAGTCGTATACATACTACTCCCATTTGAGTATGAAGTGCTGTTGTCGACACTCACTTTTATGGCTTAGCTAACACCCCATTCATGAAAGGCAGTTCAGGTTGCCTGGTAACTTGATGGCCCATGGTTAAAAGTTCAGTCTCTACTAAACTCCAGTACCAGCCCAAGAGCTCTTTCTCAAAAGGAGAGTAGCTAACTATGGAGGATGGCAGGGCTCTATTACAAAATTTTAAGGGCCTGTGCTTTGATTCACCTGTAGGGAACTACCTGCCAAGGCTCCAAATAGCATTTGTATCTGTCACTGACACTTTAAGCACATTGGACCTGCAGGATCATATGGTCCAAATGGCAGAGCAGCTCATGCAACCAAATGGACCTGTTGCAGAATCTTGTCCTGTTCTGAGCCTTTCTTAAATCTAGCAGCTTCTCAGGTCACTCAGTAAATGGGCCAGAGTAACACACCCAAGTGAGAACTATGTTTCTTCCAAAATTCAAAGAGGCTTACTAGGCATGTGACTTTGTTGTTGTTGTTGTTGTTGTTGTTGTAGCAGCTAGATGAAACAACTTATCCTTTACCCTGGAAGGGATATTCTAGTGTTCCCCCAACATTGAACCTCTAGAAATTTCATAGAGGCAGGAGGCCCCTGCATTTTTGTTGGATTGATTTCCTGCCCTCTGGCACACAAATATCTTAGCAATAAGTCTAGAGCAGTTGCTACTTCGTGTTCACTAGGTCCAATCACCAAAAGGTCCCCAATATAATGGACCAGTGTGATATCATATGGAAGGGATGGGAAGTCAAGATCCTTGTAAACTAAATTATAACATAGGGCTAGAGAGTTGCTATACCCCTGAGGTAGGACCGTGAAGGTGTATTGCTGGTCTCGACAGCTGAAAGCAAACCTTATTGACAGGGATGGAGAAAAAGGCATTTTTCAGATAAATAGCTGCATGTCATGTACCAGGAGTTGTATTAATTTGCCTTTTCCCTGTTTCTTCACATGGACTCACCTGTGTGCAGTGATGAGAAATTTAAACCATCACCTATGAGAAACTTGAATGATCTAGAAACAATTAGCGCAGAGGAGAGCAGACAAAGAGGAGAGAGAAGCACACAGTCAGTGATAAAGTAGAATTAAAACCACTGGCTATATGAAGTTAAGGGAAACAAATTCCACGAAGTATAAGGAAGACTTTTCTAACACAACAAGTTTTTTCAAATGATACAAGGTGACTTGGAAAGGAGTGAGTGTCTAACCACTAGAGTTATTTCAGCAGAAGTTTGTCAGGGATATCATATAGGATATTCAACTGTCATATAGGGAATCAGGCCAAATGACATTAAGGTCCCTTGCAAATCTGGGACTTTTGAGAGTCAGTGTTCCCACTTTGAATTTTGATAATATGTGCTAACTGCCTACTATGGCACGTATGAAAGCCAACCAAAGCTGCTTAAATGATTATGGATGAGAATATGTAAATAATCCCCATGGTGGAGTATGGAGCAGGAAAATATCAAAGCCTGAGTTGTATCAGTTCACTTTTGCTAGATATGCTGGAGTTACAAACAATCCAAAAATCTTGGTGCCTTCCTACAACAAAGACTTCTTTCTTACTTTCATTACCTATTAACTGAAGATTGACTAAAATTCTGGACTACATCCTCTTGTCTTGGAGTCCAGGCTGAAAAAGAAGTCTGTATCTAGACATTGCTGGAATTGTGAAACCACATGAAGTCTCTTAAAACTTCTGCTTAGAACTGGCATCACCATTTCCACTCCATTTCATTGGTTACAGCAAGACATCAAAAGGCAGGAAGGATGACACAGAGAGCGAGGAAATATTTTGACTGCATGTAAACATACTCTATCAAGTCTTGTAGTCATGATTTAACAATTCTGTGCAGTGAATTAAATGACTTCTAGGGAGTAAGAAAAACATTTTCATACAGCATTTATTTTAGAAGTGCATTTTTTAAACCAAAAGACAAAGTAGTCTAAAAACCTACTACCTACATTACTGCAGAAAGAAAAAATGGAACCCTCAGGCATTCATAGCAGGTATATTTGCAAAGTTGCAGGAAAAAGACATCTCCTTATATTTCATCAATGCCTGTGAAGCAACATTAAGGAATATAAATATCCATGGCTCTTTAAATATAGTCAATAAAGACTTTGTACTTTAAAAGTAAAAATTTGAATTATTAATCACAAAAAAAGGAAATTTTTTGTAAGTCCATGACCAGAACTGCTTGGATAGTGGGAGCTTTGGCCCTGTTTTATGTGGGAACTGTGCAATTGAGTAGAGGAGCTGGTGGTGGAATTGAACTAGAATGAAAAAGATAAGAAGAGGGAAGATTTCCAAGGTTCTTCTATTTCAAACTAAGAGTATATCATATTAAGAGTCTGGACTTACTTTGAAGGCTATGGAGAGTTAATAAAGACTTTTAAGCAAGGAAGATGCACATTTGGTTATATTTGTATTATTAAAACAAAACCACTCAGACAACAACATGAAGAATGGATTGGAAATGGGACAAAATTCGAAGCAAGACTATTAGAATGAAAGTAATGTTGGCTCAAAGTGAAAGATCCTAAAACTAGGCCAGGAGGAGTAGTAATAAAAAAAAAAAAGGTAAGAACAAATGGAAAACTATTATGGAGATAGAAAGAGTAGGACTTGGTGACTGATTGAATGAGAAGTTTGAATGAGAAGGAGGACTCCAATGATTGCCAAATTTAAGGCTTGGTGCAGCTAGGCAAGTATTATGAAATAGTTTAGAAATGCAGATTTAAGTATTAGTTGTTAGATTATAGATTTGTGACCTTGAACAAGTTATTTTATTTTGCTGAGCCTCCATTTTCTCATCGGGAAAACTGAGGTGATAGTAATACTCCCTTCATAGAACTATTGTGAGAAGTTACACATTAGCAGTGTCAACTTCAGAGACCCTCTCAGGCACTTTAGAGACTTGGGGACACATTTATATAGACGAGTTGGTGACCCAGACTGCTTTTTGATTAATAATGTATTCCTGGAATGCACAGTCCACATGGAGAAAAGAGCATGAATGTCTCTAGTTTTGCTTCGAAATGGATATACTTACAAATACTTGAACAAGAACATGAAAAACCTTTTCTTTCATCTTGCGCTGTGTCAATTCTGGTTTGCCTCACATATGTTCATCTTAGATGACTTTTCTTCTCTCTTTAGTTCCTTACTAGATTTCTTTGAACATGAGCCTTCACCCAACTTCAGGGTTAGTAGATAAAGTACTCAGAATTAGGATAAATCTTACACATCCACCAGGCAGGAATGATGACACATTTTGGTATTAAGTGGTTTGTGTAATAGAAAAGGAAACTGCATAGAAAGCAGGCAGAAAACTTTTAAATTTTGGATCAACGATGGCTATAAACCCCGATATTTTAGTGGGGAGTCAAGTATTGCTATCAGTCCCCCAGCTGTCCCCAGGAATTTTGCAACTGGTAATGTAGTACTGAAATGCACCAGAAATTTCTAATTGCAGACTAGCAAGCAATGTGTAGTTTATCTGAAACATCCAAGATGAGACTCCATAAAACGTTCCTGGGCTCTTGTTTCCATCCTTCCCCACCAAGTGGGAGGTGGGAAAGAAAGGCAGGAAAGGAATGGGAAAGGAACAAAGAGCAAGACCTCTCTTGGGGAGCTCTAGCACGTGTCTCATAGCCCAGCATAATGATCTTGAACCAGCAGCCACCCAATTGCTGTCCCAGTGAGATGTGGCCATGACTGACATTCATTTGTATGCAAAATATAAACCTAGGGTAAATTATGACATGCTTAATTTTAATAGTGATAAAAACATATGAGTTGGCAAAACACAGGAAACTTAAAAAAAGGAATGGCAGAAAAAACCCTGAGAGGGGCATGAGAAAGATCCTTTGCATCAGTTACAACCAAATAAGTAAGAGAAGCTTGTACTCCATCCAAGGCAACAAGCAGCACTTGCTCTGCTGCTCCCATGCCTCTGCAGGCAGACATTCTAGTTTGTAAGACAATGAAGTGCCTGAAGCTGTATTTCCATCCCTTCTTCATGATGCTTCTAGCCTCCTTGACAGCCTATTCTTTATTACTTTGAATCAGGCTGTTGCCTGAAACTTCTGTGTTTCTATCAGCTTGGTTTGTGCAGTGTAATAGGATAGGATGGGATGGGATAGGATGGGAGGGGATGAGATAATAATACTCATATAGCAGAGTATGATCATGTTTGGAAAGAGCTCTGATTCTCTCCAGAATTAGCATCTTAACATTCAAAATGACAAGTTGGATCACACCACCAAAGCTCCTAGTCCAGAATCTATGCTGATTAGAAATTGACAATAGTTATCATTGCTATACATCAATCTCTTCATTGGAAAAAGAAGTAGGTAACTGTAATAAAAAATTTTCTCAATGCTTTGAGGATTCTTTTGGTAGCATCTTCCCCATGAAAACCCCAATCACTTGACAGACAATTCTTTAAATATAATAATAATGAATTTGAATTTGTTATAAAAGTGATAACAGGATAAAAAGTAATGTGATAACAAATTTATTCTCTGTTCAGCTCAGTATGAATAATAGCATCCCCTTTTTAGTGACTTTCAGTCAATTACTTTCTGAACTGCTGAATGATACTGACATTGATACCATTAGTAATATTACTATTTCTATTATAAAGTTTACAGCCAAAACTACGCTCTGAAACCAGTGCAATTTGATGAGTCTGATGCCTGACATTTCATTGAACACAGTCATAGCATGGCGTCACAGCAAGAACACTCAAGGGACTCCTCCATCTAAGGACATGCACCACATGGCTTCTGTGAATCTGAAATGGAAGAGGCAGACAGAGGTCCTGGAAGGACAGCCAGAGTGGTCCTCAGACACAGCCATCAAAGTTCTGGGGATTTAGAGCATCTTCTCTCATGATCTTGAAGCAAAGCACTCCAGTGAGTGATGTCAGAATGTAAACACATGAAAAAAAGAATTGCCTGTATGTCTTGTTGTAATAAACCCACTCACAAAAGATAAACATTAAAGCTTCCTGTAATCTCATCTCACAAGAAATGAGCTAAGGGCAAAAGGTCTCCATATCCCTTTCTCTGTAGAATAAATCATTCATCTCCCCATTAATTACTTCAATAAGAGGATAACAAAGGAGCAATTCAATAGGACTCAATTTGCATGAATTTGAAGTATGTATGTAAGAAGTAAAGATAAAGTGGCTGCTCAGAATTAGAAAAGAAAACTGGAAAATATTGTAGAACTGGAGCAAGATCTGTACACTCAAAGATAAATTTAAAAATTGCTCAAAGAGAAAGGGAAAATGACGAGATCTTCTACCTACTAAAGACTTTATAATCCGACCTGTCAAACCTGTCGTCCTGGACAGCTTTGAATGTGGTCCAACACAAATTCTTAAAACATTATGAGATTTTTTTTTTTTAGCTCATTGGCTATCATTAGTGTTAGTGTATCTTTTTGTGTGGCCTGAGACAATTCTTCCAATGTGGCCCAGGGAAGCCAAAATGTTGGACAGCGTGCCTCATATCTTAAGGTCTTCAGTTACACTACACAATGAAGATGAAAAGCTTTGTTGTCCTAGTTAACACTCACTGCAGCAAAACAGCATTGGCAATGTATCATTTGTTTCCCAAAGTAGAAAGCCAGCCAGACATTAAGACAAATTAGAAATGGGAAGGCTTTGCCTTTTCTGAGCTAGTTTTTTGTTTTGTTTTTGGTTTTTTTTTTTATGTGTTGTTAGAGTAAAATTCACTGTGAGGTGAGATGCAGAATGTGTAATCAGGCACCTGGGATTTGTTTTAATCACAAATACTAAGATGCAGACACAAATGGTTGTTATAAAGGAAGTTTATATTCAACAGATCCTTAGAGAAGGCACAGCACAACCTGAAGGGCCACATAGAGAACACCATGGTTGGTCAAAAGGCAAAGGGAGAAGGGGAAAATGTGGGCAAGAACTAGGCTAAACAGACGTCCCATTTTAAACAGGATGGTACATATGCTCAGCTTAGTCTCACTGAGGTAAATTCAAGGTGTCAATAGACTGACCATACATACCATTTGAAATGATACAGTACCTTTGTTTTCTGTTCGTTTAAAACGGGGCATTTGGTCAGCCTAGCAAGAACCTTTATTCTGGTTTCTGAAGGAAGAAACAGGTGAAGCAGAGTAAACAGGTTTAAAATTGGCCAGATTGAGTAATTTCAGCAGTCTGCGGGGATAAGGGCTAGTTGTCTGGCATCTGGTCCTGAGGTGATTAGGGCCAGTTAATAGTGACCTTGAGTGTGAGAACTCATTAGAGGAAGTGGCTGAGAGTGTGGGCTCTGGATTGGTCAGTTGCATACGAAAAGTAGGCTGGTAAGTGAGTTGCTTGCTATCGCTAGGAATTAGCTATTCCTAGAAGGGACATCCCTCCGGGTTCAGCCCCAGATGTCAAAGCATCACACTACAGAAGCTG
>PVJL010001874.1:218591-229303 GCA_004026885.1 Lyroderma lyra
TTTTTTTTTTTTTTTTTTTTTTTTTGCTTTTTGGTATGTGGGTATCTCCCTGGCTGGGAATCGAACCCAGGCCACAGCACTGACAGCGCCAGCGCCGAAGCCTTAAGCCACTACACCACCAGGGAACTCCCCTAATTTACTTTCTTTAGTACTATTTGGAGTAATTCCTGTAGAAGTGTAAATACTGCAAAAGTTTTTACTTATACTTTCCTTATCTCATTTATTACATTCACAAATCTATATAATGGTATGATTTCCGGCTAAATGCAAATTGGTAACCACTATGTACCTTAAAAAAAATACTACATGAATGGAAAATGACATTTTTTCATGTTGAATTGTTTAGTGTTGGCAAAAAATAAAATAGCTCAAAAACCTATGATAAATAAAAAAATCATGACTGTTGATTTTTTAAAATCATTATTTCCAGGTCTTAATGTGACTATTCAAATATGGCTCAGGGATCAATGTCATTTGGTCAGGATTATACATCCACTAATGCAACCAGGTGTGTCTAGGGATAATAGAGCAGGCCCCTTTGTTGGGTCCACCTCTTCCCTTTCTAGATCTCTTACGTTGGGAATGCTTTAGGACTCGTCCTTGGTCCTTTTCTGTTTCTATCAGTACCCAATCTCAGTACTCCTAGGTAGACTCATGGCTTTCAATCTCATCTATATGTTTTTTAACTCCCAATTTTATTTCTAAAGCCTAGATGTCTCTTCCAAATTCCACACTCATACATTTAACTTTCTACTTGACTGCTCCACTGGGATGTTAAATAGCTCAAGCTTAGTGA
The DNA here is from genome assembly GCA_004026885.1 of Lyroderma lyra. Lineage (NCBI taxonomy): Eukaryota > Metazoa > Chordata > Mammalia > Chiroptera > Megadermatidae > Lyroderma > Lyroderma lyra. The sequence goes on from PVJL010001874.1 coordinate 219,388, forward strand.
GTCTAAAAATAGAACACTTTACTGCCCCCTCACACCCTGCCCCAACTCTACTACCAAACTTTCTAATCCAATATGCTTCAGCAGTACTGAGGTCACCCAGTGATCGTAAAGCAGTTGCCATTTTCCTTCTTCTTTGCTTGAGCTTGCAAGAAACCAGTCTGATGCTGCCTCTGGTGCCACTTCCACATGGTTTGCCGGCATTGCTGATGCGTGTGTTAAGTTACTGTCCTCAGGATGGCCCTAACTGAAGTTAGGAAAACAAACACGCAGCAACAATCCCAAAATTAAACAAAATTAAACCTATCTTTGTCATGTAGGTCCCAAATATTACTGTTTTGTGCTTTCAATGACTTCCTGAGTTTCCAATAAAACAAGTTTTAGCTTTTATTGAACCCTCACCCTCCCAGGACTTAAACCTGAGAGCTGGGCTGGAGGACAATGTGAGCAAAAGATGCCCAACTGTACTCAAATTGTGGCAAAGAGGCATGGTTATTGAAATAAGCTCGTGTGCCTGACTTTGTTTTGTTTTGTTTTGCCTTAGGATGAATTTATTTATTTATTTTATTTTTGTATCAGAAAACTCCTCAATTCCTCATTTGGATATATTCTTGGCAGATATTAGTCTTCCAGAAAAGCCCCAACTGAGCTTCAAAACCAGGACTATCTATACTCAGGTAGGAACCCTAGCTCCATTGTCCTTTATGCATCGTTTTTATAATATGAAAATACTTGTAAAACATGTAATAATAACTAAAACAGTGTTTCTACACAGGTGGAGCTTGAAAAATGGACAGATAACTGAGATCACATGCCTATGTCTCCTGTCCCAACATCTCAGCACCGTATAAGAACCCCAGAACTATGATCCAGTTCCAGGGAAAATACGGAAAGATCCTGAATTGACTGAGATTAAATCTTTATTACCTAATGGTGTGAAAGACTTAAATAAAAGTTCATTTGAGTTAGAAAAACACTGTTAGGCCTACGGGAGATTCTAGTCATATGTTGTCATGAACATAGCTCCCTTTTCCTCTATCCTTAGGTCTAGGCTATCTGCCTCTCAAAAGCCTAATAGCTGCTAGATTTCATGGGCAGCTGGGTAGAAGTGAGGTCACTGTCTCTGTTGGTGTTCTAGCACAGGGAAATTAGTTTGATGCTTATTCCCTTATGGGATAGGAAGGAACATCATCAGGGAACTAGTGAGGACAAAAAGCAGTAGATATTCAGAAATGCTGGGAGGTCAGAGTTCTGTGAATCTCCAGGCAGAAGACAATGTTGACTCAGATCTTCTTCACCTCACAACTCTAAGAAAGAGCTTGTCAGAAAGACTGGATCTCCCTGTCACCCAGGCTATGGAAGAACCAGGAAACCTGAGAGCAAAGGGGTTTTCTACAAGATAGCAACAGGGTCTGGCAGCCTCTGTTTAAAGTACACAGCACTATAAGTAGAGATAGTTTGGTATTCATGGTCTGTGAGATTCCTGTCATTTAGCATCTGAGCTCCAGTGAGTTAATATAGGAAAATAACCATCCAATAGCCACGAGAAGAGAATGTTGACAGAGGAAAGTCATTAGAACAAACATAACACTCAAAAGGAAATGAAGCTCAGGTCCAAAGGACCTAATGTGTATGAAATTTCAAAGGGAAAAAAAGAGAACATATGTAAGTCAGATAATAATGAAAAATAATCAGAAAAAAATGTCTTACTTCAGGACCTACATCTGATAAACTTTCTGAATGCTATGGATATGGGAGCAGGGAGGGATCTCACAAGTTTCCAAGTAGTTATGAACAAATTATCTATAGAGAAAATTATATCAGGCTTGCATCAGACTTCTTATTTGCAATGATGGAAGCTAGAAACAAGAATGAACTGGTTTCCATATATTACTCTCAAAATAGGACCACAACAAAATAATTCAATACTTGGACAAGATTTCATTCACTTCTTAGCATTAAAGAAAGATATTTGAAAATATATGAGAAAGAGTTTGCTACTCATTTACTTTATCAGAGAAAATCCACAAGAAAAGGCTTTAACCAAGTAAGACATAGACCAGGAGAGAAATCTTAAGATGGAGAGAGATGAGGAAGAGAAGTAGAACTGAAGAGTAGGAGAGAAAGAATGTTGGCAGAGGAAAGTATTCTAATAGGTTTATCTTACTCAACTAGAAGAGGAGAAGGGGGAAAATATAGAATGTTGGTAGGGAAAATAATTATATCTTGCTTTTATATTATAGTCCAGTAATAAGATTTGGTTATGAGAGCAAGGGAAGTGAAGATAACCATTAATAAAGAGAAAAAGAAGAGTAGAACTTGCACATAAACAAGGGAGGATGAATGAAACTTGACCAGATGGGCAAGCATAAGAGAAAGGTAAAGGGGGAAACAACATAGAATAACAATTGAGTAAAAAAGTAAGATAAAAAGAATAATGTCAAAGCCAGGTACATCAGGTATTACACAAAACATAGTTCAACTAAAATTCTCTTATTAAAAAGGACTGTTAGAATTCTTTTTTTTTAAAGAGCAGAATTTTACTCTTTGCAAAATACATACTTAAAATACAGTAAAATAAAAGAACCAAAGGGGAAAAAATCAACAAAACAAATTATGAAAATGCATGGAAAGATGGCAAGAAAGACAATATTAATCACAAACAAGGTGGAATAAAACATTAAAAGTTCTAAATAGGATAAGGACAGACATTGTGAATTGATTAAATGCTTGTTTTCATAAACAAAATAAGAAACTAAATATACAACATTTTAGGACTAGAAGGGGACATTTTATTTCAATTAAAAAAAAAAGAGAAAGAAATGGAGAATTCCAGTCAAGATAGTAGAGCACGTGAATGTCGTGCTTGCCTTATCCCACAACCACATCAGAGTTATACTTGAACTACAGAACAACCATTATTGAGAACTACATGAAGTCTAGCTGAACAAAAGTCCTATAACTAAGGATATACAGAAGAAGCCACATTGAGTCTAGGAGAAGTGATGGAGGCATGTAAGGAGCTGGTCTCACACCCAGGTATAATCATTAAAAATCAGGAGGGATATCTTGGCTGTGGAGGTCCCTTCTGAAGAGTGAGAGGTCACAGCCCTACATTGAGCCCCCCAGCCCAACTTTCCAGTGCCAGGGAGAGGAGCCCCCACAACTTCTGGCTGTGAAAACCAGTGGAGATTGTGGCTGAGTGAGATGGAGAGCAGCTGGAGTGCCAGGTGTTCCTCTTAAAGGGCCCATACATTGACTTACTTGCTGATGGACTTATTTACTCTGAGCTCCAGCACAGGGACAGCAGTGTGAAAGGTGCCAGGGACATACGGGGAGGGAGGAAATGAAGTGTCTAGCTTCACAGTGAGGGCTTAGAGTGGTAGCATTCTCATAGACAGAAGTGGTGGCAGAAGTCAGTGTTCTTTTGTTGAACGACCCCCACCCATCATCCAGTGTGCACAGGCAGGCAGGGGCCATAATATGTGTCTCCATCATCCTAGTTAACACCATTCTCCCCACCCGGGTGATTCCCTGAGACCCCATCCCATGCAAATTGTAAGCCCATCCAAACTGCTTCCAGTGGCTTTTTCATACTGCAGACTTTCCTAAAATCTTTTAAAGGTTCACATATTGCAAACAAGGAGTATCTAGACTTAGTGTGCCCTGTCCCTCTTACTAAATAGCCCCAAGCTTGGCACTAGCAGCAGCTGGCTTCGGTTTGCAGTTTAGCCTTTCCCGGGCACTTCTGAGTCCAGCACAAGTGGAACCATCTGCAGATCATTTTGTAGCTCCTATTAAGTGGTCTCAGGCAGGACTGGCAGCATAACAGGCAGCAGGTACCTTGACCTGCAACTTAATCTTTAAGAGGCCCAACACACCTGGTGGCCAGCCTCGGACCACACTAGAGCACCACCCAACAATCTCCACAAAAGACACACCCAAAAGGCAGCCTGGGCAAACACCAGAGCCCTGTTAAAGCAAATCCTGCCCTATAGGGTCAGTTCATGTACAATAGCTCAAAATAGAAACAAGCTCTTAGATACAGAAAGCAATTTGATGGTTGCTGGACTGAGGGGGTTGGGGGGATGGGTGCAGGGGAGGAGGAAATTAAGAGGTGCAAATTGGTAATTGCAAAATAATCATGGTGATATCGAGTATAGCCAGGGAATGTGGTCAGTAGTATTATAGTAACTACGTATGGTGTCCGATTTGTCCTGGGTTTACCAGGGTGATCAGTTCATAAGTTATGTGAATGTCTAATCACTATGTGGTACACCTGAAATTAATATAATATTGTATGTCAACTGCAATTGAAAAACTAAAAATATTTTAAAAAGAAATGAAAGAACATGATAAAAATACAATTGTACTGGATTTTTCAGTCTATCTCCCAGAACGGAAATAATTTAATAGACCACTGTATTGCAAACGACTGAGGCCAGGGAGGTTCTCACTGGATCCGGGCAGACCAGAGAAGAATTGAGGGGCCGTAGGCAACTTAAACGTGGCCTTTATTCCAGAAGCGCAGCAGCAACAAAACGGCATCCCAGAGTTCACCCTCGATAGTTCATAGCTCACAGCTCCCTCCCAGAGAGTCCCATCCCCTTACACAGGCAGGAGAAGGAAGTGGCAGGTGGCCAAAAAGCGAGCTCAGTAGGCCGTAAACAACAAAATGGCTGCCACCTAGGAAAGTGCGTCATGGTTACATAACAGGTGCGCGTCGTTCAGGTGGAAGCTCTGAGAGCCTGAACCAGTCCGTTTTCCCCACAACCCCCGGGAAAAACAAAGAACAAAAGACAAACAAAAAAACTAGAGAGAACATAGTGGAATGAATAATACCATCAATAAACTGATGTAACATACTAATATAGAACATTTTATTCCTTGAATAGGACATTATACACACACACATATGCACACACATATACATATGTACATATGCATATTTCCATAGACTTGCACAAAAATGAATGATGCTTCTGGCTACAAGAGAAATCTTAACCAAGTCAAGGAAGCAGAGAGTTTACAGGTTATATTCTCTCATCACAGACCAATATAGTTCATTAGAAATTGAGAAATACAATATGAGATAAGTCTTGTTTGAAAGAGGGAAATCAGATGTGTCTTAGTTCTTTTGGGCTGCTATAACAAAATATGACACACTGGCTAGATTATAAACACAGGAAATTTAGTTCTCATAGTTCTAGGGGCTGGAAGTCCAAGATTAAGGAGCCAGTATGGTTGTCTTCTGGTGGTGGTCCTCTTCCTGGTTCATAGCAGATGCCTTCTCACTGTGACCTCACATGGTAGGAAGGGCTAGGGATCTTTCTGGAATCCCTTTTATAAAGGCACTGATCCCAGTCATGGTGGCTCCACCTCACATTACCTAAGTACCTCCTAAAGTCTCCACATCCTAATATCATCATTGGGGGTTAGGATTTCAACATATAAATTTTGCCGGGGGGAACACGAGTATTCAGAAAATAGCAAGAAGAAATATGGAAAGACTAGAAACATTGGGAAAAACAAATAATTTATACTGAAACAATGGGGAACAGCAAAACTGAGGAAAGTATGTTGCTCTTAATTATGGAAGCCAAAAGGTGAAAATAAAGGAATTAAGTACTAAATGAATCCAGTAAGAACAATGACAATAAAAATAAAATGAAAAGAAACTTTGACAAGACCATTAATATTGATAAAATTTGTATTAAAATAGATAAAAATAGCAAAAAAGAATAATAAATTAAAAGACTGACTCTTTAAAAGACCAATAAAATAAATAAATACCATGTGAGCCTGATTAGAAAACAGAATGAAATAAAAATTAGACAAGATTAACCATATGAATGTAGGAAAAAGAAAAAAGTATGTATTACAGGCAACTCTGGACAGTACATTAAAAAAAAAAAATAAACCTGGGAGAAACAAATACTTTCTCAGGAAAATATACATTATCACAAATGACACAGAATTGATGAGAAATTGAATGAACCATTATTATAGAAGAGATTGGAGAAGTGATTAATGATTTCCTATTGAAAAAGGCAGCAGGCAGATGAATTCACAGTTGAATTTTTAATCTAACTATTAAAGAATAGATAATTCCGATATTATTTAAACTATTGTGGGTCTTAGAAAAAGATAGAAAATTTTCGAGTTAATTTTATGAAGCTAGAATACCTCAAATACCAAAGACAAAGCAGGAATTCAATAACAAGAACAACAATTAAAAGTGCAGGCCAACTTCACCCATGATTATAAATTCCAAATGTTTAAATAATATAATAGAGGATATAGTAGAGAAGTGAATCAAATGAGTAATACACCATGACAAAATAGGCTGTATTAGAGGAGTGAAAGGGTGGTTTAAGTCTAGGAAGTCATCTACATATTGATTACATTAAAAATTAAATGGGGAATAACCCAACCATTATCAATAGGTAGTGAAAAGACATCAGATGAAGGTCAATTCAAGAGAAGCTTGAAGCAAAATAGAAACACAGGGAAATTACTAATATAATAAAGAAAATCTTACTAACAAAAATGATTTTAATGGCAAAAATTAAATCTTGCACTGAAAACTAGGAATCAGACAGATATCACTGTAATCACATGTATTCATGATTCTAGCAAAATGTAAGTACAATAATTGGTATAAATAATGAAAAAAGAGAAAAAAGAGATGTGTCTGCTTTTTAGAAAAACTAAGAGACTCATGAAAAAACAAGAGAAATTTGGTGTATTGGATAAATACAAAATAAATTGCAGAAATAACAAATCTCTATTCAGGCAAAAGCACCTAGAAAAGAAAATGGAAAGAATATTTACACAGAAGACAAGTCATAGAAAATAATTTGGAATAAATTTATAAGAAAGGTACAGAATGTACATAAACAAAATGATAAAAATATACTTGGGAAATGCAAGACAAAACATAAACAGATGGAAAAGTCTATTATCATCTTAGATGGAATGATTTACTGTGGTAAACATCAATTTTTCAAAAATTACCCATACCTTTAATACTGTTTTGTTCTGATTAGACTCTTCCTATCACTGCCTAAAAAATGTTTAACAATCGTCTTAAATTTAACCATCATCTCCCGGATCCAGGCTCCCTCATTACGACGGAGAATCCTCAGCTGTGTCTTCCTGGTGCTCAGGAACCACTCCACTCGTGCTCTACTGCTCCACATGCCTAGTCAGGGTATCGGGATTCTGTATTAGTCACCAGTGTGCTTTATGAGAATATGACTTCGCTGGACAGAGCCCTTCTGTATTGGTGGCAAAGTTGCATGTGGTCCTCTCTCCAGCTCTGTACTATACTCTGTCACCAGGGCCCAAAGTAGTACTTGTTAGAAAATCCCACAAAGTCCATTGTGAAAATGATTCCTCAGTTTCTGGCCCTAACTTTCTTACCCAAGGGTCTGAAAACCACTGGGAGAGCAGGGAATACAGGCAACCTATCACTCCTTCCATTCTTCAAGTCCACTGGCACAAAATTTCCCTTTCCTTCATTTAGAAACATACACTCCAGCAACATCAACTTATACAAACAGATGGCTAGAGATATCACCAATCCATCAGGTTTACAACTGATGAGGTTCTAAAATCCAGCTTGGTCTCAGATGGGCCACCCAAGAACTTACCCTCTTATCTTATATCCCTGTCAACCAGACAGAGAATACTAATTCAAAAGACAGCTAGCTTGTCTACTCCAGGTCTGTTTCTTTGTGGTTTCCCTTGAAAGTCAAACAACTGTGCATGAGGAGAAGAGTCACATATTTCTGAGATTGAGGCCACCTTGGCCCTGAGTCACAGCTGCCTGGCTTCTTTGGGGGTGGTGTGTGAGGGGATCTAGTGCTCACAGAGCTCTGGGGATTTCTATTGTGCTGGTACTGATGTGTGAATACTTATTCAAAAAGTTCACATAGTAACAATGGCACAACATAAGATAACAATTTAATTTCATATTTCTCAAAAAGCTTCCTTAAGATGATTGAAGAGTTGTTGAGGCCCTCTGACTTCTTTAAATGCTGATAAGGTATATTGACATTAGGTTCATTTAAAAACTCTGGGGGAAGAATAATAGTATAAAATGTAACAGTCATAATAGTTTAAATGTACTGTACAGTGTGATATAGTGTAAATGATAGTGACAAACAATTAACAAAAAGGTAATGAAGAGTTCCTCCTTACCCTCAAATGACCCTAATAGCGTATTTTTGACACTAATGTTTCTAAGCTAGTTCTGGGTGACGTCCAGTCTCTTCTTTCTAATCCCCATTCCTAACCTAAGGATGATGTCTACCTTAGACACTTAAGGGTCCCTTTAGCCATTGTGAAACCTAGTTTTCACGAAGGAAGTTTAAACAAAAAAGCATAAACATTCCATTGCCAATCCTGGACACAGTAAGCGTTAGCGTATGTTTCCCTGAGGCTTTCTAGTGGAAAGGCACTAATCAAGAATGCCAGATTGCAGCGTTCACCCTGCCACTTGTAATCTGAGCTGTGAACCCAGCTCAATAAACTTCCTGACCCCAGTTTCTCTCTATTAAAAAATAGCAACAATATTATCAATTTTGCAGGAGTTTTTAAAAGAATAAATAAAGGAATAAAACTGGAAATACTCTCAGTATAGTGTTTGGTCCATAGTAGGTGCTCAGTTTATCTTAAAATTATGTTGATTTACTCAAAAGAGGGCTAAACCTTTAAGGAGAGAAAATGATTTTTTTTTTAATTGTTAGACTTATTGGAGTGACATCTGTTAGCAAGGATTACATAGGTTTCAGGCATACAATTCTACAGTGCACTGTCAGCTTGATGTATAATAAGTTCACCACCTAATGTGACTTCTCTTTCCATCACCTTATATTTAGCTTCCCCCCCTCCTCTCCCACCCCCTCCCCTTTCTCCCCTCACTAACCCACTCGTCCCCAATAAACATTAAACTATTGATTGTGTCCATGGGTGAGAAAATGATTTTTTTTTTTTTGGAGCTGAAAAAATATTTTTAATATACCACATTTCTTCATTACATACCTAATTTCTTATTGCTAATATAAGAGAATGTTTTTTTTTAATTCATTTTTATTGTTAGACTTATTGGGGTGACATCTGTTAGCAAGGATTACATAGGTTTCAGGCATACAATTCTACAGTGCATTGTCAACTTGTTGTATAATAAGTTCACCACCTAATGTGACTTCTCTTTCCATCACCTTATATTTAGCTTCCCCCCCCTCCTCCTCCACCCCCTCCCCTTTCTCCCCTCCCTAACCCACTCGTCCCCAAATAAACATTAAATTATTGATTGTGTCCATGGGTTATTTGCTTGTTCATTTCTTTTTTTCTTTGCTTTCAGTTTTATATTCCTCATATGAGTGAAGTCATACAGTTCTTTGTTTTTTCTGTCTGGCTTATTTCACTAAGCATGATGATCTCCAGGTCCATCCATTTTGTCGCAAATGGCAGTATTTCATCTTTTCTTACAGCTGAGTAATATTCCATTTTGTATATGTACCACAGCTGCTTTATCCAGTTGTCTGTTGCAGGGACCTTTGGTTGTTTCCATGTTTTGGCCACTGTGAACAGCGCTGCGATGAACATTGGGGTACATAAGTCTTTGCGGACAAAGGTTTTCAAGTTCTTTGGGTAGATCCCCAGAAGGGGGATTGCTGGGTCAAATGGTAGCTCCATTCCCAATTTTCTGAGGAACCTCCACACTGCCTTCCATAGCGGTTGTACCAGTTTGCACTCCCACCAGCAGTGTACCAGAGTTCCTTTTCCCCCACACCCTCTCCAGCACTTGTTATTCCTTGTCTTGTTGATAACAGCCATTCTAACAGGTGTGAGGTGGGATCTCATTGTGGTTTTGATTTGCATTTCCCTGATAGCTAATGAGGATGAGCAG
>PVJL010001875.1:0-40000 GCA_004026885.1 Lyroderma lyra
GAACTCTTGGGCCTATGGTTTTATGTTTTCCTTTTCTTATTTTTACTGTTAGTTGCATCGTTTTTAAGTAAGGAGAGAAGGTTTTGCTATTACTATAGCAGCTGGCAATCTACAGAAGGGTTTGTGCTCCGAGATGATGTATGATTTAGTATTTAGGTGTAAAAATACCTTCGCAGGCCAGTCCACAGTCATCAGTTTAACATATAATGTGGCCAAATTAGTTCACATTTCCAAAAAACTTAGGAAAAAAGAAGCCTTGCACATCTGGCAATGAGGTAAAACAGAGCTCTAAAGTTGAATTTAAAATACAATTGTTTCATTTTTCTGTCATGAGTGTTGGTGCGTGAGGAAAAGCACGTTTAAGCTGAGGCACCGAAATGGTGTCAGGTCCATCTCTCACAGAGATTTTCAAAGGGCTGTTTGGATCAAGAGTTTAGAAGACACTGTCGCTCTATTATGTATGATTACACTGGGCAACACATTTTTGATGTGGTTACAGTTACTTGTGTTCACGTTATTTGAATATTTTTTGCCTTGAGAAAGGAAGGTGGGGAAAGACATTTCTCTGAGCAAATTGGGGAATGGGAAGAAAAGGGGGGATGAGGAGAAAGGTCAAGGAGATACGAGTATTTGTGAGAAGGGTTGCCTGAAGGTGTGACCAGGGTGGGGAATGGAGAGTGGACGTGTCTGGTAGGATCTTGCTGTTGGCGATGGCCGAAGTTGAGACCATACTGTTTTTCACATCTTTCATCAGTGGGCATAACTGATGGAGCACAGCATGATTGCTCTCTAGGGCAGCGATTCCGAAAACACAGTCTGCCCAAAGTATGTGGTCCTCCTGATCGATGAGGAAATGAGATAAAAGCACAAGTTCTTGCTTTGATAAATGATGAACACTTGCGTAAAATATCAGATTTTATCTAGGACTAAGGGTCACCACAGTAACCCACTGAGTTACTAGAAATCTTTCTGAACTCAGATCGGCATAGACTGTAATTAATCAAAGGACTCTAATTAGTTCTAATAAAAAAAAGTCCAGTTACTATTCAGTAACAGAGCTTCTGCAATGCAGCGTGCTTGTAAACCGATGGAACTGCCCAAAGAGAAAGGAGTGGACGGGGCATAGATTGAGCAAAGTGGACAACGATCAAAGAAGTTGGAGAGTCATTGGTCCAGCAAAGTTATTCTCAGTCCTGGCTGGGCATCGGTATTATCAATAATGCTTTAAGAGTCTGGGTTTGCTGGACTCCATGATGATCTACTGAGTGAGAATTCACCAGCAGACTTTATCTTCATCTCATTGGCTAGAACTCACCTACGTGTCCACCCTGGGCCAGTCACTGGCAAAGGGACACGGAGTTGTGAAGATGCATCCCCTGAGGCTAACGAACTGCTGACGGAGGAACATCACCACTACTGTGTTTTCAGCATTATACAATGTACTCTGGGGTATAAAAAAATTCAGTTTAAAAACAAAAAGGAAAGAGAAAAAGGTCTTTCTGCCTTTGAAGATCATATACTAGTCATTTGGAGAGACCAAACATTATAACAAATCCCTGGATAAGCAATTCAGGAAAGAGAAGTAGAACCAACCTTTACTGAGTACCTAACCTACTCGTGTGCTGAGTACGTTATATTTGTCACCTCCTTTAATCCTCACTTCAAAAGGACAAGCTCTCTAGTGTCACTGGCGTTTCACAGATTAAAAAATCTGAAGTTCAGAGAATTTAGGGGGTTTGAAGTGGGTTACCTATCTAGAATATAGTAGGCCAGAATTTACGTCCTTCCTCTTGGCATCTGGGTTTGTTGGTTTCCTGATTTGTCTTGACCTGGTAGCCCTACCAGGCTATCTCCTAACAAGGAGCTACGTCACCCTCATTCCAGTATTCCAAATATGACATGACCAAAATGCCTTCTATTCCAGTTTTTTTAGTTTACCTGCCACGCATGGAACAGCCAGGTGTGTGTCCTCTGATTAATCCATGCATGAAGCTCCTTGAATCAGTGTGATATTGTATAGCCCAGTTCTGCTCTGCTCATCGAAGTCAATCAGTGATTTATTGACAGTCCATGCAAGTGGTCTGTTCCTGTGAGTTCATGGTGATTTGTGAGTGGCAGACAGCACACTGCCCTGCCCAGCTTCTGCCTCATTTGCAGCGTGCGCTGTAGTATAAAAATGATAGATGTGTGATAACTATCTATTGGGGTGCAGCTGTACCATTAGGCAGAGGTTTTTATTTTATTTTTACCATTATTTCACAGAATGGGAATTCCTTTCGTAAAGAAGATGAGTTCACAGAAAAAAATTGTATTTTGGGTTTTCTGAAGAGATGCTGAGTGTTGCGATACTGAAGTTATAGGTTTGTGTTTTGTGATCCTAGGGAAAAAATAATGTCAGTATGCAAACCTAATCATGGAAGGAGAGTAAACTGAGTCTTCAGAAAGAAATGTAAACTACACCCAGTTTATTGTAATTAGAAGATAGGTCTACAGAGAGTCTTGCCTGTAGGTGATGATAGGGTATAGAGGTTTTTCTGAGAATGGACTCTTATTTCAAAGTATCAGGTGAGGTGGGTGGAGGAAATGTGAAGCATTTTATAATGCTCTCATCACTGATTTCATAGGAGTTTGGTTTCTGCTTTAGCTTTTGTTCATAGCCACTCACCAGCTTACAGAGAAAGTGGTGCTTACTTACTTCAAGAACATTTTTTTAACATCGTGAACATTCCCGGCGGTTAAACTTGTTTATTCGTGTTGGCTCTGTTCTCTCCCCGGGATGTCTGCCTCATCTCTCCATTGGTCTGGGGAGCATGTACCCTGCTGTATCACCTCCCCAAGGGCCATCCTGTCCCAAGAATCCATCGTTTGCATTGCGTGCAGGTGTGTCTTGTGACGTCCATAGCATTTAGTGCATTTGTTGTTTCCTCACCTGCTTTCTCTATTAGACTGTGAGTGCCTTGAAGGCTGGGAGGGAGACCTTTTTCTCTTGGTTTCTCCCTGGAGCGAAGAGCGAAGCACATAGTGGGGTTTGTGGCAAATGTAATTCAAGGACCCTTGGGACTGTCTTGCTCACTGTAGATAGAGGATAAAAACTGAGGTTTCTAAGTTCTCCACCTGCCATAACATTCTGGGATGAAAAAATATGAAGTGTGCACTGAAGTCTTGCACTTCACAATTTTCCATCTGTTCCTGCTCCCTTGTCTGTCTCTTTTCTGTCAGGGCCCCACATCCTCTGTCCTGGCCAGAGCATCGTTTGTGGTGTGCTCATGCAATTTTCAGTGTCTTTCATTAGGGTCTCAGGACTGAGACAACCAGTTTTGCCTGGTAATCTTACTGCTAGAAATCCATCCACCAATCAATCCTTCATTTTTAATGAAGAGTCCATGCAAAATCAACCTTAATTCAAAATCTGATCTTTTAAACATGAAACATAAGTTGAGTCCAGGTAGGCAAGCAAACAAAAACCTGCAAGAAAGACAAGGGTGAGGGAAAGGAAGAGGGCGGCCTGTTGGATACTGTGGGAGATTCCCTGCGAGCATAGACGTCGGCGAGTATGAGGTGGGAGACGGGGAATTGGCTGACCTTGCTGCTCGCCTCTGTTTATGATTTTAATGTTCAAAGAAGCAGATGTGTTTTTTATGTCTCCCATCCCCTAAGCACAAGCCAGCCTTCTTTATCTGATGGTCAAACAAAGAAGTGATGACCTGCTCATAGTAGGAGAAAGAGGTGACTGCATTGCCCTCTGTGCGGGACACCCCTGTCGGCTCCATTAAGAACATTTTGAGGGCGTCTCAAAGGTAGTTTTGATTATCAATGATTTTCACTTTATACACTGGCTAGAAACGGAACTTGGTTTTCTTGGAGACACGAAATTCATTCTCCAGCTGGACTCCAGGGTTGTCCGGCTTTGTGGACATGTTGTGTCTGTGGGTGGGGTTGGGGGAAGAGCGGAGGGGGCACCTGGTCAGTTCACCAAACCCAGGGCTGGTGCTGACGTCCGAGCAGCAACACGCATCTGGGCCCGGGATTCCGACCTTGGTCTAGCAAAGGCTTTTCATGCCTGCCTCCCCTGTCTCAGAGAAAGGAACTGGGAAGAAAGAAGAAGCCACAACATCAGCAAGCAGTGGTTCCATTCAGTAAGGAGAATGGAATGAGCTTATTTCCTGTTAACCGGCAAGTCCCTGCCCGTGGTTCTAACCCTGGGTGGGGCTCGCCGAATGGCCTGGGGAGGGAGCGGGAAGGGGACGCGTGGTGTCTCTCGTCGGCTGTATGCCGTGTCCAACACTCATGACAGCCCCGAGTCGGGGCAGCAGCTCTCCCCGTTCTACCAGCGGAGCCGCGGAACCTCGTGGACTGCCCCAGGTCACGCAGTCGGTGCCACTAAAGTCTAGACGGGAGCCCAGGCCCGTCTCAACCCAACGTCTGTGTCTCACTGCTGACTCTTAGGTGAAGGCCGATGGAGGAGACACCTGGGTGCTACCCCAGATTGGGGTGGAACATCAGGTTCAGGGTTGAGTGTCAGGAGAATGAGGGGACAGCAAGTCTTTGTGTCCCCAAGACCTCGGAGAGAAAACCCTGATGTTCTGCTGGGGGTCAGGTGCTCAGTGGGGGTTTCTAGTGTCGTCATTTCTTGCCCACGGACAACTGTCATCCGTCCTCGCTGTCTCCTCCCCCCCACACACACAGGGACCAGGTGTGCTCCTGCACACGTACACGCGTGCACGCACACACACGCGCTTTCTCCCACGTAAGGACTCCTCCTCACCCCATCTCCCACCCGTAGCCTCGTGTGCCTCTGTGACCGCACGGTGCCCCGTGTTAGGGCACAGACAGGTAACAGTTCTCCTCCCGGGGTCCAGCGCACATGCCTCCTCCATCTTGAAGCCCCCCATGGTTCCTGGCACGAGGGCAATGGAGCTGCCTGATGGTTTGCCTTCTGGTTGGGCTCCTTTCTGGATTTCCCTCAAAATTAGTGGCAGATGCAGGTAGAGGAACAGAATAAAGAGGTCTAAGCTTATGTTGGCCCTCCTCGTGTCCAGCCTTTCTTGATAATCGTTGGAAACTAGCGAGCCTCACGCTGCTTTCGTCTGATAGCCCACCGCCTAAGTCGGCCCAGAACGCTAGCTCTCCGATTGCTGAATGAGTCTTTTTGTGTCTCGGTAGAGAAAACGATCTAACACGTTCTCATTGGCGGTGACTTGAGCTGTCAGTTAAATTTAGAAAGGCAATTATTTTCAAGCAGTCAAGCCTTACAAATTTTAAAGTTACAAACTGGAAGCCAACCAACTACGCAGGGTTGTAAATATTTCCTTTTGGGGGGAAATACTGACAGATTCTTTCTGTGTCACAGTTTTGGCCTCCTGGGAGGTGCCGGAAGTGCTTCAGGCTTGAGGTTCGACAAACCTCACTGCCTGAGTTTGAATCCCAGTTCAGTCACTTACTAGTGTGTCACGTGGCCAAGTTCCTTAATGTTTCCAGGCCTCAATGTCACTCTCTGTAAAATGGGGGTGGCAGCAAGCACCCCCACTTCCTAAGGATGCCATGCTATGCGCCCTAAATGAGTCACATGCCAGCACAGTGCTGGGCTCACATCAGCTGCTCACCCGAAGTCAGCTCTTGGGGACTTTCTTGCTTCGGTGTCAGGGCTGCATTAGTCCTACACCTTTCCTTCCAGACAATAATCCGAGGCCAATTGCCACTTTCAAAAGAAACACTCTTTGACAGTTAAGAAGCACGTACTTGGAAATCTAATTCCTAATGTAATTGCCATGCCTCGACGGAAAAACCCAGGCATCTTAAAGGACTTGCACAAAATACAGATTTCTGACCTAGAAAGTTCCTCAGCGGTTGTGACTAAGAGCTTCCGCAGACCCAAAATGTCCTTTCTTCCCAACAAAACCACCCTGTGGTCACAGAACATCTGATACAATGTCGTTATGGTTCTCCAGTGGAAAGAGTTGGTTGAAAGGCCTGTGTTTGAGTCCCGTCCCTAGAGAGGTTGATGGGACCTGGGGACATGCGTTGAATGCAGGAGGCTAGCAGGAGGCACTTTGACATGTGCACCCTAAGCCCTGGGGTTCCTTTCATCCTTGTAGCACCTGCCTCCTTGGAGTGGGTACTCTCTGGCTTCCTGTTGTCCAACCAGCCCATCCCACTAAAGACAAACTGAGTCACCTTTGAAAATCAAGTTCCCAGCCATGTCCCGAGCACCATGGTGGGCACCATGGCGGCCTGGACTTGACTCAGATGAATTCAGCCTGGTGTGTGCTGACATGGAGCTCACAGTGCCATTGAGGAGACCCTGCAGAAAACGGGCTTCCAGATAATGAAGGTGCTCCCAGAGGATTGTGAGGGCAGAGCTGGCCCAGGCCCCCCTGGCCCCCAGGTCCAGCTTCTGGTCTGTGAGCTCCCCTAGTTTGAAGACCCCCTCGGGTATCCAGCAGTGTGCCAAGCATGACTCATTTGGGGGAGTTACTGGTATATAGGTCAGGACAATTCGTTGTGTGGGCTGTCCTACACATCACAGGATATAGAGATGGTATGTACTCAGACAAAGGGGCATGAAAAAAAATTAAGACCACTGTGTATAATGTAAGAGCAGAGCCTGGCACCTTGGACTCACCCACTAAATGTTGATTTCCATCCTCTTTCCCCCGGAATGGAGTCTGCAATACTTGAGCGAAAGTTGCTGATGACAGGAGAGTGGTTGGTTCGCTTTCTAGAACAGGGTGCATCCAAAGGCAACAGGCCGTGCTGCCCTAGGCCTGGCCACCGTCCCAGCTGTTCACACTGAGGATGAGGCCCGCCGGCTGCCTGTTAGTGGCCCTCTTCTGTCACCTCTGCACAGTTGTCACAGCCTCGGCATTCAACCATCAGACACAGCCAAAAAGAAGCCAAGATTCAAATCTGTGATTCCTGACCCCGACAGCCGCACCGTTTTCATTTTGGGGGGCTTCTCCTCAAACTGGGTGCTGACATTTCACTCGTCGGCGAGTCTGAACAAGAGCTGCCGTTGCCTCTCTGCTCGGAGAGAGTGGATTGCAGTAGCTGCCGTTGCTGCCCGCTAGCATGCCCAGCCTTCAGCCAAGTACTTTTCCAGAATTATTTAATTTTCACGTGAAATAACAATCACAGGAAGTAAGTTCTGCTGCTAGCTTCCTCTCACACATTAGCAAACTGAGACTTAGAGAGCTTAAGTGATCTTACTAACGGAATGAAAACTAAAGGTGGAAGGGAGAAATCCCAGGGTCTCGTGGGTCCGAGAGCCATTGTCTCTCTTTCCAAAGCCCGTTTTGCAAGGGACCAAGGGCATGTATTATCCGAAATCTTCAGATAGAAACCCCCAAACACCAAGTGGTATCCTGGGTTGGGTTCTGGAGCAGAGAAAGGACATTCGTGGAAAAGAGGGTGCGATGCCAAGTCTGCCGTTTAGTTAAGGGCCCTGTATCGCTGTTAGCCTCTCATTTCTGACAGGTGCCCCGCCAAGATGCTGACGTTAGGGGGACCCGGGTGGGTCACGGTGACGTGCTGACTTGCTGCACAAGCTTAGCAACTTCTGCATAAACCTAAAATGGTTATAAATAAAAAGGGCATTCAAAAATGGAAATGCCCGTGTGGAGTGTGTACATACTCGTGGGCGCACGTGCTAAGCTTAGAAGCCCACCCTGCCCGTCACCCCGTGCCCGCCGCTCCTGCTGTGCGCTGTGCCACCCCATCGGGGCCTTACGCCGCTGCCAGTGAAAGGAAAGCCCGTGCGACTCGCAGGCGACGTACCCTGTCCCGTCACCCCTCACCTTGGCAATGGAAACCCTGTGTCACGTGTAGCCTTGTCCTCAGCGTCAGATGTCAGGTACGTGTGCTGGTGGGATGGCTTCTTGACGTCAGTCATGAAGATGGGGGCCAGCGTTCAGAGTCACCAGTTTCCACTTAAATGCTCTTCTCGGGCACGGCCATGTCTCCCTGCCTCTTTATACCAAGTGCATTTGAGGATTCCTCTGCCTTATCCTGTCATCGCCCTCCCAGAAGGCCACAGAGGGCCCCCTTGGGGCATTGATCTAACAGGCCAGTCTGGGAGCTGCTGGCCACACACTCCTGCTTGGTTTCTGAGCACGTGTCAGTGCCAAGAGAATATTCTTGTCGTTTAGCTAATGGCCGTCTCCTGGGCAGCGGCATAAGGCTGGCGTGGGGATCTGGGCGTGAGCAGTTGCTTTCCCAGATGGCTCTGAGGCGGCCGCAGAAAGTGCTTGACTTGCTAAAAATTGCTTTATTAACAAGCCCCAGGGATTTGCGGGGTTTGCGGGGTGGACTGTTAATTTCATCCCACTTCTCCGCGAAATTGCCGGAGGCCCCCGAGGAGCACAGGAAATGTGTCCTCAGTCTTTTCTGGGTGACTCTTACCACACGGGGGGGAAGGAAAGCCACTCGGGTAAATGTTTTCCTTGATGATGCAGAATCCTGGGTGCAGAGGGCTCAGGGGGCACAGCGTCTGTGCCGGAAACGGAGCTTCCTGCGTGTGTATATGCACCCCCTCACTCACTTATTGTCCAGACACCATTCCAGGCATTCAAGACATAGTCAGGGCAACCAGGTCTCAGATTCAGGAAGTTCCACCCTAAAGAGAGGAGACGGATGCAAACGTATACTCCAGATAATTTCAGATTCTGATAAGCGCCCAGAAAGAAAACACGAGGAATACATTGCCGTGCACGGTCGGGGTGATTACTTCAGGTTGGGGGTGTGGGGGTGATGACTTCTGAGCTGAGAGCTGACAAATGAGAAGGAGGCAGGAGAAAGAGTGGCTGTCCAGGTGGGACATCAGGTCTTCTTTCTCCCCCAGATCTCTCCTGCACAGAAACTGGCAGGGGTAGAGTAGCTGAGAGGCCTGGGGTGGGAGGGCACGTCCCCAGGCTCGGGCCCAGAGGGAAGCCCCCGGCCCCTGGCGTAGGGCCTCCGATAACAGGGACCTCCTGCTAGCAGAGGAGAACAGAGAGGCAGATTGGTGTCTGGGCGGTCACACAGATCTTTCTTAAAGGCCATCGAGGGTGGGCAGCCAACAGGATGAAGCTATGAGAAGTTTCTCACCATTGCAGTTCTTTCTCGCCCGAGTCTCCTCTGTTGGCCAGCCCTCACCTAGCTTTGCAGGAGTTAGCAGGGAGCAGGCCCCGGGCCCGACTGCCCTGATCACGGAAGCCGTGGCTTGTGGGGAGCCACATGTGGCTCAGAGCCAGACAGAGCGGGGTGCACGTTCCAGCCTGAGCCCTTCCTCCTCCTGCCCGCTGGGCGCTCCACCCATCCAAGCCTCAGCTTCTTCCTCTGCAAAGTGGGGACCGCTCAGCCTTCTTCTAGGTGTCGTGAACCTGAAAATGACATCCAGGGGCCTGTGACACTCAGTGGGAATCCTTTGCCTTTGTCCTCCCTCGCTCCCTCCTTTTCTCTGGAAATGGGGACTGCACTGATTCAAGACTTGTGGGATGTAACGTTTCCGCCTGTGTCCTTCCCAGGATTTATCCACGTGTGCCCACCCACCTCCAACCCACGCCCAGTGTGTGGCTCAGACTGCGGCTTCGGAGAGCCCGTGTCAATAGTGCATCTCAAGGGTGGTGGTCATTCTTGATGGGAGGGACATCTGCGAACTACAGCCTGTGGGCCAGGGGACCACAGCTGCCCACACGTCAGTCTGTAACTGTTTTTGTGCTACAAGGGCAGAGCTGAGTCCTTGCGACAGAGGTGGTGAAGCCAAAAATAGTTACTGCGTGGCCCTTTACAGAGCAAGTGTGCCAACCCCCACACTAGAGGGTAGAGGGATCGGATATAGGATAGTACATGGACTCCTCATTTAAAAAAGGAGAGGAGAGGAGAGTACACTTAGAGTTTTCCCAAAGCCCTTTATTCCCTAGAAACGCGATGCCCAATATCTAGCTATATTTCAGCCCTCTGCTTAAAAGGTGGGAATCTTGCAAAGATCACGGGGGGGTTGGGGGGCCCAGAGCCCCCAGAGTTAAGTAACTCTTTGGGGAGGCAGATCTCTCCAAATGAGCCCAAACCCCAGCTGGGGATTGGCAGATCGATACCTTCCCCATTAACAATGACTATTGGGCATTGCTTCCTATCACTTCGTTTCTTTTTGCATTTTTCTTTTGCAGGTCGGTTGCTTTCACATGTCCGAACAGCACATGAGAAGCAGAAACTTGTAATACGAGGGGTGACATTTGCCCAGTTTCTGATTTCCCACATTTTAAAATATTTCTCAGTAACTTAGACCTTTCTCATGTATCAGGGTGGGGTTTTCAGTCTTCGCCCTGATCAGGACCTTGGCTGAAATACATGATGATGAGATCATGGAAAGTGCCAGAACAAAGGCGAAGGTTTAGACCAGGTCTCCTTGTTCATATGTAGGGTACCCCCAGGGAGGCGGAGTCACTTCAGAGCGATCCCTGGGTCTCAGAGGCCCTCACTGGACCTGATTCCCTCCCTTTGTCTCAGGGTGTCACCAGTGAGAGCAGGTAGGGAGTCCCGTGAGGCTTTGGAGGGACACGCACGTCTATTGCCTGCACGGCAGAGCTGGTTGAGGGCCTGCTCAGGTCCTATGACTGTGCATCTCAGCGCTCGTGGAGTCACTGGTGAAGGCTGCACAGAAGCAACCGTTCTCAGGGATGACCTTTCTCTTAAGCATTGTCTTACTGAGTTTCAAAATTTAGGCTCACAGTGAGGCATTTCAACAGATTTTTAAAGCACAAAACTTGTTTACCTTAGAGCGAAGCCAGATTCAATTTGACCTGCATTCGAGGTGTGTTCTGTGGTTCTGTGTTCAACCCCCCTGCTCGTCCCCTCTGACCTGGTCAACCACCCATGTCCTTGGCCAGAAAATTGTCATCTAAACAAATCCCAAGGCTCGGGGCCTCCCAGGAAGGGAAGAAACACGAGACACCAGCTGGTAAGGATGAGAACCACGACAGTGAAAAAGCAGCAGTGACTCTTGGAAGCCAAGTACCTACTAAGTACAAGCCCTGCAAGCCCTTGTGTCAAAACCCCATCGACCTGTGGCTGAAACCCAGACTTTGAGAGACAAAGAAAGCAAGGATTTAACTGCACACCTAGAAAGGAACCTGACCCAGTGCTGTGTTCTAACAAAATTTAACCAAATAGCTCGTTTCAGACTGACGGAGTAAGAGCTCAAACCTGCTGAAGCAGTAGGAAATGCTTATCAGCCTGGCCCATGGGGTCACCACATGCCCAGCAATGATTTTCCACCTTGGCTGACATGCAAACTACATGGGGGAGCGTTTACAGCCTCCGATGCCCGGACCAATAAGATCCAAGTCTCTGGAGGTGGGGCCCGGGCCTGGTCCTTTCTAATATTCCTCAGCTGATCTTGATGGTCATCTAGGGTGGCTCGCTGTGGGAAGAATCAAGGTCAAGGTGTGGAGGCCTCCAGCTGGCTCATGCATGTTATGAACTGGATGAAACTGGAGGCCGGATGTTAGAAATAATTAGGTCAGAGCACCAGTTACGTGGTATTAGTAGCCAGAAATCGAGACTCTGTCCCCAGACTGTACCTCCGAAGGGTCCCCAAGGGAGATAGACGCCTGGGGCAAAGGAAAGCAAATTAGCACCGTATTCTCTGCTGGACTTAGTGGGAATCCCCACGTGCTGGCCCGCCACGCCTCTTCCAGGGCAGGTCCCTGGCTAAGGCCCACGTGGCTGAGTGGGCGTGCAGAGCAGAGGACAGGAACACAAGGATGTGCGGGAGAAAGGCTGGCGGTGGATACCGGGTGGGCTTGCTTTCATTCTGTTTCGAGTGAGGAAGGAAGTGCTTGGGTGGTTCCTAGGATGCCCTCTTATGTAACCCATCATTTGCTGTTGGAATTTTTTTTTCCCCTTGGTGTTGTGTATCTCTCTGGGTCGATTTTTCTTTCCAAACATCTTTGAACATATCAAAGATAAATTTCTCTGGAGTGATTCTTTATAATACAGGGAATCAAAACTTCCAGAAAGGTGGTTCTTATCTATGATTCTGACAGAGTTTAAAGGGAGGCTCTGTTTCCTTGCACCCCACCCCCCAACACAGAACACGCAGTATTTTTACACATACTGTGGGGGGCTGCAGCGGGCATGCATGGCATCGCGGACCATGGCACCTCAGTGTTTACTGTGCATTTCTTTGGTTATTAATAACATCGAACGTTTCCCCTATAGTTCGTTCTTGTATTTCTGTTCATATCTTTATTTACACATCAGATTAATTTGTAGGAACCCTTTATTTTCTAAAAGTCTTACTTGGCCTCTTGACATATATGTTGCCAATACTTTTCCCCAGATTGGCCCTTACTTGCCTTTGCGTTGTTCTGTTTAGTTGGTACCATTAAAAAAAAAAATCAAAGATTTAGGTGTCATGTGATGAAGTTTATCGGTTTTATACTTCATGGTTTCTGTCTGTGCTTTATGTTTTTAACGTCCTTGCCTATCCTGACTAAACTCAGAGAGTCAGTGTACTTTCTCTTGGTTTCATTTATTAACATTGCCTGCATCTGTCTAGAAATTAGTCTGATGGGTGGAGAATTTGTACTGTAAACCATGTACAATAGCTGCAACAGGAGACGGAATGAACTCTCTTTCACATGGGTAGATGGGCACAACTCGGCGGTGTGATCGTTCTGACATTAGCTGTGCAGGCAGGAGAGACAAATTTGATTCCTCCTAGGAGTTCCCTGGTGGTGTAGTGGCTTAGGGCTTCGGCGCTGGCGCTGTGTCAGTGCTGCAGCCTGGGTTCAATTCCCGGCCAGGGAACTACCCACATACAAGAAAAAACAAAAGCAAAAACAAATTTGATTCCTCCTAGAAAACTGGTGGTGGCCAGGGAGCTACCCACATACAAGAAAAAAATAAAAACAAATTTGATTCCTCCTAGAAAACTGGTGGAGTCACAGTAGCATTCTGTTCATAAAGTAGCAAGTTATCTTTTTTTAACCTGAAAAGACAGAGTCATAGTCTATGATAAGGACAGATTACCCAAGTATGTTTTTAGAACAGTTTGTGGTTATTAACAAAGTGGTAGAGTTTTTCCTTTCATTTAAAAATCTCTCTGGGTCACCAAGGATATGGCTAATAAGGGGGAAAGCTGACAAAACTCTTATTAGTTGCTTGAGTCTTACTTAAAACTCAAGCTTTATATCATTTAAAACACAGAGGAGATGTTTCTGGGAGGACAATTTGTCTCCTATTCGAGTTTTAGATGCTCAAATCCTTTGACTTAGCAGTTCTGCTGCTAGAAATTTACCCAAAGGATATAGTCACAAAAGTACCTCTAAGATGTATAGAGAGGAAGGATCATTGCAGCTCTGTTATAATAGCAAATAAAACACTAGGAACCAGCTAAATTATCTCTCTGCAGCAGACTGATAATAAATTAAGGTATATCTGTGAACAGCTAGGCAGGAGTTACAAAGCGTGAGGTCGGGCTCCCATGTGCTGATACTGAAAAATCTCGAAGATGCATCACTAAGGAAGCAGAAAGTAAGCTGAAAAGCAGGAGTATATGGTATAATTCCTTCTATGTAAAGAGGAAAAGATCCACATGGATAATAGGTTGGTATGTTCATATGGTTTCCCAAGTAGGACACATACAAATCCTACAGGAGATGCAGCTCCTCATTTTACTTCTTTGTGTCATGTTTGAATTTTCTTACCAGGCACATTTATTAGTTTGATTTATATTTGTTTAAATGCTATATTTATCTGAGCTGTTTGTATGTCCTTCTTTCTACCTTCCTGATAGATACATAGATGTTATATAATAGATACAGATGTAGATATAGGCATAGATACTGGCATCTAAAGAAATAAGCAGAAACAGGAGTGACAAAAGTCAGAAAAGGCGCATACATCCCTGTTTGGAATTATGCTAATTTCTTGGAGCTTATATTCCTTTGTGGTCATCAGAAAGCCACGAATCATGTTCTCTTTCTATTTTCGTGCACGCTGTTTTGTTTTGCCTTTCCAACATTCACAGCTTTGCTCACCTGCATCCTCTCCTGTGTGCTTGCTGCCTGGGCTGCTGCTCTGAGAGCTGCAAGGAGCCAATGGGAAAGCTGCTTACTGTGAGGTCCATGAAGTGTCCACTCCCGCTTCCGGCCCATGGACATTTCCTCCAGGCCTTGCACATCATCCTAGCATTGGACTATCAACTCGGTGGATTCCTCTGCCCCTTGCTCTGCCTGTCATCTAAGTTTAGGGTGATATATGCCAATGTCTAGAAGCCCCAGATTTAGAGAGCCCTCCCCACTCCTGAGCCCAACATGACAAATTGAGAGCTTGTCCAGCTGCTGTCTCATTTGCAGTAGCTCTTCTCCGATGAAAAGTTCCAATGGAGAGAAATATTTTGCATTTGCTCTCCTTATTAGATCATTCAATTCCCTGGAAATGCCTCCTGCGGGGATTGCAGTGAACCAACGGATTGTTTCACCAGGCATGGCTGGAGGTTGCAGCCCAGCCTCCCCCTGTTTCTGTTGGGAATTGGGAAATGCTCCCGGATTGTGTAAGAGGCCTTCTGTTGGGGGTGGGCAGAGGGCTTTGACATCAGCATGTTTTGCATTTTCAACATCTCATTTATTCTGGAAGATTTTGGCCCAGGCATGAAGGTGGCGAGGTAATCTGTTTCGTGTGTCCCATGTGGAGTTCACTCCGAGCTACACAAATGTTAGTAGCCAACACTCGTCTCTCTTCGTGATAAAGTGCTCTGGAGTGAGACCGTCTGGGTGGCAACCCCTGCTCGGCCACTTCGCTCAGGACCTAGAACATATTTCCTCATCCTCACTGAGCCTTCACTGTTCTCACCCGTAAAATCAGGGATATTGAAGTGTTCTGAGGATAAAACTGAAAAAAAAAAAGAAGGGAAATTCTTAAAATGGTGCCGGGCACATAGCCCACAGTCAGTGAACTTAGTTGCCATGACCGTCATCGTCGTCATCATCATCATCATCATCATCATCATCATCATCATTACCACCATTGTTATTTTTAGGTTCACCCACTACAGAACCGAATTCTGGTTCCATGAGTAAATTGCAGTTGGCCAGGCCAGATCCTAAGCCAAAGACTTGGTACCAGGCACTCAGGAAGCACCTTGGCTCATTGAGTCCCTGGACTCTATCAGGAGATGTGTTCAATTCCATTTTTGTTGCACTTTATTTCAACTCCGCCGTAGCACGTTAAGGTATTTTCGTTTCCTTATTTCATGCTGGGTTTCAATTCTCTTTGGCACTTACTGGCCATGTGACCTTATCTCTGGGTCTGCCCGTGCCTCAGTTTTCTCCCCTGTACGATGGAGGTGATGACGTACCTGACTGTGGGTTGTTGTGAGGAGCACATGTGTTAATATGCCTGGCACACAGAGTAAGCACCGTGGGGACGTTTGCCACTATTACTTTACAGACGAGGAATTTGCACATGTGACAGTTTAGAACGGGAAGTCGTCGTTCTTCTCAGCATCATGGCATCTTAGAGCGAAGCCCGTCCAACTCCAACCTCATGTCACACGTGGGGAATCTAAGGCCCAGACACAATAAGGGACTCGTCTAAGTCACCCAGGGTTAGTGGCAAAACCTCCACCTGAAGCCAGGTCTTCTGGCTCCTGGTTCAGTGCCACGTGGTTTCATGGTGAGAGTAACGCAGTGCACTGGGAATGACAATGTGGACATTCGTTCTGCTGGAGAACTTAATTGCATCATTTCTAGCATTTGGGAATTCCTCGGAGCTCTCTACCATTTCGCTGGTACAGAAAGTGGGCTACCACTATGATATCAAGAAGCTGATCTTACTTTCTCTTTAGAGCTGTGTCAGACTCCCTTCCTTGGTCTTCAGAGGATGTAAAGGGAAGTATGCCTAGCAAAGAATTTGATGTTATGGCCCTTAAAGGAGAAATATAGCAATATGGTTTAACAGCGATTTAAAGAGTAACACTGTGGGCAAACCTTAAAAATAGACTTCAGATATAGTTGTCATCCATATGGACTATAAAGTATCTACAAGACACTTTAAACTAAAACCCTTTTGTGTTAGGCATTGGACTTGGTGCTAATCGGCTAGCTATATTAACTATGCAGTGTAATTAATAAGAATTTTGCATCTAAACTCTCCATGATGTTTCTTAAGATGTTAGATGTTAAAGTATTTGTTCAGAAATCAGTAGTGAAGATTGGACTAATCTACGTCTTCTTTTTCTATTGAAAATTCTTTCTCTTGACTTGATGATTTCTGTTAGAAAACAAAACAAAGCAGGCAGTTCCTTTCTTTACCAATAGATGGTAAATTCAAGGCCAAGTAATCAGGTAAATAAAAGAGATGTAACCTAAGTGGAAATGCTGCTCAAAACCAAGTAATGGGGAATGAATAAATTTGTAGAATGCTCTACTTCTCCTGGTGCGGTTGTAGGTTGCATGAGCGCATGGCTAGAAAGAACAGTGTGATTATAAGAAATCTAGTTACTTGTCTTTTCACCAAGCCTTTGAACTGACTCCAGGTTCTTCTCCTTAGTTTTGTGGGATCAGAAAATTATATACTGACTTCGTTTTCAGTGCCCTCATCTACAAACCCAAGTGCCATTTTATGCATCTGCAGTGGCTGGATATTGCAAGGTGCTTAACAAGTGTTATCTCTCCACTTAGCTCATGTCTTGGGGAGCCTGAATGCAGTTAGAATTATGATCGGTGAACTTGAAGTCATAGTCAGGAGAGTTTTAATATCTAATGGCATATAGATCACGTAACTGATCTCTAATTGGAATGTGAATGCTGAGCAAACACAGCATTCAGGTTAGCTGGATAGGCAGTTGGGCAAAGCTGAGGGGGCACCTCCTTGATCTCCTGAATGGTTTTATACTTGATCAGTCAGTTTCTCTGTTTTCAGACAGAATACCCTCCCTTTCCTTCTTCAGATATGCGTATACCTAGCATGGGCTCTGGAGCCGCATTGAACAGGTCCTTATAATCCAATCATGACTGAGATGACATTCTGATTCCTTACTAGGAAAAGCTCATCCCCATTTACAAGCTGATTTTCTATCATTTAACTCTCAAAGTGTCATCTTACTGCTTAGCATAACCTCTATAACTAGCGTGCTGGCAGTCCAGCTGCAATAGGAAGTCTTGTTCAAAGAAACACAGTCTAGAAGGCAAAAGTCCTGTTTTCACTGGAATCTTCTGGAGGACGTCCACAGGGACTCATTTTATAAGCAGTAGGATATCTTAAGAGTCTGTCTCCCTGATTTCCTGGTCTTACTATCTCAGCCCCTTTATTTTTACACTCTTCAACGTCAGAACGTCCCCAAGCTCTTTCAGTTCTTTTTACTTCATCCCTTCTCTCCTTTTCTCAATCGTTGACTTTTCCCCTTACCTGTCACAACCCCCATTCCCTTTCCAAGGGCAGACTATTTAAAACGGTCTGGCTCGTGTGGTTTTCCAACAGTCTGCCCCTCTCTCTGATTCTGCATTACAAAAGCCTAGGAACCAGGTGGCCCGAAGTCACTTAACACATTCGCCTTGGAGGACTCGTATATGTGTTAAGAACCACCGGTAAGTCAAGTTGAAAAGGGTATTCAACAGCAGAGCAATCTACCACTTCCCTCAAAAATTCTTTTTGAAAAAGATCAGTTCATTAAGAAGTTAGAATGGGTTTTCTTGCACCCAGTGTAACTTAGCCAAATGCTCCCAAATCGTCCCCATCACAGGGCTGGACTCAACTACAAATGCCCCAAAGCTAACTTAAAGGCCTGTGTGAGGGCTTTCGCTCACAGTGAGAAGTTTCAAGGCAGAATTGTCTTTCACTAGCAATAGCTGGGGGGAAGATAGCAACATTTAAAATTTAACATTGATTTCTCCTCTCATCTAAATTCTGGGATTTCTTGATGGCGACAGTACTTTGAGTAGGTCCTCGGGTTCCTTCCCACGGCTGTGCCCAGGGCTCTAGGCATTGGCTCAAGTCAGGATGGACTGACTGACCGCCCTCCCTGCTCAGTCTCTCCCCCTCTCTCCAAGTTTCTCACAGACTCAGTTGGGACCCCTCCCCCAGCCACCACCTTGCCTTTCCTAGGTCCTGGGTTGCTGCAGAGGCAGCAGGAGAGAAGAGGGGTCTGCCCAAAGCGTGCAAAAGTGACATAGGCTTCTTAACTATCTCTCTGTTTGTTCTAAAAGAATGTTTAATGATACAAAAAAATGTCCAATATACACATAAGTGTGTAATACCAATTTTGTAGAAGAGAAATACATCTGTCGTTATATTCACAGAAATACTAGAAGGAAATACACCAAAGTGTTAAAATGAATGAATGGCTTCTTTTTGTTGTTAAGTTTATTGGGGTGACATTGGTTAGCGAATATTACATAGGTTCCAGGTGTACAATTCTACAGTGTATCATCGTGTGTTGCATCGTGTGCTCACCATCGTGTGTTGCATCGTGTGCTCACCATCGTGTGTTGCATTGTGTGGCTTCTGAAGTACTTTTAGTACCCGTCTTCCTGCCATGCTAATTAGCCACCTTTGAACGGAGCGTGTTCTGTTCTATGCAGGTGTTCCTTCCTGTACTAAGAGTGTGCAGTTTCATAATGTGGCAATACTTCCAGAAAATACTTGCTGGGAACATAGGGAACTTACAGAAAGACAATGAAAGTAACTCGCCAGGCCTCCCAGAGAGTGCAGGGATCTGGAAATCTTCCCAGTGGATTGAGATCACTTCATTCCAGATGTCCCTTGAGGCACATCTCCCCCTGAATGGTTCGCTACTGTCAGCTCATTGTGCTTTCCCTGGAATTCCTCCCCAGGATGAGCTTTCCATGATTCCTTCCCACCATCAGCTTTCTCAGCTTTTCTTCCATGCAGGGCAGTAAGGGTCTATTCCATATGGGCTCGTGTCTTCAACAGAAAGACCCTTCTGGTTTGTAGACTGATGGCTAATGTATTTTCCATGGTATATTTTATTGCCATCGACATCATGAATGCAAACTCATGATGCCTTTGAGTGAGGAATGCGGACAAACAGAACATGATCAGAGGAGAGACTTACCAAGCATCTCTTCCAGGTCGTCATCACGCAGTGCTCTAGGCCTTGGAGATGCATCAGCCAAGATGGGCTCCTCCGGAAGCCCACACTTTGGAGTGGGGAGAAGATATATGCAAACAGTTAAGTGTATAAAGTACTAAAGTGCACAAGGTGCTGATGTAGAAAGATTCACAGCCTATGAAGGGAGGAATGAAGGAGAGAGTGATGAGTTCTCTTTGGAGAGAGCTGAAAAGCTTTCTGTATTTGTCATTACTCTTTGAGTTGCAAGTGACAGAAACACCACTCAAACTAGCTTAAGGAAAAGGGAGATTTAATAGTACACACAATTTTGGAAGCCCAGGGGTGGGTTCTGGCTTCATGCATAACTAGGTCTGGGACTCAAACACTATCAGTAAGATCATTCTTTCTCTCTTTCAGCTCTGCTTCTCTCTGCGTGTTGCCTTTTCTCCAAATGGATGCATTTCCTCCATGTGACTTGGAAAATTGCCACTCACATGAGGGAGGACACCCCCAAAACCCAGAATTACTTATTAAAAATTGTATATTTATTCGTACACGTTTAAACTTCAATCGCCTTCAAAGTACTATCCATTCGATGCAATGCACCTATCGAGATGCTTTTTCCACTGCTCAGAGCAGTTTCTGAACTTGTTGATTTTGATGTCTCTTCATGCTTCTGCCATTTTTTGTGTCACCTCTTCCACATAACCGAAACGTTTCCCCTGAGGACTTTTTTCAGCTAGGGAAACAAAACAAAACAAAAAGTCTCTTGGACTGAGATCTAGTGAATAGGGAGGGTGGGGCATGGGAGTCATGCCATTTATTTGGTCAAAAACTACTGAACATTCAGCTCGGTGTGGGCAGGTGCATTGTCAGGCCGTGCGTTGTTCATGTACATCACTCATCATGAAATGGGCAAAGTGTTGAAAGAGTCTCCAAAAACATTCACTGAAGTGAAATGCAGCTTCTCACAACAATGCCAGCTGGTACACTGATGCACATGGGTTTCTAGAACAGTCATCTAGCAGGAGAAGCCTATATTGCCAGGGGCCTGCCCTCCAGAAGATAATTCTAGGTTTTTTGGGGGGAGGGGCTGGGTTCCCCATCGTATGTACATCATCCCAACTTAACTTTAGTAGGAAGGGAGCTTTTCTTTCCCAGTATCCATGTGTTTATCCCTAAAAATGTCTCTTATTGGTCCTGCTTGGGTGTTTTAGCCACACCCTGGAGCAATCACTATTGCAGGGAAATAAGGTGGTATCTTTGGCTTAACCTGTGTCACATGCAAGTCCTGGTGGCAGGGATGAGCTGGGCTGTGTGTGACTTAACCATGACTGGTATTCCCACCATCCCACTGACAGAGTGGGTGGATTCTCTGAAGGAAGGAAAGCTTGGCAAATTTTCAGTCTAGCTTCATTGATACTGAAACTGTGTTGCCAAAGAAGAATAGATTTTTGTCAGATGAAGCAGTGAGGGAGATTCATTATTGTTAGAGAAAACAGTCTGGGCCAGACTAGGCAGGCATGAACCAGCCTGGCAGATCGGGAACCTGCAAATCGTTTGTTGAGGTTGGAGCATATGGCTGGCAGCGGCGGGTGGGGAGGAGGTCATGACTTGAGCTGAAGCTGTGAGATAGAAGGGGGCCTCGTTGGCCAGGCTAAGGAGCTTGCTTGTACTCAGTAGGCAATGAGAGGCATTCTGGGATTTTAGGCAAAGGTTGGAGTTTGTCAGATTCCCACTTTAGAATATCACTCTGGCAGCAGTGCCGTCGATGGGTACCTTGCTCAGACAGACTCAGAAGCAGGGGAGAGTAGTGAGGAAACCACTGCTCTAATCCAGATGGAAATGGAGTGTAAGCAGTTAAGTGCTACAGAGTGCTAAATATACTGGTGTAGACTAGTCTGCCTGTGTAGCTGGGAAGACAAAGGTGGGAGGATTAAAGTAGTAATAAAGTAGTAATAAAGGGGAAGCAGAAGATGTGGGAAATGACAAGCAGAACCAATGGGACGTGATCTTTCAAGAAAAGGGCGGTGTCTAGGACAGCTGCAATTTCTGACTTGAGACATCATTGCTGAGATGAAAGAATACAAATGTGAAAATGGGGGGAGGAGTGGCCGAGATGATGACTGCAAGGACTGGGTTTGAGGGGCTGGATATGAACTGTTGGCAGAGGGACTGGAGCTCATTGGAGAAATCTAGGCTGAAAATAGAGTTCTGCAAGTTATCAACATTTAGGTCATGTAGTTGAGAGTAAAGGGAATCACGTCAGCTAAGTGTCTGGAGTGAAAAGAGGGCTCAAGAATCAGTGGTTTTGCCTTGATTAAGGGAAGGAGAAGTCTCAGCAGTGAAGACCTCAGCAGTCCAAGCAAGTATCAGGACCCTAAGGACTCCTGCTCAAGCTTGCCATACTTTGACTCATATCTGATCCCTCATCTTACCTCTTGTCCTGGTAGGAGTGACTTCAGGACCTAACCCATCCCTGTGGAAGGGGCCTGACTCAACTAATCCAAGAATTGTCTAACAGCCATAGATGCACAAAGGGTCCTTGTGATGGGGCCAAGTCCAGGGTCTTCATCAGACAGAACACAGATGTGAACATGCTGATACGCTAGATGCCTCATTGCCTATGATAACAATGGTTTGGTTTCAGTCTTTAACCCAATAAGGCATTTCCTCAGGGAAAGTATGAATCCAGCACAAATGGGAAAGCACTGCTTTCCCAAGAGTGCCCGTTCCTACACCAACAGTCTCTGGTCTGTGTTGTTCAAAGCCAAGATGCCACCCTGCCTCAGCCCCTAGGTCCGACTAGGCTTGAGCCTCATCAATTCTGGTTGTTATATTTGCCCTTCTCTTTCCGTTCTGATTGAAACACCGCTAAGCTAGGGTGAGTTTGTTAGTTCATCCATCCCCACCATATCTGAGGGTGAATGTAGCATCTTCCCAATTATGTTTTCATCCAGAGGTCAGCAAACTATGACCATGGGCTAAATATGGCCCACCATCTGTGTTTGTAAATAAAGATTTATTAGAACACAGCCCTACACATTCACTTATAGGTTGCCTAAGGCTCTTTTGCTCTGCAATGACAACATTGAGTAGTTGCAACAGAGACTGTATTTCCTGCAAAATCTAAAATAGTTATTCTTTTAAATAAATATTTTAAAAGGAAATAAAAATATTTTCTTTTTCCTTAAAAGGAAAAGCTAGACCCAGACAGACCAACCCCAGACTTCATATTTATCTATTAATCCATCCTGGACACCAGTGCCTGATTAATGCTCCTAAAATGCCATTTTACTATGTAACTCTCTTGCTTAGAACCTTACGATGACATTACCTTGTCTGCACAACAAAACCACCACTTCCTGGCCTGGCATTCAAGCCCTCAGTGGCCTAGTCCTAGCCAATCATTTGGATCACTGATCTCTATTCCTAAAGGCAAACCCTGCACCCCAGTTACATTTCCTTCCTGATTGTTCCTGGAATATGCAGTATATTTTACCCTTGCTCACACAATTCTCATTTACCTGGAATGCATTGCCCATTAATCTGTACCTACCCAATTCCTACCCATCCGTAAAGAACTAACTTAAAACTTGCATTGTCCATGATCGTATCTATTCCAATGATCACCGATTGAGTGTCCTGCTAGAGCCTGTAAAGGTTCACTGCCTGAACCATCTGGAAATATTTCTTCTTCTATTCAAGGCATGGTTCACCAAGATGATGGCAGGCAACTGGAGTGAGGACTTTCTCTATGAACCAAGGCACAAAGGTGGGATAGCCTAGGAAAGGTTTGCAAATCACCAGATGTGTAATCAGAACACGTCTTAGTCCATTCGGGCTTCTATCACAAAACGCCATAGACTGGGTGGTTTCTAAACAACAGAGATTTACTTCTCATAGCTCTGGATGCTGGGAAGTCCAAGATTAAGGTACTGGAAGATTCAGCGTCTGGTGGGGGCCTGTTTCCTGGATCATCAACAGCCATCTTCTTGCTGTGTTTCCACACGGGGAAGGGGAAAACGAGTTGTCTGCAGTCTCTTTTATAAGGACACTAATCCCATTCATGAGGACACTATCCTTAATAACCTAATCACCTCCCAAACGTCTCATCTCCTAATACCTTCACCTTGGGGATTAGGTTTCAACATACAAATTTCAAGGGAGGACACAAATATTGAGTCTATAGCAAACACATGGCACTCAGTTAACATTTATGGAATTATTGAGGCATCAGCATCTTGTATTCTTAACATACTGTATCTTGGTTCTGGGGTTAAATGGAGGACAATTGCATATCTTGATAGCTAGTAGGAATGAATAGTAAAGTCCAGTAAACCTACTCTTGAGAAAGCCTAGGATACAGAGGCAGTGGCTGGTTCTGGAGGACTTGCCTTATCGTGTGGTAGCTCTGAGTTGCTGGATAGATGGGCTCTCCTACCTGGGCCTCCCTTCCCCCTGTCTACTGTCATATATTGTATGTGCTTGGACAAATAGCATCAAGGATGCACCATTGATTGGAGTTTTTTGGTAAATGGCAAGTTTCTAAAATATTCTCGGACCTCACTTTAACAAGAAAATCATGTCCCTGACTTGGATATTGTGTCCCTGAAGTATTAGAAAATAACATTTCTTAAAAGGCTGTGCATTGCCCAGAAGAACTTGGTTATAAACACAAATTATTATGATGTTGATTTGAATAGCAGTGGTGTAAGTATATCCCCCAGAAACATAGCAACTACATAAAAATAAAAGCTTCTTTTAACACACAACACAACAGCCAGCCTTCTACATGATTGTCTTCTCTGGGATTTGGCCATTCTATTGTCACATGACGTCATGTCTTCTCTAACAAGTGTCTCCCTGTGTATGTGAGTGAAGGTACCTAACCCAGTGCAGTGAATGTCTCGGTAAATCCTGCCCTGTGTGTGCACTTTGGGAAGAAAACTTTGAACAAGTCAGCTGTCATAAGGGAAGGGCTTTCTACTCTGAAATTAATCACAGTCATATGATGTTTATTGTCTACATTTGCAAAGTGCGGAGAAGAAAAGTATAAAGTGTGCACTCCAGTGAAAAGGTCATGTTGTGAATATAGGAGAAATACATTCCTTTAAAACCAGTTTCTAGGTATCACCTAGAAGTAAACACGTGACAATAAGATTAATAGCAAATAGCATTTATTGAGTGTTTACTATGTGCCAGGTGTTATTCTAGGTCCTTTACATGTATCATCTCATTTAATCCATGCCCCAGCCATATGGTTTAGGTACAGTTATTATCTCTTCTTTATGCAAGAGAACACTTAGACCCGGGAGGTGAAAGAACTTGTTAGAGGTCACACAGGTAGCAAATGGTAAGAGTTGGACTCAGGCAGACCAACCCCAGACTTCATATTTAGCAGCACTTCAGTGAGCCCCGCCCACGTGTAATGCTCCCCCGCTCCACACACACACACACACACACACACAAGACTAATTTAAGAAAGATCACCCACCTATTGTAATTTGCATCGTTTGGTATGTCCAGCTGGGTGATTTGTTCTACAAAATTTGAAATTACCTTGGATTACTTGTGTATATGAGTTCAATAAAAGAAACACACCCTAGCATCCCCCCTGTTTTATTCTGTCGTGTTTGCAGTTTACAACAGCCTCTGTGTTTTTCGATTGAGACATTTTTATTCTTTGTCTATAAATGAACACTGCATAGAACATGACTCTGTGTGTGTGTGTGTGTGTGTGTGTGTGTGTGTGAACCGCCTGTGCTTCTGGATTAAATTGTTGCAGTTTGGCTGAGTGAGGAGAATCTCTCCCACTCAGCGAGCCCACAGCAGACATGTTAGGAGAATGCTGCTGCCTGCAGCACACCCAGAGACGGAGGGGCAGGTGACCGTGCGTGTGTACCTAGCATCTCTGCAAGTGTCTGGACAGATGTGTGCTGCTGTGGCTGCTTGCTCCTTCCTGCCTTAAAATTCCCGGAGCCAACACCCACCCACTCTCACAGCCTCTCTCTCTCTCTCTCTCTCTCTCTCTCTCTTTATTTTCAAGGAAAAAAGAAAGAGGCAGACTGAAATAGAAGGCAAGCGGCAAGAGCTGGACGAGCAGATACTTCTCCTTCAGCACTGCAAGGTAAGCGGCTGCTCCACGAGCCTCTCCCGTGATTAGGATGCGGGTCACAGCGCAGGGCTGGGCAGGGCTGCCCGGCCGCCCGCTCAACTCGCTCTTTTCCATTCAGCCCGCAAAACCACCTCGTGGCTTTTCCTGGGGATTTCTCCCATCCAGGGCATTGTTACAGCATCCCACTTTGTGCAGGCATGCTGAGGTGGCCGTGTGCGCGTGGGCAGGTTTGCGGGGTGGAGTGTGCCTGTGGAACGTGGTGCTTATACACACAGAAATTGGAGGCGAAGCCCCCCACGCCGGTGGGTGAGGCAGCGTTCTGGGGCTCGGGCTCCGTGCACAGGTGCTGCGTGCGTGTGTGTGCTCAAAGGTTCCCAGAAATACATTTAAAATAGGTTCCTTTTTAAATTAAAAATAGTAATAATACATTTGCTCTCTGGCTATGGAAAAAGGGGAGATTAAAAAAGCCGGGTGATGTGACCAGGGAGCGAGCCTGTGAATTTCAGATGATTCATTCGTTTTTATCTCTACTTTTAACAATTTTGGAAGTGTTCTGCTAGAAGCAGCAGTTGGTCAAAAGACTGCTTTTAAGAAATTTGACTGGGTTGGGTCTCCATTGCATGAAGTTAAAGAGCGGGGTGGGGGTGGGGAGGGAGCGCCAGCTGTTTATTTATTTCTCTTATATCATCATGCACTTAAGCGTCATAATTGATTACAGCCCAGGAGAAAGCTCTGTCACTGTCACAAGGGCCCCGCCGGCTGCAGCATGTTGCTTTCTGCAGGCTCGAATCCTGCAAGCACATTCTGGCCGGGAGTGGCTGCCGGCCGGTGGGGACTCCTGGGCTTTTGGAGGCAGACCTTCTACTCACTTCAGGCTGCCGTGACATTGCATGCACGGCACTGCATTGCGCATGGGCCGGGTGGGAAGGTGGGGCCGGCTTTCAGAGCGACGGCTAGCTGTGGATGATTTGAAAATTTCTTAAACGAGGTGGACCTTTATGGTTGCATTTCCCATTCTTGCCTAGAAGACAGGGTTGTGCTCAACGAGTCCAAGTGTGAATCATTTGCAAGCTAGTTGCTGATTTCAAATAGCAACGTGACCTATATCTGCTTAGCCTGGTGATCAGGTGCCCGATAACTGTAAGCAGAGAAACGTGTTTAAAAGGAAGAAGGGCAGCATGATACTGAGAAGGTTGTCCTTTTCTCTCTGCTCATCATGTCAGTCCGTTTCTGAGCCTTTCTTTGTGGGAGCTTTCTTTGTGGGAGCTGTTGTGCTTTCCTTAGCACATTCCTGAGGGAGGATTGAGGGCTAAAGTTAGGATGCTCTGCTTACAGAGAGGGTGCTGAAAACACTTTATAGAACCGAGTGAATTGTTGAAGGTCAGCCTGGACAGAGCTGGCTCTTGGGCTCCGGGAGCAGTCAACTCACTCCTTACAAGCAAGCAAAATGTACTAACACCTCACTGAATTCATGGTGAAAAGCGAACTTTTTAATAAGAGGACTGAAATTTGAGAGGCTGTTTTGGATGAGATAGCCTCTCTCCTCTTTGAAGGTCAGTGTGGTTCTTTGCTTTTGCTCTCCCTGAATGAAAAGTCAAGGAGTAAACAAATGTAAGGAGACCAAGTTTCTTTTGCCCTACTTTGCATCATTCAGGGTGCCATATAAGATACCAAGGACTCATTCACTGCTCATGTCCAGCACAAAATGTTATAATACTTGGTTCATATTCCATCTCCCCATTTGTCATCCATCCATTCATCCCTGTCTCTCTCCCTCCTTCCCATTCCCCACCCACCCATCCCTCCTTCTATCCATCCGTCCCATCAACAGAAACAACAGTAAAAATGACTTAGTATTGCATAGGGAAGTAGTGAGATTCCTTCAAGGACTTGAAAACAAGGGAATCAGATAATTCCTAATAGTTATCCGGGTAAAATTCTCATCATCTCTGGCTACCTAAGGAAACACCCATGACTTTCATCAAGGGTGAGGGAGAAAGGATGGACATGATGGCAGTTTAATAAGTGGAGACGAGTGCGTTGTAATTTTGTAGTTTCCTCTCTCTCTGGGGAAGACCTGTGTAGACAGAATGAGGGCGGATCGCTGGCCGTGAACAATGGAAAAGGAAGGCTCAGAGTTCCCCAAGGTGGTTTATCGGGTACTGCCCTGGAGAGAGACCACCAGCTCTGGGGGGTACCACATTTCTCTGCTCTGGTGAAGTGGGGTCTGTCGTTAAGCATGGGCCTCCCCGTGACCCAGCTGAACCTTTCCTCACGATGCTGCCTCTGTTTGTCCTGAGTCCCCTCAGGACATTTGAGTTATTTTAATACAAGGAGGGTGGTGCCTGACTGAGAGATATGATCACTTCAAGTACCGACAGAGAGTATGTTTCCCTTCAAATCAGTAAATTGTTGGTGGAGCTTCAATAGTGTGAGTCATCTCCTGTGATCAGTCAGTTTTGATGTTGGCAGCCTCACTCCTATATGGTAGTAAATTCGCTGAGATTTGAGTTCCTCTGCGAGCCTCCTGAGGGAGACCCAGCCAGCTTCCTCCTGGCAGCAGGCAGCCTTGTCATCCCCTTGTCCACCCTCAAGAAGAGTCACCCTTTTTTTTTTTTTTGAGTGCCTAATACATGCTTGGTACTTTAAATGAGTCCCCTCAATAATGACCACAAAGTAGATGTAATATTCCTCTCCCTGTCTTACAGGTGAGGAAACGAGCTGGAAAGGTCAAGTACTTTGCCCAGGAATATAGAAACTGTAAAAGTGGGGGAGTCCGGGTTGAACCCCAGGGCTGTCTGCCTCCATAACTATGCTTTCTCCAGGGCATTGTTTTCCTAATGAAATACTTCCTTTTGAATAATTTGTCTAGAGAAGTGCCGATTGCCGTCATCACTGTCTGTTCACTGTTAGTATATTGTCATGGACTCCAGAAATTTTAGGCCATGTGGAGATGCCATAGTGATTATTGCTAAATCCTGGAAGTAGGAAATATTAGGAACTACTGTCAGTAATTAATATTTATTTCACCAGTTTGCAAATCCCAGATGTTCCCTATGAAGAAAATATTCTCAGTAGACAGTGAAATGGAAACCTAATAGAATTAGATTTTATATTAATAAAATTATAATTCTCATGATCAAATAGTTTATGGGCACGTATTCTCACGCAATGAGATATGAATTATTTAGACAGATTCACTGGTCTCTTGCCAAAGCAAATAGAATGCAAGACAATAGCTTTTAATACATGTATACTCGATTAATATATTTGCTGGTTATAATATTTAGTAACTCCACAAAATAGAATACCATTACTGTATACATACGCAATGAACAACTTCTATAATGCAGCGAAGAACGAAAGTCTGAAATGATGAAATATTAGCTGCCATACTCTAGCGAGTAGGAAACCAGCAGGTACTTTGAAGTCCTGGACAAATTAAACTCAGATCTCCTTTTACAAGAGCCTTAGATGTATTTAGTATCTAATATTTGTGATGTAAGAATTTCTAAGAAATGCTCACATTTAGGACCAGTAAGCCATTTTAATAGTTGTATTATTTTTGCTGATTATAAAAGGAAGGAATGCATGGTCATTACAAAAGCAAGATTTAAACATATAGGAAAATACAAAGAAAAAAAACAACAACTGTATATTCATCATTCAGATACAACGCCCATGCTTTTTCCCCAGTGTTTTTGTTGATTAAGACATGTAACTCTTGTTCACATGCCTCATCAGCCTGTGAGTAAAATGAAATTGTATTAACATTTGTATCCAGAACACATTAACCTTGACCTCTTCCTTGATGCTTATATTGGTTTTTTAAAAATTCTCATACAAAAAACTTTATCATTTTTATCAAATCACATCTAATATTCTTTTTACTTTATGATTTCTGACTTTGATGTCATCCTTGGAAAGAACATCTTCCTTCTAAACACTTAGCTAGGATGTTTCTTATATCTCAGTATTGAGTTTTTTTTGTTTGTTTGTTTGTTTGCTTTTTGGTATGTGGGTAGCTCCCTGACTGGGAATCGAACCCAGGCTGCAGCGCTGACAGTGCCAACGCCGAAGCCTTAAGCCACTACACCATCAGGGAACCCCCTCAGTATTGAGTTTTAATCCAGCTAGAATTTATTTTCCTGTAAGGTACGAGATAGGAATAACTTTACTTTTTACTGATGATGAGCCAGTTGTCTCAACATGACGTATTGATTAATTCATCCTATTCCTCACTCATTGCAATGCCTTCTTAATCATACACATATTTCTCACTTAGCCTTGAGTCCACCATTTGTGGATTCTTTCTGTTTCATTAATCTGCCATTCCTGTGCCAATACCATTCTCATTTAACCCCTCTAGGTTTTTAACATATTATAATAGTATTTCATAAGGCAAGAACTATTATTATTTTTATTTTGAAAAACTGTCTTGGTGTTTTAGTCCATGGGAACAATTATTTATTTTTATCACTTTTTTTTCTTATTATGTGGCTTGTGATAATGTGAGTTTAAAAAAATAAATCAACTGTTGTACTCTACCAGAACAGTAATGTATTTTCTGAATGTAATATTCCCTTTTGCCTCTTGGTTGAATTGCCAGAGATTTGTCTATTTTATTGGTCGGTGCGAGGTCCCAGCACGGAGTCGGCACTCAGTGTGTATTGCCACTTGAATTCTTTTGGGACTGTCGCATTTATAAAGGTTTGTGTGACAGAGTCAGCCATGTCAGAATCAAATTGCTAAAACCACATCTTCAATTCATAAGCTGCCTTTGACTTATTTATTCATGAACAGGGAACCCTGACTAGAGTTTTCCTCTAATACAAGCCATGAAAATCATCTTTATATTTTAAAAATCACAGTTTTTTTTTCTTTCAAGAGAACTGAGAAAAAAAGAATAATAAAAAAACCCAAAGACTGAATTGTGACCTTGCGAGATATTTATTGTCAACCCACCAAGGTCATTTGCTGAATAGCCTGAAGGTATCAGGAGACTTACTGCAAAGATATTACAGTGTGTCTCCCTCATTGTTGTGAACCTTTGGCACTAATTTTAGCCTCTTCTTGGTTATTGGTATGTGTGAAAGGCCAATTTTAAATTTAAAACTATTGAACAGACAGCCAGGGCACACAATGTAAAGGGGCTTTACGTCTCATCCATCTTCCCATCACATCGAGACCCTGAAAACGGAATGTAAGCAGAAGTTAAAACGTGCTTTCTTCTATCAGAAGTCTTGGGCCAGCTTCTGTGAGGACTGAGTCGGTGACAAAACCTCAAAACCAGAGCAAACTCTAACTTCAGTGGGGAAGAAGAGGGGTGCTCCAGGGGAAGGGGGAAAGAGAATGGAGGGGTGCATGAATGCATGAGACAGAGCAGGGCGCCACTGATCCGCCCTGCGAAGTGAAAGGCGGCTTCTGTGGTGGCGTGTGACCTGCTCTTTCTCAGGTGGAAGGGGCAGAGGCCAAGAGAACAGGATGAACCACAATAATAAACATTTCTCTAGTACTGTTCAGCGTACGAAGTCCTTTAATCCACATAACCAGCCTGATGGGCTGTGTTGTTATGTCCGTGTCACAGAGAAGGAAACTGAGGCTCAGTGAGGCTAAGGAGCCTGCCCACGGTCACACAGCTCGCACATGGTGGGCTGGCTCCAGGTTCCAGGCTCTTCACCACTCACCGTCCAACACGGCCTCTCGCAGCCTGTGAGCGCTATCTGTGTGGAGAATTTGGAGTGGCTCCAATGGAGAACAGTGGGTCTGAATACTTTTTCTTCTGTTGCCCACTTAGAAGGAGCAATCATTTACCCCACCCATTCCCACTTTCCAATGGGGAAAATATATCTCTGTGATAAAGCCTTGGAGAATGTAGTAGGTGCTGGGGCTGCCACAATAAATACCACGGACGAGGCGGCTTAAACCACAGATATGTATTTGCTCACAATTCTGGAGGCTGGAAGTCCAGATTAAGGTGTCAGCAGGGCTAGTTTCTCCTAATGCCCTCTCTCCTTGGCTTGTAGATGGCTGTCTCCCTCAGGTGCCTGTACATGGTCTTCCTTCTGTGTGTGTCCGTGTCCTAATTTCCTCTTTTTATAAGGACACCCAATATGTTGGATTAGACCCCATCTCAATAACCTCATTTAACCCTAAAGACCCTCTTTCCAAATACAATTACATTCTGAGGCAGTAGGGGTTAGGACTTCAACGTATGAATATGAGTCCATAAGAGAGCGCAACCAAGCCAACAAATTATACTGTGAGTTTTTACACGTGGTTTCCTTGGTGATAGTTGCAAACTATTTATATATAATACATTGGCAGGCACCATGTTACCAATGATGTGTAACTGTCTGAGCATATTGGAATGAGGGGTTGGTCCCTGTCACAATCACTCTAGCAGTACAGTTAGCATATGAACAGACTCGTGACTTCAGTTCATGGAAAGCTACAGGCCAAGTCCTATAAATATGCTTCTCTATGCATGCTAAGAGCAACAAACAGATCTCCACCAACAATGATGTATAATTACACACCAAGACTGGCACCAGTGAAAACCATGGCTACCTGGGCACCGCACTGATGATGCCTTGCTAACAGAGGGTCCATCTGGAACTGCGGGAATTCCAGCCGTCAGCCCTGCACCTGGGCACCCAGCGGTCGCCACAGTGCTGAATGGCTGCCAGCCTTTGCAGTAGAATGGTGACTCAGAACCACTGGTGAATTCTGACTGTTAGTAATATTTAGTAACGCTTTTATAGGCTCCTATTAAGTAGCCCTCCATCCTGTGGAAAAAGGAGAGTCTGGGGCATTGTGTGTCTTTTGCTGGGGAGAACTGGTTCGATGCCCTGCTTCTAGCAGACTTGGCCATTCATCCCCACAGGGGCCCATCCCTGTGACCACCCACTTGACCACAGGACACTCAGCCATGATGCCCACAGTCCAGCTTCTGCAGACAACCATTCGCTGCCATCTGCCATCTAGGGTCCAAGTAACAGAAACCCAAATCGTACACTTTCCTCACCTTGCTCTTCATTTTAGGGAGTTCCAACCTGCCTATCTCTTGTACTATTTTATTCTCCTTCTCAAAGCAGTAATCACTCCTTCCCAACCATTGGCCTGCGACACAAAAACTTTTCATTTCACTTCATGATGTATTAGGACACTGTACCGTGGGTGCATGATTTTAATACCATATGGTGACCACTGCTGAGGATGGTTGGGCGTCATTAGAGGGACTTTAATTAGAGGTGTGACATAGATTAATCTTTTAAAAGGAAGACTTTTAAATGGCCTAGATACTCGGTGATATTAGGAAATTTTATAACGCAACTGCAGTTGCATAGAAAAATGTCCTTACTTTTTAGAAATTCTTACTGAAATGTGTATAGGAGAAATATGATGTTTTTTGTTTACTTT
Source organism: Lyroderma lyra (assembly GCA_004026885.1). NCBI lineage: Eukaryota > Metazoa > Chordata > Mammalia > Chiroptera > Megadermatidae > Lyroderma > Lyroderma lyra. The sequence continues at coordinate 32,592 of PVJL010001875.1, forward strand.
ATAATGCTTTGGCAAAATATATAGACAGAGGAAAATAGGGCAAAAGGTTTACAATTGTTAAATGTAAAAGAGGTTACGTGGGCATTCACTTCACAGTTTCCTCTGCGTTTCTGTACATTTTCAAATTTTTTTTATAATAGAAAATGTCACAGTAAATCCTTCTGGTGGCTCTCGAGGGCTTGGATGGGATGGAAGGGAAGAGCCAAGTTAGTGAGGGGTGAAAGCAGTGATTGAAGCCAACCCTGATGAGGTGCAGTGCAAAAACGTGGAGGGAGGGGAGGCTGTGGGCTAAAAAAGGCATCACGTCTCTTCTCTTGTCTCATTCCCGCAGTCCAAAGTGCTTCGGGAAAAATGGCTGCTGCAGGGTATACCCGCTGGAAATGCCGAGGAGGAGGAAGCCAGGAGACGGCAGTCTGAGGAGGACGAGTTCCGAGTCAAGCAACTGGAAGATAACATTCGGAGGTAGGTGCTTGGCCCGCCAGGGCCCCCACGTTGCAGGGCCACTGCTTCCCTCTAGGGGGCGTGCTGAGCGCCGCCCCCGTTCCCCAGCGCTTCAGCGTTCTCTTCCTAAACACAGCCCGTGTACTGGTACCACGTAAACTTTACCAGTTCCGGAGCATGGGCATCGCGTACTAAGTATTTTACTGGGCTGCCACACGTTCAGTGATGGCTTCGGGAACCAGTAAGGGGTTGTAAGCAGCTCGCCTCTCCACTAAATGCCCCTTTTTGAGTTCCGTCAGCTTCTGTCTTTTGTTCCCTTTGGCCAAGGCTGTCCGCTGTCATTGCTGCTGTAGTGGATGTGTTTTCCAATTTGCTACTTCTGATCACTTTGAAATGGGGGAACTGTCATCAGGAGCCTTGAGATTGAAATGAAGAGTATCTGAGCACTGATGAGGGCACCCCGATGGATTAGGTGCCTGGGCTCTAAAAACTAAATTTGTATTGTCTGCTTTCACTGCTCAGATGGTGACTTGCTCCCTTTATAGTCCTCAGACAGGTTCTGAACATTTCGGTCTGGCAGATGTGACTTTCTGTGGCCAGTGGCTAGCCAGGCTCACATGGGAGCAGAAACATAGGTTTCCACCTGGGAACTGTAGGCAGGCCAGGTCCCAGGCCACCTAGTCAAAGACAGGAGGTGGCGGTGGAAGGTGGTGGGCGTAGCTGCTTAGATTAGAACCAGACCTCCCCCTCTACCCTAGCCCACCCAGTTCTGCCTGAAATCTCACCCTGGAGAGCTGCCTCTTTTTCTCCTGAGGTTCTCAGCTCTTTTAAAATACAGAGTCATAGGTGCCTTGCTACCAGTCACTTATACCCAAGAGCGAATGAAGACTGAAAGAGTACCTAGGAGACATGACTAGTGGCACCAAAGGGAAAAGCCCCAGAGGCCTCTGTACTTTGCTGGGTTCTTTAAAGAGCTGTCAGAGCAGCTTGGCTGAACTGGGCTTGTGGGGGAAAGTGGGTAAGAAAACCTTTGTATGGGATATGTGTGTGTGTGTACATATATACACGCACATGCATCTGTGTGAATATGTGCATATATGTGTGTACACACACTTTTTTAGGATACAAAACGTTATATATATATGCATATACATATATAAGTATTTGGGGGCGGGCTGATAATTTTTGTCTCCACTGTAATATTTTTGGTTACATTAGACATACCTGGATACAACCAGTTCTGTGTAGTCACATGGCATCTCCCCTCCATCATTCCTGAGTTTGCATGCGCAGATGCTTACATGTGTCACCCAGTGCACATAGAAATGGAAGAGTGTTCAGATGTTTGGTCCAAACAGCGTGCTGTTACTGAATTCTTAACAGCAGAAAAAGTTCCTCCATTTTTTTTTGAAATTTTTTAAAAAGAAGGTGAGGACTTCTTAAAGAAGATCATTACAGGTGATGAAACTTGGGTCCATCGTTGTGACCCCGAGAACAAAAGGCAGTCCATAGAGTACCGCCATAAAGGACGCATCAGCTGAAAATACTCAAACCTCAGGCCTTGGCTGGGACAGTGATCCCTTATGGCGGTCTCAGGGAGAATGCCACCTACAAGGAAAGATGAAAGGTGATCTGGGTCATTTAGTCTAGAACAAGACAAGATAATAGCAAGCTACCTAAGAACTTCAGGCATATATAGAATTTAGGCCACATCTTAATTTGTTATGTCTGGGCCATTCTGAATACGGTCAAGACTAAAACGAAGCATGAGAATTAGCCACACGTCTATTCCCCTATCTTCAAGGGGAAAGAACATAACTGCCTTTCTAATTCTAAAATTCTTCACGGTGCCAGTAGCCATGCAAGAAGTCCCAGGTTTACGGACATGTTTTCTTCCAAAGTGTTAATTGTACCTTGGTGGTGTTTGGGAATTGAGGTTGTCGTCTGTCTGTCCAAACTATTGTATATGGTGTTTAGACTTTTGAAAGCATCCCATAAGGAGGGAGAGAGAAAAGGAAGGGAGGAAAGGAGGAAGGGAGGAAGGGGGGAAGGCAGGCAGGAAATGCGTAACTAGACCGTTAACTTCTGGGTACTAGAATCACCTGGGAAGCTTTGTAAAAATACAGATGCCTGGGCCTTATTCCCCAGAAATTTTGATTCAGTGATGCCCTCCCCTAGTAAAGAGCCTTGTAATTTATGTATTTTAAAAGTAATGCTTTTGCATGGTTAGGCTCAAGAATGATTGTTATTTGGAGAAAAGAATCGACCGTAAGTGAAATCCCACGTTAACACCTAGAAACCCCCAAGGGAAGTGACAAGTATGTAGTGTTTATAAGAAAATTGGTTTCACACAAACAGATAGAGAAGGACAACCCGACCCTTGATTTCAGACTGATTCGGAGCCTTAGTGCTTAGACTCAAGGAAATTTGGAGCCTACTTTGGAACTCCTGTAGGGGGGAAGAGAGCTGTCTATCTGGCATGGAGCTCAGTTCTCCTCGCCACAGGCCCCAGGGTGAGGCCGAGCTTCCATTTAAACTTGATTAGAAACAGCCTTGATTTACCAGACTAAAAATGACACGGGTCAGGAAAGCTGGGCACTTTCCTAAAGGCAGAAAATTCTACCATTTTCTTTTAAAAATTTCTTTTAATGTCACATCGTCTGTATGTTTAATTGGCGTGTCATATTGAGAAAGCTCCAAGGCTTGTCTCTGGCTTGGGCCCATTGTCAGCCATTGTCCACTCCACCACGGTATGTGCTGGGTCCCTGGGGGCCACAGGTGGGCCTCACATGGGTGCTTTTGAAGGTTTTAGGGAGTTAGATTCATACTAGCCCTGTCTGTGTACTTCACGTCTGCTCCAACCAACAAGTCTTGTTGCATGCACTGTGATTTTCCCACTTAAGAGTCTCTTACTCATGTCATCAGGTCTTATGCAAGTGTTTGGAATACAGTGTTCTTCACTTCCTTTGATTATTGAGAAATATAGGGGAAATTTGCTCCCTGCCTTGGAATTAGCCCCGTGACGATGAGAAACCTCATGGAATAGTAAATGGAAATGAAACAAGCTGTTGCAAAGCCAGGATGTTAATTTTGGCTTTGCTGAAAATTTGCTAAGTGACTTTACTTTGAGTGAGTCTCTCATTCTCCCTGGCCTCGGATTTCTCATCTCTTACCTAGTGAGACATCTCTCAGGATCTTCTAGCTCTGATATTCGGAGATCCTCTAATTTGGGGGGTTGGCTAGAGATCCTTTTTCTGAACAAATATAACTGCACAGAGAAATGTCCCTATTGTGGAAGGAAGTGGTTTTGGAGACAGCAGAATTAGGGAAAGAGGTTACGCTCTCAGGAAATGAAAGCCCTGTGTGTAACCGACTCATCACAGAGGTGACTAACTCACCCGAACAGCTGTCAGTTCTAAAATATGTCACGTCACCTCAAATATTCATTGAATAAAATATTGAAGTCCCAGCTACAACTCCAGAGAGGGCCATGCAGCTTTTTAGAAAGAAAATTCAAGCTGCAAGTGGACTGGTTCATGTCTGCTTCTGCTTGGTGATTCTCAGAGTGCGTCTGTTGGTGTCTGATGGATACCAGGAGTCACGTTTCCACATTCTTCAGTCTCAGAGCAGAAAACTGGAGACATCAGGCACAAGCTTGTGTGTTGTCACATGATAGGATTTTTGTAACTGAGAAGAGGACAGTCACCCACAAATAACTGTCCTCGAAAAGGCAACCACAGAGATGTTCATCGGCATCACGGAGGACACTGGCTTGGTATTTTTAACTCCGTGACGCGCTGATCTTTCGCAGCAGGGCGTGGAGCACTCCACGTTGGCACGCCCCATCTGCGCCCTCTCAGCCTGTGCCCCGCCCCACGCAGCCACACTCAGCTCCGTGGTCATCCCCATTCTTTTTGTTTCACCAAAATAAAACGATGGCTCTAAAACCCTAGAGTGCTGAATAGTGCTGTCACTCTGTCATCTTATATTCACTGGACCAAGTACTGAGCTAGCCCTTGGGCCTCCACTGCTTCATGAATTCTCTCATTTCATCCTCATAACACGCACATGATGATGATGGTGCCCATTACACAGCCGGGAGAACTGAGGCTTAGGAGGTGGACTGACGTGCTGCCCCAAATGACCTCATTAATAACTGAAAGAGTGAGTATTTGAACTTGGCTCTGCCTGACTCCAAAGCACATTCTCAAAAATCTCAACTAAAGTGGTTACTTTAAGCTAAAAATTTCTGAGATCTGTGATAATCAGGGAAATCACACTAACGGTCACCTCCTGATGTAGGTGGATGGACAGGTGACGGTGCCCCTCTGTCCTCGGCCCCTCACAAATGCTCCTTCAGGAAGCAGTGCAGCAAATGCACAGACCCCAACGGGCTGGGGTGAGTGGTCCTCGTGGCCGGAGAGGCTGCCCCCTTCAGGCTCTTCCAGGGAGTACAGCCTCCGTTTGCAGCGTAGTTTCTTTGTCTCTTTCCAAAGCCCCTTTGCTCCTAAGTGCACTTCCTTGGCTGTGTGGTTCTCTAAAGGGTTCCCAACCTGGACCCTAGAGTTTGACTGGCCTTGGTTGGTGTCCTAGTTCTGCATTTAGGAGTTTGATCTTGGATAAGCCATGTAACCTCTCTGGACTTGAGCTGCTTCTCCTGTGTGCAGGGGATGACAGTGCCCACCATAAAGAGTTGTTGTAGTGAATGGAGTTCGTGTGCATTTGTGGAATGCCAAATCTAGTAGACTGTCAGGAAGCAGGAGTAGTGTTATCTCCTCCTGTTTTCTCCTCCATCCTTCTAGAACAGGGTTTCTCAATAGCAACACTATTGACATTTTGGGCTGGATAATTCTTTGTCGTAGGGGCTGTCCTGTGCTTTGTAAGATATTTAGCAGCATCCCTGGCCTCTACCCAGTAGATGCCAGTAGCACCACCCTCTCCCGTGCCCCAACCCCATGTCTCCGAGCTTTCCTTAATGTTCCCTGAGGGGTGGGGGCTAGCCCTAGGGAGCCTGGAGTTACAGGTGTTGATACTAAGATTAAAAATCACCCATGAAGTAGGTCCAGAATATAGAGCCCTAAAACGATTTATGAAGATGACATTAATGGTTCTCTATCCAGAATGGCATAACGTGTTTCAGCTGCTTGAAAATGGGAGGCGTCTCTTAAGCACTGAGCCATGAAAGTCAGTTTAAAAAAACGGTTGCTTTTTTTTTTTTTTTTTTGCATCCAATGTGGTGCTGATTTTGCAAAAACAGTGATTTTATGACAGCTCATAAAACCGTAAAATCTTAGTGTATGCATGACAGAGGTGTTGTCTGGATCACCTTCTCTCTGACACTTGAATTTGCAATAAACTCAGTGAATGAGAGTCAGTAAATAGTCTCTTCCCAAAGGCTGAAAGTCGTAGGGAATTCACTTCCTCAAAAGGAACTATCTAGGCCTTGGTGCCCCATAGAGTTCAGCTTTTATTTTAAAAATAAAAGAGTGACGTGACAATGTACAATATATAAATAACCCCACATCGTTTGATTTTACCCGACTCCCTCTCTGTTTTCAGAAACAGCTGAGAGGGATGTTTTAAGCTTAGCATGCGGCTGCACAAGTCCGTGGTGGCTGGGCACACGAGTCCCGCAGTGCCTTAGGAAGCATCAGCCCTCCCCACCGAGAGGTTCAGGTGGAGGAGGGAAGGGAGGTTGGGAGCACCGTGCTGAAAGTCAGGTCGCTGTTTCCTTACCGAGCGAGAAGTTTCTGTGCCCAGGGCGGCTGCTCCCTGTTAGGTTCCCTCATGCTATGTGACCACTTCCCGTCTGTCACGCCCTGAGGCCCTCAGCAGGAATTCCAGGGCTTTCCGGGACCTATCACCTAAAGTAGAGGATGAAAAAAGAAAACAAACAAACAAAAAAAAACAAAAAAAACAAAAATACAAAAAAAACAACTAACTCCCAGGGCAGAAGAAGTAGGACACCATGAGAGATACGAGAAGAATCTAGACCATTTGCGGGGCTGACCAGGTTGAGTAGGGTGAGAGGCTGGAGTTACCTCAGCAGGTTATTTTTTTTATTTTTTAAGTAACTCCATGCTTTCTAGTTGCTTATTTTAGAAACACGTGTCAGATGTCTGAGTGATGCCCAGTTCAGTGACTTTAGGGATTGCTTAGTTACAGAAAAACGGCTAAACCCAGTGCTGTTCAAAGCCTGGTCCCCAGACTTCCTCTGGTCAGGCAACTGTTTATTACATCTGCGACAAGATAAGGACAGGTGTTGCCAGTAAAGTGTTTGGAAACTTTAATAGCAGTTTGACATCACCCTGACAACCACGTGGGTGACCAGTGAACCTGTCTCATTGAGTAAACCTACTTGGGTGTCGTGGAATCCAACGGTGAGTTGCGTGAGTCCTGAGACAAATGCTGCTCTTGGCCTGTGATGAGCTGGGACAAAACGCCAGCCCTTGACCGCAGAGAGTCGACAAGTGCTGCAGCAAACCAGTGACAGAGAGGTGACTATGTGTCCCGAGACCACATGTTTTTGCCTGAATGTTTAAATATTGTCATTGCCATTTTTTGCACCATTCATCTGTAGATCTAGGGGAAAAAAATCTTGTAGTCTTTAGGCTCCGCCCCTTCCCACACTTCCCACCTTAAAGGTGAGAAACCTGAGGCTGGGATGGACCACGGGGCTCTCAGGGTGACCCGGGATGGACCACGGGGCTCTCAGGGTGACCCACCCAGCCAGCGATCTTCCTAAGCCCAGGTCCCCCGTGCTCCTTCAGAGCTCCTGTTCTTTTCCTATGGCTAATGCAAAAGCAATCCCAGCCCGATAGGGAATCACGCATTCCAAATCAACGCCCTAGAATGTTATTTACTATTAGCCACACAGATGTCTGCATTTTGATCTAGAGAAAAATCAGTGAATGTCCCAGCCAAATCTGAACATAGGAACAAAAATAAGACTGCTCTCCTTGGGGCCA
>PVJL010001875.1:45000-100496 GCA_004026885.1 Lyroderma lyra
ACAGAGATGGGTCAGGACACCAGAGAGCAAATAAAACAGGTCACTCAACAATTCTCAAAGCTGGCCTGAGCAGAGAGCGCATCAGGCAGAGGCGGCCCGGGGCTCTGGAGCGTTCCCTCGGGAAGGTGTTGCTGCCCTATGAAAGACTTCCAGCCTCAGAACCAGTTCTCAACCTGCTCAGCCCTGTCTTTGTTGTTGTTGTTTACATTTCAGCAGTATTTGAGGCCTGAGCAGAGTTCTACCATGGATTGGGGGTTCTTCCTCCCCCAGGGTTCCAAAAGACTGAGCAGGGGCTTATTACAGACGCAGTGAAAAGATTATGGTCTTCCGTGCCCACCCTCCTTGATCTAAATCGCAATCAGCACCTCATTAATAGCATGGGACCTTGGGGGAGCTACATAACCCATCTATAAAATGGAAACTATGACATGTGTCTCCTTTGGCTGTCATGAGGCTTAGTTAATATACAAGGTTAGACAATTAATTTCGTGAACTTTTCCTAGAAAAAGTGCTGCATACCTCCTTGCTGAATATCACTACAGTCACCTTTGAAGTACTCCCCTTGGGAAGCTATGCACTGACGCCAGTGCCTAGCCCACTCTTCAAAGCAATTTTGGAACTCTTTTTCTAGAATGGTCATCAGAGCTGTCATTGTACCCAAAATCTGACAATTAAGTTCACAAACTTGCCACTGTACGCTTACGATAGTGTCTCATATAAAAGTAATAGTCTCAACAAAGATGGTGCAGACACTCCCAGCCATTGCTTCTTGAAGACTTGGACCTCTAGACCTTCTGAACCAGTTCGTCTCCCTGTTGTAGAGCACGTAACAAGCTAGGTTCGCAAGTTACGGAGCTCGGCTGGCGGTTTCTGCACGCAACACTAGGAGCAAGTGCGTTGTTGCAAGAACAAGGGACAAAACATTCAGGGTTATGGCTGTTTTAATGTCTATATATTGAGCTTTCCCTTCTGCAGAACGAAGGGAGACGAAACCTGCAGAACAACAGCAATTGCAAACGCTTTACCAAAATTCCTTAGCTGGTGGATAGGACGGTACCTGCCACTAGATGGCGCCCCCGTGCGGACGTAAGCCTCTCCCACGTCGAGACCTTCAATTCGATTTTCTGGATTTTCTTTTAACGTGTACACACACACACACACACACACACACACAAGCTTAATTTCCACCATCCTTGAAGCCAATAATCAATTCTTTAATTTTCCTTTTAGCATTCAAATGATAGGACTCACATTTCTGGATAATTGATTTAATAGAAGAATTTGTGGGTGTTCTTAAAGCTTGTGGGCCACAAACCACATAATTAAGAAGTGGAATTTGAATTTATTCTATTAAATCGTATGTTTTGGTTTGTCTGTAAAGTAGTACACACAATGTTTAACCGAATAGTCTTTAAATTCAATTTTTTAAAAAAACACTAGAAGAGAAAGGAAGAACAAACAATTTAAACAGCATTTATTCTATGGCTGGCAGTGTTCTGAGATACTGTAAATATTGACTCACTTCATCTTCATGGCTTTGCAAAAGCTCTTCCACAATACATCACTGTAACTGACTTATAGACAAGGAAACAGATCTAGAAACGTGAGGAGCTCACCCAGAATTTCAGCCAGGAAATGGCAGGTGACTGGACCTGCGGGTCCTGGCTTGTCTCACTGCCCCCTGCTGCCTCGCGATGGTCAGAGCACTCAGGAGAGGCATGGCCGAAATCAGATTGTGTCCTGCACAAGAGGTATTTAGGCTCTGATTGCTCCTTTTTCCTTCCTCTCAATTTTCTTATCTCCAACACAGGGAAAAACAAGCCCTAATTGCTGTGATGGGACTTTGTAAGCTCTAAAGCATTACACAAGGGTCTGCTATTAGTATTACTGGGATAATTGGGGTTGGTGGGAATATGAGAACTCTCCTATGTGCCCAGGAGTCTTGTGATCCTTCACTCATTCACACAAAAACATGTATTGCCTCTGCATGACACGTCCCATTCTGAGGTGCCTGTACTCTTTCAACAAAAAATCCGGTCCACCCTGAATACTCTGATTCGATGGAGTGTTGCGATTTTTCTTGGGCTTTCAGTAGGTAATGCTCCCTTCGTCTTGGGATCCAGAAATTATAGACAGTGGTGGGACAACTTCCGGGGTGTGACCACAGCTAAATAGGAAGATGACTGACACCAATTCTGCCCAAGCCAAACCACCAAGAAGAGGCGGGTCATTTTTTTAAATTATTATTTTGAAACACAATGTACTATTTCTACATCCAAGAGTTCCCATTTCAAATGGCTAGGCTGATCATCTCTTTGACAGAGAGCTTCAATTAAAAGCACAAGTCTCTGGATGAACTGTAAAGGGCATTCTTTTTGTTTGTTTGTTTGTTTTTTGGACCTGATGCAAGCCACTTTTGTATTGTTTCTAAGAGCTTCTCTGATCTGTCTTAATTTACTGCCCAGATTTTTATCCCTTCATGTGAGTCATTTTGTATCTGGGGGTTCTTGTTGGCAGGCTCTTGGTACAAGGAAAATTTTATTTTCCTTCTAGATTGGAAAACCCAGAAATAGACGTCATTCTCATTTGACTATTTAGTATACTTAGCTGTTGTAAAACAGTCAGTTTTGTTAAGTCTGTAGGGATAAAGTCCATCAGAGAGAATATTTGTAACTTCACTTTGAGGTCCTCAAGTTTTTGTCTCAAAACCCCATAACACATGTAGCGTATGTGACTTCTTTACCTTCTGTGGGGCCTCAGTAGGACAATGGCCCACTCAGCCAGCGGCCTTACGCCTGGTTTCTCAGAGCTCAGGCCAGGTGGGATCATCTACTAAGGCCTTTTCCTCCCTACCTGGCTGGTCTCCAGGCCACCAGGGGGCGAGCATGAGCCAGAGCAGGAAATGTAGCTGCTTCTGCCTCAAAACGATCCGCACCACCAAAAGGGGCCCCACAGGGCCTGCTTCCTGACATATTAAAGACAAAATGTTTCTAGTGTACCTGTAACAACAACAACAAAAAACTGACGAGGAGATGTCACAGAGGCTCCTGTGAACATGCCAAGGAGAAACCAGCAGTGTAGGACCACTTGGCACCTACAACCCCCAATGGAACTCAGGAAGAATACAGCATTTGGGTGTGGACTCAGTCCCTGGCTGTAAGGGAGAGGCGAAGCCTTAGCATTTGCCGGACTCCGCAATGACCCGGCACTCCCAGCCCTCTCTTGCCGCAGCCACATGAGGGCAGTGATGCAGCTCACCAGGCTGACGGTTGGTTTTCCTTGTAGGAGCTCCTGGATTTGAGGCAGTGTTTATTTTACCGTTGGAACATTTTAAAGTAGGACCTCCAAGTTCAAATTGATGTCCTGGCCAACACTTTACCCTACATTATCAAAGGGAACAGAAATGCCTGGCTCCGGCTGTACTTCCTCCCTTTCCCCAAGAAACGGAGCCCTCAGCTGCCTCTGAGGGTTGGGCACTCACACAGAAGTGGTGCAGAGAGGTGGCCAGGAAGGCCACGCTCCAGGGTCTTGCAGACCCCACACAGACTCTAGTCTGCTTTGGCTCACAGTTGAATGTCGCTCTATTTTTTTTATTTTATTTTTTCTTTTTTGCAGCCCAGCCTGTGGGGACACAGTAGTGCAAAAAGGTTGACTTAGACAGCCCTCAGTGTCACTGTAACATAAAAATCAATCAACAGAAGCTCCCTCTTTTGCTTCCCACAACAGTCCATGCCAAGCCCAACCTCCTCGTCTCTTGCCTGGACCATGTGATCTCTGTGCTTTCATTCTGCACCACCTGCTCCCCATATCCACACCCATTCTCTGCACCGCTGCCAGTGTGGACTCGTGCCCCCAGCCCTCGCTTCCCAGCGTGCGCATGCCCAGAATAGCCCAGTCCTACGGAGGCCCTCACTCACTAGCTTGAGCTTCCTTGTGTATTTCTGCCTCAGAGCCCTTTTGTCCATGCTATTGCCTTGGCCTGAAATGCCTTCTAAACCCCTCTCTGCCTCTATACTTTTTTCCTTAGTCCATTGGTGTCCAACCTTTGGCTTCCCTGGGCCACACTGGAAGAACTGTCTTGGGCCACGCATAAAATACACCAACACTAATTACAGCTGATGAGCTAAAAAATAAAGAGAAAGAAAAAAAAGGTCCCCCCACCCCACCCCCCCGCCAATCTCATTATGTAAGAATTTGTTGTGTTGGGCCACATGCAAAGCGTTCTGGGCTGGAGGTCGGGCCTTTCAGATCCTGCTGCAGCGTTCCAAGCCCCTAACATCCTACCCTGGCCGCTCCCCAAGCCGTTAGCCAACCGCTCGTCTTCGCCTTCCCACAGCATTTTGGATTTCCAGTTAGATAGAGCTCCTCTGAACACTGTTTTGTCATTGTTTAGACACCTGCCTTCTCCATCAGATGATGACGTTCCCCAAAGCAGAGAATGGGTAACTATCACTGTACTGGCTCAGCACATATTTGATAAGCAATTAATGAATTCCCCAGAACATTTCAAGCCTCTCTTCTAAAGCTAGAGAGACCCAAATGCTGCGGTTTGTGCTCTGAACAGCTGGGCCAGGAACCGCCCCTGTTTTCATTTCAGGCCCTTATTTTCCCGCCAGGTGCCTGATCTCTGAGCCTCCTGTACCTCGACCCGAAGCCCTGATTGCAGCCCTGGGCTTCTGGGAGGAAGGGGCAGGGCTCGGTAGCTGTGTCTCTGAGAACAGGCCGGAGAACAATGACAGGAAGAGCCCGGGTGGGAAACAATCGTGGGGCGCAGCCCATGTGGAAGGGCTTCCTGATTGGCTTGATCTGTTCTGAGCAGGAACTCTGAGAATAACTTTGGAGTTATCCCAGTGGGGTGACAGACTTCTTCACCAAGGAGGAGCTGTCACCTGGTCATGTCATGCATGAAAAACATGGTTAGAAAAAAACCAAAACCAAAGAAGTTCCCTTTAGGAAGATCCGTTTGGATTACTGAGCCCCCAGCCTCTGCCACCCAACCTCACCTCCAGGCCAGCCTCCTCCTGAGTCTGCTTCAGGCACAACTGAGTGTCACCTGTGCCTTCCAGGTGAATAGCATTCTCCATTCCGGGGCTTGAAGGCCAGAGGTGTTTTGTCCTTTGGTGGCCCGGGCTGTGGCGGTAGGCAGGGAGACTCCCTTTCAGAACCACTTCCCGGGCAGACATTGCTTGAGCACCGGCTGTGTACCAGGCACTCTTGTAGGCACTGTAGGAGCCATAATAACACACCAGATGCTCTTTCTACTCTCACAAAGCAGTGCTTTCCAGTTCACTGTGCAAAGTCTGAGCTGAGGCAAAGATGCTGTGGGAGGGTGGGAGGGGGTGCTGGTCTGCTATGCCTCAACCAGAGCAGCCATATTGGGTCAAGATATTGGGAAAGAACGTTCCATACCGGATAGTGGAAATGCTGAAAACTTTTGATGTTGGAGTGGTTTTGTTTGCTCTTGGAAGAAGGCAGCACAGGGCAGCCTCATATGCTAGGCACCAGCAGCAGGCAAAGCTGGGTTTGGACCCCAGCTCTGCCCCGTTACTGGTGGTGAAGATACCGAACCTCTCTCCGCCTCAGGCCTGTCATCGACCAAGTGTGAGTTACAATAGTAGTCACTGTGCAGACTGCAGAGAATTGAATAATGTTTACAAATCATTTAGCAGGTCATGTGGTACATGGTAAATGCTCAATGAATGTTAGTTACTTTTTCTTTATAGGTGAAACAAAGAGATAGTTTATTGGGAGAAAGTAAACTCCAAAGAGGTAGGAGCGGGCTCGAGCAGGAAAATGGCTCAAGAGCCTGAATGTTTGTTATTTTTATGACTATGACTGTTGGACATAACAATTTTTTTAATGAAGGACACTTTAAGATACTAAGGGTCTGTCTTGGGGCTATCTGCAGCTAAGAAACAATTTATGCATTCACTGAAGCAGTCATTTACTCAACCAACATTTTTTGGGAACTTTCACTGAGCCAGGTTCCTTGCTATAGAAGCTAGCAAGGTAGATGCTAGAAGCCAAATTTAAAGAAAGATAAAGAAGAGATGGCTATTATCCTCATGAGGATGGGGAACCCCAAATCCATTTAAAAAGTGATTAAAATACAATGGGATAAAATTAGTGATAGAAATATGTCCACGAGATATGGCAACAAGGAGGAAGAGCACCTTCATGGGACAGGTATCAGGGAAGACTTCCAGAAAGAGACAATACCTGAGCAGTTCTTAAAGAATGAGTGATAATTACTTAGGAGATGGGGAAGAGAGAGAACCAGGGCAATCCAGACAGAGCAGGGCGTCATGAGCAAAGGCACTGAGGCAAGAAAGAGCACCCTGTGTGTAGAGACCTACAAGAACTTGTTGTTCCTGGAGGTAAATGAGAGGCTGGAAGTGTGTCAGAGTCAGGAGCTTCTAGCAGAGCATCTGTGAGGGGTTCTCAGCAGAGGAGTGCCATGGAGGTGTGTGTAGACACATTCTGGATTGATGGTGATGAGTCTCAACAGTGGTGGAGCAATTGGTTAGAAGGTTGCTGGAGCCATTTAGGAGAAAAGAGGAGGGAGCCCATGCAGGGCTGAAGAAGAAGAGACATGAAGGAGATTTGTGGGGCAAATTGGTAGGACTCCTGTGGCTAATATACAGGGCCCGGCAGAAGTAACATTTGGACTTGAGTTATGGTTTTATGATGTCATGTAGGTGGGAATTAAAGCACAAAGCTGGCCATGATTAGCCAGGGATAAAATGTGCAACTAGAAGAACAGTGAACCAAATGAACGTTTGATGAAGCAGTAGAAGAGAAGACCATGTTGAGAATATGGTGTCATGGCCTCCGAAGGGCAGGGGGCGTGGTCCACAGTGTTTTAAAAAGTCAAGTCAGTAGATTCACACTGAAGAGTATCCATTACACTTGGCAGCTAGGACATCATGGACTTCAATAAAACCACATACGAGGGGGGACCCCCTAAAAAACGGAATTTATTTATTAAAAGTTGTGTATTTATTCTTACATGTTTACACTCAGTCACCTTCAAAGTACTCCCCATTTGATACAATACACCTATCGAGATGCTTTTTCCACCACTCCAGTTTTTGAACTCGTCGATTTTCATGCCTTCTAGTGTTTCTGCTGTTTTTTGTTTCACCTCATTGGCAAAACTTTTCCCTTTGGGGACTTTTTTCAGCCAGGGAAATAAAAAAATCACTCAGGACAAGATCAGGTGAATAGGGAGAGTGGGGCATGGAGGTCATGCCATTTTTTTTATCAAAAACTGCTGAACACTCAGTGCAGTGTGGGCAGGTGAGTTGTCAGGCCACATGTTGTTCCTATAAATCACCTATCATGAAATAGGCAAATGCATTGAAACAGTCTCCAAAAAAAATTCACTGAAACAAAACACAGCCTCTCACAAGGCCAGCTGGTACACTGATGCAGATGGGTTCCTAGAACACTCACCTAGCTGGGGAAGCCTGTCCTACAAGGGGCCCGCCCTCCAGAAGATAATTCCAGGGTTTTTTGGGTCTCACCTTGTGTAACAGAGTGGTGGGGACAGAAGGCAGAGTGGAGTTAGCAGAGGGGGGGTTGGGACATCAGGATGCTGTGACAGGAGGCAACTGCTGGTGGGGAAATCTGGAAGAGAGATTCAGCAATAACTTGAACAGGATGTAGGTTCAAGAGAGGTTCGCTTATTTTTAGTAAGACAGAATTGATTCTTATTTATAGATTAAAAGGAAGGAGGCCTCTGGGAGAGAGGTTAACACTCCAGGGGAGAGGGGGTAATTGATAGTGCTCTCCCGGAGAAATCTGCACAAGGTCAGGTGCACAGGTGGAGGCATTGGCCTTCACCACGTGAGTCTCTGAGTCAGAAGCTGGAGGTAAGAAAACTGGATGAGACTTTTTCTCATCCCACCAAAAGAGGCATTTCTTGGAAAGAAAGGGTTTAAGCTACCGAGAAGTGTATGTCTTACTTTCATGTAATCAAAGCTCTTTATGTCTGATGAAACAGACTCAAAGAGGAATCACGCCCAGGGAATCAATAGTCGGGGTAAACTTGAAAACGATTTCCTATAGCAGAAATCAACTTGTGCAGATTCTGACGGTGTGGGCCCTGTGATTCCAGATGCAGGAAATGCACAAGGAAAGGCGAGAGAGGCTGGTTTCCATGGACTAAGGAAAACTTAGGGAGAAAGAAATTTTTGTTCGTGTATATTTGGGATTAAATTTGAGTGAACCAAATTCTGAATGAAAAGTACTATTACGTCCCAGCTGTGTGAGGGCTGTCGGGGAGAAACATCCAACCATAAATGCCTCTATTTTTCACACTACGTGACTGAATACTTTCCGGACAGCCCTTGTATATTCCAATAGATACAACTCAACCTAATATCAATGTTTTGTTTTGTTTTATCCTCAGTGAATACAGAAATGAGTACACTTGGGGGGAAACTCGCAAAACCAAGCCAAGATTTGAAGAATTATACTTAATATTACCATGGGCAAGCTAGTTTCATGAGAGAATCCTTTAAAAGTGTGCTTTTGTTTTGCCTTGCTTTTTATTCTCTCTACAAATATGTGCAGGGAAGAGTGTGAGCTAGAGTAATAGCACATGGCCCTTCATGTCTGTCAGTAAGCCTGTGCTCGGGGCAGGCGTGGTACAGGGAGCATCGAGGAGCATGCCTTCATTTTAACGCTCTTATACCAGGTGGGGTATCCCAGTGCCTAAGGGGGCTGCAGATGCTAGGGAGGTGTAGGAGGAGTGAACACGTCAGGTTGAGGGGACTTGAGGAACACATTTTTACTAAAGAGACAGAGTCCATTTGGGGCTTTGACTGTTAGGTGTGTTTTCAGGAGGTGGAGTTGGGCACGGGGGTCCTTCCTGGCTTTTGCACAGAGCATGGGCCGTCTGCTTTGCCTGGAAGGTGTGAGGCTGGGAGGGGCTACAGCAGAGCAGGGAGGGTGCCCACCTCCAGCCTGAGCCGTTTGATGGGTTTTGGAAAGGTGGGGAGAGGCACCAGGAGCTTTTCAACACAAGAAAGGATATGAGCTGTATTTTAGGAATAAAAACAGGAGTTAATTGAGGGAGCAAATGGACCCTTCTCTTCTCTG
The DNA here is from genome assembly GCA_004026885.1 of Lyroderma lyra. Taxonomy (NCBI): domain Eukaryota; kingdom Metazoa; phylum Chordata; class Mammalia; order Chiroptera; family Megadermatidae; genus Lyroderma; species Lyroderma lyra. Next base: position 54,106 of record PVJL010001875.1, read on the forward strand.
CCATCTTTCTGTCTCAGTGATGATGTAGGAAAAAGAAAATGAAATGAGCTTGAGTTTCCACGGACACCTCACCGTCAAGGGAAGGTCCTGTTCTTTCATAAGGACAAATGGAAATCCTCTGTTTATTTAAGAGCTGTTAACCTTTTCTCAGAGTAAAATACCAACCGATCTGGGGTGATTCCAGATATACTCATCTAAATAAAAGGAAGCTGTTTCCTTGCAAGTTGAATCACAGATGAAAAATATTTTGCGAGTGCCATAGAAACAAATGCACTGTCTTCCTGAAATGTAGGAAGTGAGTTTTGTAGCATCTATTTGTGTAAAAACAAACAACATTCTTCCCAAATGCTCTACCTCGAATATAGACACAGATAGAGAGAGAGAGAGAGAGAGAGAGAGAGAGAGAGATGGAGGGAGCGAAACATTCAGAGAGGGAGGGCTCCTACCATCACGTCTCAGGCCGAGTTGGGGATCCAGGCAGCAGCAATTAGAGGGACAGTCTTCAGAATCCTGCTGTGGGAGTGGTTTCACCTGCCATTACTCCTTCTTGGCTCACGGCCCCCAGGATGCAGATGACTGGGTCAGAGTTCGGTCAGCCTAGGTAAACTGCTTCCATCCCTTAGCCAGGCCTGTGGGCGCCCTCATCAATAGTTTCACCCAGCCCACAAGGAACTCCAGAGAAATTGTTTCCCGGAGGAGGAGCTGGATATTGGTCCCCCAAGGAAAGTGGTGGGCATTCTGGGCAGGCAAAATTAACAGCTGCCGGCCACCTTAACCTCTGTCTCCCCACGAACTTCTGAACCACCTGTAACCTGTCTTCTGCTCCCACCATGGAACTGAAACGTCAGCGCTGTGGGTGAGCAGCGTGTGGTTTCGTCTCATACACGGGGGCGATTATCTCACTGCACTGCAAGGCTGGACAGGTGTCTGAAGTGTGTGGACAGCCCAGGCTTGGCTCTCACTGATGTTAATCCAGCTGACAAAGGCTCTGGGAGTCAGACTGACACACACATCACAGTCGCAGCGCACCGAAGAAACGCTAGGACATGGGTGATTAGCATTGTGTGAAGAGTAGGAGCGTCTCTGCTCAGATTTGGGATTGGGGGTCATGCATGCTTGTAGCCCCAGCCGAGCCCCACTTATAAGAATTTAAGCAGTAGTGCATCCCAAGCTTTGCAGTTGCTTTCTGCTGCTGCTGCTGCTGTCGCACCATTATTGAGGCTCTGGGCTGTGATTAGCTATGGCCCCATATCCTCAGCCCACTTCTAGGATCACTCATTCAAAATTCAACAACATGTGGCATGTTAATTAGGATTAGATGTAGATGCAAGGAACCAAGGCCCACAGTGACGGTGACTTTCTCAACAAGATGTTTACTTCTCCCTCCAGTCCAAATCCACATGTAAGGAGTCTAGAGCGGTCTGGTGGCTATGCTCTGTGAATTTCTTGGGGACCCAGGCTTCTTCCAGCTATCCCTCTCCTGTCCTTGTCCTCGGAATCCAAGGTGGCTGTTACACGTGTGCATTTCAGACAGAGGGGTGAAGGAAGGGTTGAACAAGGACCTCCGAAGAAGGTTCTAGAAGCTAACCTACCATGCTTTCACGTGCATCCCTTTGGCCCAAATATCCTATGAATGGCGACAAAAGATGCTGAGAAACCTGGATGTTATTTTTTGTGGCCATACACCTAGCTAAACCTTAGGAATTGTGTCACTGTGAAAGAAGAGCAGGATGGAAATTGGTGAACAAACTAGTGGTCTCTTTTGCATTTTTCCTTGTGCTGGATAAATAAAGAGGTGGGCAGCTCTCCTCTCCTCTTCCCGCAGGTCTTGTTTTGGCAGGTTGGCCAGACAGGCAGCCCCACTTGACTGCTCAACTATGAAATTACAATTCCCAAGGTGAGCACAGGTCCGAAGTCAGCACCTTCAGCCAGCCTGTCAGCCTCTCCTCTCATTCTGGGAGAATTTACTGAGCCTCCAGCGCATGTCAGCTGAGCGGTGTTTGCCCTGAGCCCACATCCCTCAGCAGTGAAGAAAGGCTCACTCCATGGTCAGGAATAGACTGTTCTTGCTTGCCCAGAACTAGGCTTCAGGGGCTGAGGATTTTGTCAGCATTCCTCTCACCTCAGCTTTGGTCTGTGCTGATTTCAGTCCATGAGGAAGGCCGGAAGTCCCTCTTCCTCTTGGCCAGGCTGCCCCTTTCCTTGTCCACTCTTCCCCTGCCCCCTGCCCCACTCCAAGACCCCAGTTTGTATCGCCCATGCTGCCCACTGGGTAGTAGGTTCCGTTTGCCCTGAGTCTTCACATTTCCCAGAATGGAGCTCCTACACGTCACGGTGTTTGCTCAACTTGACCGCTGCACTCCCAAGGGATAGAACTCAATGAAAGCTGCAGGGAAATGAGCAAGCATTCTGATGCTTAGTGCTGTTCAGAGGGCCACTGGGCTGCCCTGGGAGGTGGTGAGTTCCTCGCATGTGGAGCATTTCAAGCAGAGGTAGGATAACTCTTGGGTGGAGTACAGTTCAGGGACTTCATGTTTCTGAAAAGCAATTCAGTTAAATGGTTTCCTCGCCCAGCCTGACCTTCTGTGCTGTGAGCATGAAAAATCCATTGGGTTGCACTACGCATTCTTAAGGAAATAAGAGAAAAAGAGGAAGTAGTCATAGGGAGGTAGTTGAAAGTTGTTGCAAAGAATACTGGTTTTTCAGTACCAGCGTCCAAATCCTGGCCCCACAGTCTGTTGGTGACACTGGGCAAGTCAGTGACCTTTCTGTACCTCAGTTCCTTCATCTGTGTCATGGGATTTAAACATTTTCTTACTTTCTAGAATACTGTGAAGATTAAGTATCATAATATATGTAAAACACTTAGAACAGTACCTAGCACACAGGAAACATTCAGTAATCTGAATGATCATCTTTGTTACTATAATATGTACATAAGGAAAACACAATTCAATTTATTAGTGGTATTGTAATTATTGTCATCGCTGATGGAGAAAGAAAAAGAAAACATACCTGAGTGTACGAGCAACGCCCTTTCCAAGTAAGACTACTGGAAACCCAGGTCTTATTAGTCTGTGCTCTTTTGGATTCAACTGAGAGACGCCCCCACAAAGGCTCCTGCAAGTAAGAAGGTTAAAGGTGGAGCGGAGAATCATGGGAAGTGGTAGACCAAGGGTCCCTCTCACTCATCCTCTCTTGTCCTCTTTTCTCTTTGAACTTTGTTCCCTCCCTGCAAAGGACAGAGGTAGGTTTTCACCAGGGCCGGGTATTCCGGGCCGGGCAAAACCCAACAGAATGAAAGCACAACGTGAGCTAGCTGTGGGGAGGAGGGTCAGGAATGTTGAGGGCCCCTCTGAGGCATCGGGCTGAGCCATGGCAACTGCAGGTTAGAGTAACTGAAAAGGCTATGTGAGGCCCCACGGCCCTGGGTGAGCATAGGGACGTAGGATACGCTGGGCCTTGGCCCGTGCTGCCTCCTCTGCCCGCCACAGTTTTCTTCTCTTTTCCACCTGGTGAATGAATGCATCCTTCAAGGCCCTGCTAACATACCACCTACTCAGTCAGGTTTTCTGACCGCCTCGTATCCGTGGGAAATTGCATTCAGCTGTGATCACCCACAGTGGCTTAAATTCATAAAAAGAAGTCTGGAGCCAACAGCCCAGAGCTGGTAGAGTCATCCATGATGCCATCTAGAACCTGGGCAGCATCTTTCTTTGTGCACACTCAGCCACCCTTAGTGTACTCGGGCCCCTGTGGACACAGGGTGACTGCTCCACCTGTAGCATCCTATTCCTCATGGTAGGCAGCGATGTCCACATCATAACCCCCAGAATCTGTGACCACAGTCAGGTCACAGGCAAAGGGGAATTAAAGTTACAGATGGAATTAAGCTTTCCAAACAGCTGACTTTAAAGTAGGGAGATTATTAGCCTGCATTATCTGGGTGGGCCCAGTGTAATCCAAGATCCTTAAAAGTGCAAGAGGGAGTCAGAAGAAGAGAGACAGAGGGCGATGTGACTGGGGCAGGACAGTCAGGGACATGCACCATTGCTGGCTTTGAAGATGGAGGAAGGGAGACTTGAGGCAAGCGGTGTGGGTGGTCTCGGGGAGCTGGAAAGGGCAAGCAAAGGATCACCCTTTGCTCCTCCAGAAGGAAACAGAACTCTGCCACCCCCTTGATTTGGGGGGTGACATTCATGTCCGACTTCTGACCCAGGGAATGTAAGATAGTATGTTCACGTGGTTGTAAGCCATTACCTGTGTGGTCATTGTTACAGCAGCCATTGGGAACTAATACACACTACTAGGACCCGGCCTCTGCAGGCAGGGAGAACGCCACTTAAGTCAACGCTCCTCCTCGTAAGGAGCTTTCCCAGAAGTCTCTCCCAACCATTTTTACTTACATCCCATTCACCAGAGCTGGCCCGTGGCCACCTTTCCCTGCAGTGAAGCTGGGGTGGGTACATTTTCAGCTGGGCGCATTGACATCCCCAGCAAAAATAAGGGTTCTGTCAGTGTGGAAGGAGGGGAGGATCAATACTGGGCCGGCACCTTGGAGTCCTGCCACACTCCCGGTCAGGGCCGACCCTCCCATGACACGTGGTTCTTCCCTCTATGACCCCTCTTTTTAGGTTGTGCTGTAATCGATGTGTTTGCACGGCTGTTCTCGGCGCTTGACCAAGGGCTCTCACGAGCCGACACTGGCTGATGTGGCTCTGTGGCCCTGATGCTCAGCGCAGTGCCTGAGAGAAGGTGCATGCAAAAACTCGGATGGACGGATGCGTAAATGGATTTTGAAATGACAGAATGATGGATGGACTCCCCAGAGCCATAGATCCTTTGTATCTCCTAGAAGGAAGGTCTGTTGGGATTATGTAGATTTTATAAGACCACTGGCCATGATTGTAACTTCATCTCCCGTAAATGAAGCCTACACAGCTGCAGCCTGTCACCTTTGCTTACTGCCCATTTACCGCCTGCTTTCTGTTCAGGAGAAACCGAGCAAGCCGGGCAGAGGCTGTTCACGCATCTGTCTCAGCCCAAGGAGCCTCCTCGATTAACCTTGTGTATAAATTACACTTCCTGCCCGTTCTTTATTTTTAGCTCGGCAATATCCTACTTGGCTCCTCTGGGGAAGACGGCATTAGATTTCAGCCTTGCAACTGCAAAACAGTGGCATTGCTAGCCCGGCTGGGATGACTTACTAACCCGTGGCGCTCTGTTTCTTGGGACGCTCCTCAGCCCCAAGGACTCAGGTTTTCCATCGAGAGATCGCAGCCTGGACCATGCAGCACCCTTAGGACCTGGCCCGAGCCCACCTGTGTATTTGTAGAGACATCTGCCACTTAGTCTGACTTGGTTAGACTTATATATGCTGTCGCGTTCCCTCATTCATTCCCTTTGAGTGAAACTCAGTTGTTCTTATCGCAAAAGTCTAGTTTCGTTGCTTTTTTTTTTCTCTCTCTCTCTCTCTCCATTCCTTCTCAGTTACTCCGTATCGTGACCCAAATCTTCAGCACTAGAACTATATAGCTGAGAGCCCTGAAACCCATAGGGCCAGGGGCGGGCCGCGGAGAGGGCCAGGCCAGCCAGTGGGCATCAGGTCGCAGAGAGCTCTGAACCACTTGTGGCTGCGTCACCCGGAGAAGCACGTTACTTGGAGTCAGCCTTTCCTTTTTTTAAGTCAGTCCTTTTTAGCAGGATCTAGGTCATTTTAGAATCCCCTGTAGTGCTTAGCTCCACATCCAGCCAAACAAGCTCTGTAAATGTTAGTCGAATTGACTAGAACTCGAGGTTGAGGTGCACACATTTAACCCCTCACCTGACAGGCGAAACCAAGGCCCTGGGGCCTTCCCTACGGCCCCGCCTAAGAAGGGCTGCCTGCCCTCTCAACACGAGGCCAAAGGAGGCACTTCCGACAAGCGATGCTTTGATTTTATTCTGCTTAGATAAGACTACATGAATTGTTTTTATTGGGAAAATACTGAAGATTCTGAAGAACAAAAGTAAAATCCCTATATCCCCTTACCCAGAGACTGTCACCACTGATATTTTCCTATTTTTCTCAATCTTAATCCTCATGAAGAGGTGCCCTGTATCCTTCCAGATTTCTCTGAAGATTGGGATAATCAGGGCAAGGCTAACTTATATTCTTCCTAATCTTTTAGCTTCAGGTATCGTAGGGGTACACAATAGACTCTCTGTTAACTGGAATTCAAGCAACCGGCAAAATGATTAACAGAGGGTCTACTCACATTTATCCAACATTTAGCAATCCCCATGGGTGCTGTATATGCACTGCATATTATGTATACAGTAACTGAGAGTCTACTGTATATGTAATAAGAAATTAGGATATATACACATATACATCATACAATACAAATATATAATATATAATGTATATATTCCTATAATATATTAATATTTGAGCTGTATAAGTTAGCTGTTGTCACAATAGTACTTTAGGACAAATTACTCACAAACTCAGTGATTTTAAAGAAAAATCATTTATTCTCATTCATAATTTTGTGACTAGACTGGACGATTGCTGATCTAGGCCGAGCTCAGCTGAGGGACTCTAATTTAATGTCCGACTGGGCATGGCTTCCGACTGTGGCTGAGCCCCAGTCTCCTCCCCATGTGTTCTTTCTGGAGCCCAACTGAAAGGACAGCAGTTGCCCAGAGGAGCTCTTCGATGGTGCTGGCAGAGAGGCACAGGAGAACAGGCCCAACTGAGCAAACACATTTCAAGCCTGTCCTTGTGTTGTGTCTGCTAACATCCCATTGGCTAAAGCAGGTCACGTAGCTGAGCCCAAAGTCAGGGGTCAGGGCAATACCTCTCACACACCGTGAGGCCAAAGCAAATCGTGTGGCCAAGACCAACCAACTTCAGTGGGTCAGGGATCTACAATACATACTCTTCCCATGGAGTTGGATGAAGGGCGGGAATACACCTGAGAACATAGAATTTACTTACCCACATCATAAATACCTGCTGAGGCACTCTGTCATTTTAGATTCAAATGAAATTGGCCGAGAACCCACCTGGCCAGTGCTATTAATATAGCCATTCTTTCTCAGAAACTTCTAATCTAGAGCTCCTCTGCCCATTGAATTGAGTCTGGATCATTTATCTCACTGTGTGTTACCCCTATTCCATGCTCATATCCCTCTCCTCGATTCCCACCCCCCACCAAATCATTTACACAGATACGTGTAGAAGATTTTGCTGGACATTGAGAATGATGAAGGAGTTTTATCTCTTTGTTTTATATCTATGTTGCTTGGTTCTCACTCCTCTAGATTCTCTTTGCTCCTCAGCCTACTCACAGCCTCTCCCAAGTCAAAGCTTGCTGAAGAGTTCACCCTAGTCTCAGAAATCCTGAAGCTCTCTTCTTGGCTGAGCCACGGCTTTTTGCAGCTTGGTTCAGTTTCTGTCATTCATTCAGCATACTTGTATTGAGCATTTGTGCCCTCTCCCTGAAGAGTTTATCTAGTACGGGAAAGTACTACTTGATATATGCTCTAACACATAGAGTTACTAAGCGTCAGTACTACTGGTATTTGAGGCCAGATAATTCTTTGTTGTGGGGGCTGTTCTGTGCTTTGCAGGCTATTTAGCAGCATTCCTGGCCTCTAGCCAGTAGATGCTGGTAGCACCACCTCCACTCTCCTTGAATTGGGGACAACCAAAATATCTCCAGACATAGCCAGATATCCCCTAGGTGACCAAATCACCTCGGTTGAGAACTACTGCTGTAGCTTATAGGAGACCTGATAAGACCTCTGATAAACAAAAATAATGTGCTCCTAAATGTTCAGAGGAGGCGATGTTATTTCCTGGTGGTGACTCTGTGAAAGCCTCATGGTGTGCATGGTGTCTGAGCTGAGACTTCAAGAATAGTTACGGTTTTGAAATGGGATTCTTGGAAGAAGGAAGAACAGGGGGCACAGTGGGCACAGTGGGGGGTTGACTGAAGTGTAAGTGAAATAAGCCTGTTGGTGAGAGCGGAGGCCATTCAGGTGCTGGGAGGCTAGAGGCTGTAGGGCAGGGGCAGCCAACTTTTTGGCTTCCCTGGGCCACATTGGAAGAAGAATTGTCTTGGGCCACACATAAAATACCCTAACACTAACTATAGCTGATGAGCTAAAAAAAAAAAAAAAAAAAAAAAAAAAAAAGTAAAAAGGTTCATGCATAATTTTTGTAATGTTTTAAGAAAGTTTATGAATTTTGTCAGGCCGCATTCAAAGGCTGCAGGTTGGACAAGCTTGCTCTAGAGCCTTCTAAATCATTGTAAGGTCTTCCACTTTTCTTGTTAGTGAAATGATAAGGATATCTGGAGCTGTTTTCATGGGGGAGGGGATAATTGTATATACGATTTGTGTTTAGGAGCCAGAGTAGTTGCTGCAAAGTCTCATCCAACCGGAGGTTATTTTTCTGACGAAAAGGCCCCAGAGGGGCACAATGCATTCCTAAAGAAATCCGCGCCTATATCTTGGTATTCCTTACCCCTCAGAAAGTCTCTTTACTTTAGGTCTTAGTCTAACAGACTTGGTTAATCAGTTCCCAGCAGCAGATTAGAAGAGGGAAGGGAGGTGAGGGGAGAGGACTCCTAAAGGTGGGCACAGACCCTGCAGCAAAGCTTCCAGCATTGAAGAGGGGAAAGAGTCCAGAAGTAAAATCGAATGGATGAACGAATACATTTAGACCAAATAATTTCAAGATGCACAATAGTCTGGAGTTCGTTAGGCCGGCCTACTCAGAGTTTAACAAGGCAGGAAGACGTGGGTGGGATACTGTAGCATCCACGTGCTAAGACTTGGGCACCGAGACTAGGAGCAGGGTCTAGAGTTAGACTCCCAGGCTTGAATCTGCGCTTTGAGGCTCTGCAACAGTAAACTAGTTCCTTAACCTGTTGAGCCTTAATGATCTCATCTGTACAATGGGGGTTCCTTACCCATAGGGTCGTGGAGAGAGTTGAATGAAGTAACCCTGTGTATTCTTAGCTCAGTTCCTGACACACATGTAGTGCTCAATAAAAGTTAATTTATTACTGTCATTTCATGGCAAGAACACAGGTGCTGAGATGTCCCCCAGATCGTAACTAGGACGGCTGGGAAAACTGAGGCAATTACATCAGTCCACTCCATCTGTTTCCACTCCATGTGTTTGGCAGAAGAGAATGGGCCACTGAGGGAGATGACAGCAGGTCCTCCATGGTACCTGTCATCAACCATTTCTTGGTACCGTGTTTCCTTTGAGCAAGACTGGCCTGTCCCCCTTTAGCCAACCTGATAGAAGAGCAGTTATTCCGAAATAGCTAGAAGAATATGAAGCTGTTTTCCATCAGATCTTATGTCCTCGGCTGTGTAGAAACTTCCGCCTCCTAATTAAGAATGTGCACATAAGAGAAGACACCCAACAAAGCATATTACAAAGTGGTGGCAGTGTAGTGGCCGTAGGGGTGGGTTGTTTTCCTTTGACCCAGGGCTGCTCGATGGCAAAGCAGCAAACACAGGACGCCGTGTAACGTAACACCTTGGCCTGAATCCTCAGCATAATGTAAAACGGAGACTGCTCAGAAGTCACCCCACAGGAAGGAGCTGTGCGGGCTCCCTGGCCCAGGGGTGGCAGGACAATACAGTAACCTGTCCTCTGTTTGTGTGTTTTCCAGGCTGGAGCAGGAAATACAGGCACTAGAAAGTGAAGAGTCCCAAATATCTGCCAAAGAGCAAATCATCCTAGAGAAACTAAAGGAGACGGAAAAATCCTTCAAGGACTTTCAGAAGGTGAAGGAAACAAATGTGATTTCTCTAAATGACACCCCTGGGGAAGTTAGCACCCGTAAAACGGTGCCAGCTGGACAAAAGGCCCGTTGGTATTGAGAAGGCTGAGCCGTGCACTCTGGGGACGAGGGGCAGATGTGTGCAGACCACTGCCACCTCTGCCGCGGGGAGAGGCCTGACTTCAGGTGTGGCACCACCTGGCCTGCCGGGAGGCCAGAGATGAGGTAGTAAATTAGCCCCATCCACCTCCCGTACAAGCCCTTTCTAGGCCTCATGCCTGAAGAGTCATCTCCCATTGGACTCTAGAATCCCAAAACCAGTTCTTATGAAGCAGGTTCAACAATGCTCCTGGTGGCTTTAAGTCTTTCCTTTATAAAAAAAAAAAAAAAAAAAAAAAAAAAAAAAAAAAAAAAAAAAAAAAAAAAAAAAAAAAAAAAAAAAAAAAAAAAAAAAAAAAAAAAAAAAAAAAAAAAAAGGCCAGGAGTTCCCTGGTGGTGTAGTGGCTAAGGCTTCAGCACTGTCAACGCTGCGGCCTGGGTTCGATTCCCAGCCAGGGAGCTACCCACATACCAAAACAAACAAAACAAAACAAAACAAAGGCCAGAGGTAAAATCAATCAAATGGACACAAATGCCAAGCGCCAAGTGTAAATACATGACATTTGACGGTGCCATGTGGCAAAGAGGAGAGGATCCCCGAGAGCATATCCAAGGGCCTTCCCTCTATTTTATAATGCCCGTTTCTGCGGGCACCCGTCGGCAATAGAAAGGCACCCTAAACAAATTAATTTTAAGATGGGCTCCCTGATAGCCCAAAACCAAGGGTATTTGCTGGACAGAGAGTCGAAATCAATGTTGACTGGGAGAAATTTGGTAGAAGGTGGGGATGGTGGACCTTCCCCTCACATCTCAGCATCCCACACACATCGCCCCGAAGGAAGGACAGCCGGGTTTGCTCTCCGCGGTCCCCTTCTGGGCCTGGGCCTGGGGGGCAGAGGCGGGTCTGTGAGTGGGCTTCTCGCCTCCGACGTCCTGTAGTAACGCTCGGCCCTGCTTTTGTTTCCACAGAGCTTCTCCAGTGCGGATGGAGGTAAGTGTGAGCGCTCTCTGCACCCCGTCTGTAGACGAATGGTTGCATCCCGGGCAGCGTAGTGGGTCATGGCACAGGCTCACCAGGGGACGTGCTGTGCTGGCGCGTGAGGATGGCAGAGGGCAGCCCCGCTCCGCGGGCACCGAGGAGGCCGGCAGCCCGTCTGCTCTGCCTCGCTCCGCTTCAGGGGCCGGTTCTCGTCTTCCCCCCGTGGCCTGGCTCTCGTCCTTCCCACTCGTCCCCCACTTTCCCTTTCCAAGAAAGATGCTCAGCAAAGAGGGTTCCCGTGAGGGCTAGGGCCGGGCCGGGGTGCACCCGGCTGTGCTGGTGGTTCGGTCTCCAGGTGACGGCACACGTCGCAAGGCCAGTATCTGTTTAGGGAACCTTTCTCAGGCCTCTGTGTCGGCTGTGACTGTGACAGTGGCTGTTTCTCTGGTCTTCCTGGGAGGCAGGGCTGGGACTCCCCATGTGAGGGGTGGGAGCAGGGCCCTGGGCTCCCGCCCACACCACCCCCCTGGGCCCTCCTCCCATTCCCCCTTCCCTTCCTCGCCTCTGCCCTCCCCTTACCTGGGGCCGTGGCGATGAACTTGGGATTGTGTGCTTCCCCTCCTTCACCTTGCTCCACTGACCTCGACTACAAACTCGTGTGAACCGCTTGAGCCCCCCTTCACTCTGGCCCTCAGCTAGGCCAGCTTTAAAGTGTCAGGCTTGTCGGGGGGATCCGGTGCCCTCTGCTCACCTGGTTCTTACAAAGTCAGCCTCTGAACTAGGAGGGCGGCCGGGAGCCACAATGCGAGTGGACATCAGTCATTTCCCAAGGTCATGGAAATAAATGAGAGAAGATTTTTCCGATGCGGACATGGGTAATGCACTTTTTTGGATTAGCAAAGAGACTTGCACTAAGGATAATTCCGACTTCAGAAAAACAAAACAAAACAGGACGGGGTATTTTTTCCCTCAGCAAGTAAAAGGCAGGGGATCTGGATTTTGGCTCCCTAGGGGATCTTGGGAAAGCATTAAATTAAACCTCATGCTCTCAGAGCACATGGGCAGGGACAAGTCAGGGCTGAGCCAGCAGGGAATCCAGGAGGAGGACCTAGGACAGTTCCAGAGCCTTCTCTAGGGTGTGGCCACATGAGGGCTCTTGTTCTGTGCTTTGGGGTGGAGCATGGTCTGAGGACATGACCTTGACTGTTTGGGGGCATAGGGGTGGCTGCATGGGAAGGATAGTGACTTCCTTGGTGGCAGTTAAGAACCAAGACAGGGCACATAGTGAGCAGTAATACAGTAAGTGTCAGGCTGGGATGGGGTTTAGGACATTGACCCCTAGCACCCATATAACAGAAGGGTGCACACCGACCTTCTATGCTTCTACTTTATTTTTGCTCTCCCTTCTCAAACCAGGACCTTTATTGGACTTTTCGCCTCTTGTTAGGGGAGGGAACGAGCCTGCATGTCATGTCCCCGGGAAGGCTGTGCGGGGCATGGAGACCCACGTAGTCTGTGACATGTTAACAAGCAGAAACGAAGCCTCGTTATCAGCTCTTGCGCTATCTCTTTCATTTTCACTCTGAACTTCTCCCACTGCCTCCTGCCTTGCTTCCCACTATTCTGGTCTGTTCTCCTGAGCAGTTCATAGAGGTGCTGAGAAACGTGATTATAACTGAGAAGAACCTGCCGAGAAAATGGCCCTTGTGACTCTGCCGTCCATGATTTCCAACAGGATGGGTGACCTTGTAGTTAAGAGGATACAGAAGCCTTAAGGATCCCGGGAAATGGCCAGGGAAAAGTGTCTGGGGTCTTACCTGTCACCCTGGATTATGATTGCTGCCAGCTCTGGTTGTAACGTGGTTGGGGTGGAGGGGCTTTCCATCACACCTTATCTACTGGCAAAGAAAGAAATCTGAAGGAAGAAACACCCTTCCAAGAGTGTGCTCAATGTTTGGGTCACTCTGAGATCTGAGGGTGAAAAGCGGAAGCACATCCAGTTAAGGGACTGCGAAGTGTCTCATTATTTTCTCATTCTTTCATTTCAAAGTTGTCATGATCTTCTTAGAATCAACCAACCATTGTTATTAAGAACTAACACAACATTATTATAAGATAATACCTTAAGAAAAGTACCCAGCTTCTGAAACATGCTGATCACAGAATCCAGGGCTCACGAGGATTATATAACTGACAAGATATTGCAGATAATTAGCAAAAGCAGCCGTCGTTTAAAGAGTGCCAGGGAAGTTCCCTGGTGGTGTAGTGGCTTAAGGCTTCCTCACTGGCGCTGTCAGCTCTGTGGCCTAAGTTCGATTCCCAGCCAGGGAACTATCCACATACAAAAAAAAAAAAAAAAAGAGTGCCAGGGAGATGGCTGCTGGGGTGTGTGTACGTGCACGCATGCATGCACGCACTTGTGTGTGTCTGTCTACCTGTCTGTCTGTGTGTGATGACTCCACTTGAGGTACCCTGTGCCTGCCTGTCACCCTGTGCATGTCAGAGGAAAAGGTACTGTACGGCTGGGTCACCAAGTGGCTTTTGATCACGTGGTAGTCCTGCCAGTCAAGAGCAGTGTATTCCAATCTTTAGTAGAATTTCCTGGTTGTATACATGCCGAACCCACTACACTTACTTTCTCCCTTCCTGCACACTTGTTATATAGCAGAGTCTTCATCAATTGGGTGGGTTGTTTCTCCTGCCTTAAATAGGCACAGTCTCTTGTGTAACTACATATTGCATGCAATATGTACCTAACTCTGTTCTTTACCCACCGAGGAGCTGGGATGGAAGTCTTGGCCAGAACTGACAAAGGAAAAGCACCCTGGGCTGATTTCAGTCCTTGCTGTGGGGTGACACTGATCCTACGTTTCCATCTCATCCCTGTCCTGGGTGGCCTGGAGCCATCCCTGTATCGAAACCTTCATACCAGTTGTTGGGAAGTCTCGGAGTGTCTTTGAGTTGTGCAGAAATCACATTTTCCAGGCAGTTTTTGTCAACCTTGTTTCTCTGGCTTTGGCTGTGTATGACCTTCAGAGCTGCCGTAAATATTTTAGCAGCACTGGTCCTAATAAGAAGCACTCATCTTACTTAAGTTTCTGCTCTCTAAGCGACTACGCTCTCCCTTCTCTGCCCAAGGGATGACTAACGCTAGCCCACCTTGACTTTGGCAGGAAGTGGGGTAGCGTCCTGACCGAGGCCACATGGAGACGTTTTCCCCATGGGAGCTGGGGAGGCCTTCCTGTTCACTGTCCCTTGTGTTGCCCTATCAGACACCTACTGGCTGCATCACTGTAGAGTTTGCTACTTAATGATACATTGAGGGATCCCCACTCCTTGCCCCTCCCTTATCTCTTAGCAGGAGCCATGTATCCCCAGCCGCCAAGACCTGTAGTCCCCAAGCTTGCCACCAGTGCACACTGGGGACAGTAACTCCACCATCCACTCCTATCCGGTGGGGAGCCACCTCCCGGGGAGAGCTGAGATATAAGCACTCGGACTCACAGGCTCTTCCCAGAGTGGAGTCCCCCATCTGTGAGTGGCTTTTGTGTCTAGCCACTAAAACTTTCAGTATGCAGGGGCACCCTAGACACTCTATATTTAGCATAGAATGTACTAGATGTGTGTGTGTCCAGTTCTTGAGTTCTCACCTGCTGTTAGTGGCTTCAGCCTCCTTCTCATTTAAATGCAGGAAATTAGATTTACCGAGATCCCATTGTACAGATTTCTGGAAATCCTTAGTGGAACTCCGAAGTTCTGCATATCTCTTCAGGTCATCTCTTGTCCCCGAATTGGTCCATCTTGCCCCAGATGCTCCATTCTTCCCATGGACCATGGTTCATAGTCTACCCCATCCCCTCAGGCCTGACTTACTCCACACTGCTGCTCTCTCTGGTCCTGCTTTGTGCTGCTGCTCTGGGGTCCAGACCCTTCTCCCAGCCCCCCACAGTGAGAACAGGGACTGCTACCCAAGTTCAGGAATACTGGCACCATAATGTACAACAAGCTTGTCCAACCTGCAGCCCACGGGCCTCATACGGCCTGAGCTGGCTTTAGATGCCACCCAACACAAATTCGAAAATTTTCTTAAAACATTACAAAAATTATGCATGGACCATTTTTTTTAGCTCATCAGCTATCATTAGTGTTAGTATACTTTATGTGTGGCCCAAGACAATTCTGCTTCCACTGTGGCCCAGGGAAGCCAAAAGCTTGGACACCCCTGAGTATAACTTCAGACTTGTGGCTGCACTCAGAGCCTGGGCTCAAATCTGGGCCCATCTTCGGGGAGTCCCACAGGCTGCTTCACGCCCATCCCCCAGCCCATCATCTCAAAAGCCTAACTTTTCTCCTTGCAGTGGAGGGTCTGCAACCATGTCTGTCTGACCCAGTGGGTCCAAGCTCTAGCATACATAAGGCCCCAGAGAGAGATGGTAACCTGGAGCCTTGCTCCAACAGAACACCTGCCAGCCCACTCCTGATGTCCTGTTCCTTCTCCCCAAAGTTAATGTGGAAAAATCCATTCTCTTAGAGAAACTCCTCTCTGTCCTCACTAACAGAGTGTGCTCTTGGCACTAAGAACCAAATGGTGCAATGCCAGTACCTTCTGGATTGTTCAGACTCACGTAGAACCCAACTAATCCTGATCCTAATCTAGTGTGTGTTAGCTGTCCTCTTTAGCATGAAATAACAAAAAATAAACAAGGAAAGAAACCTACCAAAATAAGGTGGTATGGACAGGGATACAGAGAATGGGACAGGTGTAAGAGACATGAAGGAGGTGGAGGCTAAGGCAGGCCTGGGCAGACTTTTTCAGGACAAGGGCTACTTCTCCAAGTACCCTGTTCCACTAACTATTTATTTTATTCAGGCAGTCACCCCAAAATTGCTTGGTGGTCCACTGGTGCACTGCGGTTGACGTCTTGCCCAGCCCTAGGCTTGGGGGACTAACTGGACACTGGGAGGTGGGAGTGAAGGGCACTGCCCACGACCCTGGGTGAGCTGTGGTGCCAGTGAGCCAAGACACAGCGTACAGGAGAAGCAGCAGCTCCTGAAATGAGCCTTGTTTTCGACACGTTGAGTTTGAGGTAGTTGTAGGATGTTCAGTGGAGATAGGCAGTAAGCTGTTAGATGTAATTATTGGTAAGGGTTCTGAGATGTGGTTGTGACACAGGAAGGAATCATAGCACGTAGAGTCCACCTTTCTAGAATGTGCCTGCTTTGGCTTTTCCACTTCTCTCTGGGGCATACAGACTCTTCTCCCCCTCTCCTCTGGGCACCCTCCTGATGTTCACGCCCTCCAGGGTCTCACCGTCCTGAATGCGCTTGCCCAGACGTTTCCCCAAACAGAGCGGGCTCCCTCCTTTGCACAGTGAGCTAATGGTAAGTTCACTGGGTGTTGGTATTTGGAATCTCAGCATTTTGTGGCTGAAACACCGGTCTGAAGTATTGAAATTGTAGGCTAAATCCTGGAGTTGCTTGTTGTTTCTTTTTTAAATGCACATAAAACTGGTCTTCTGAATGAATGAGGCTCAGAAAGCTCTATTTCCAGTTCAGGGCATGCGACCCAAATCTATTTTTCAGTACTGTGTAATGCACACTCCTAGTTTGTCCTGTACCTGGTCAGTGCCACCAAGGTGTTAACGGCTCTCACTGGCCCACCTCATCACCCACCCCCTGCCCCCACCGAACTCATGGTAGTCTTAGAATCCAGAGATTTTGGATGAATCTTTTAATATGTAGAGCAGTCCTGGGCTTCAGCTCTCTGGCCAGGATCCCTCCTGCCTCGGCTACTCCGCTGAATACCAGCCACTGGGCAAATGCTTGTCTTTGTTTACCCTGATCCTCTCACTCAGCACCGTCTTGGTGCTCCGTTATGTAGGGCAGACGAGCTGCAGTCTCGGCAGTGACCCCCTGGGCCTCCCTACACTGTGCCTGATTGTACTCCCTGTTCTCTGCTACCAGATGCAGTAAATGGCATTTCCTCCCAGCTCCCCGACCTGCCAATCCTCTATCCACCCGCGGCCGATCCGTCACCTGGGCAGGCCGGTCCGTCACCTGGGCAGGCCGATCCGTCACCTGGGCAGGCCGGGGCCAGCCGAGCCGCTCGTAAGTCCTGGGGGTCTGTTTGGTCTTGATGCCAGGACTGGCCATGGGGCCTCGCATTTCCCTGTGCTTTATTAATGGGGGGTGCCAGGGATGCTTACAGAGAGGGCCCCTGTTTTCAGCCCAGCTCAGACACAGGACTTACAGTGGCCACGCAGGGCCCTGGTGAGTAACTTCATACACTGTGGAGCGTACGATGGTTTCCCTCCAACGTCAGAGGCGTCCGTTTCTCCTGCTTGTGGTCTTCCTATCTGTCCTTACTCTCAAAATCAGTCTGTGCTCTGCCTCCAGGGGCTTTCATGCTCCGCATCGGGATGGCACAAGGTCCAATGAGCTCTGTGGAAAGCTGGGTGGGAAGTATTCTTGAAGCCTAAGGGCAGGGGGCCAGAAGCCTTTGGGAGTCGAGTTGTTTGTATATTGTGAACATTTATTCCCAAGTCTTCCCATTTCTGGAGGCATTTCTTAGATACTGTGGTGTAGTTGGGTGGGTGGATGGGGGGAGTGGCAATTTAAAAACCATGTGTTTCTTGCTGATGTTTCTCAGGATTGTGGGTTTTAGAAAATAATGCATTCATGAGTACGGAGAGAGAGGTGTGCCCGGGCCTGTTCTATGCGAATATGCCTCAGAAATCAGGACCGGAAGGGCAAGAGCAGCCAATCTCCGCTTCAATCTGTTTGCTCTCTGCAGAAGTGCTCTCAGGGCCAGGGGGTGAAATGAAAAGGTGGGCTGCCCCAGTGGCACAGTTAGCGACAATGTAGGTGAATTCAGATACACTGTCAGATTATGCTTCAAATAATCCAGGTATGTTTATGTGTAACGTAAATCACATAATGCCACCTTTTATGAAACAAAACAATCGTGGACATTGGAGCCAGAGGAATTCTTTTATACAGACCAACCTGAATATTTTATGAAGCAAAAATCCCTCTTTAATTTTAATGTAAAAGTAAAATTAAGAGGCAAGTGAGTATCGATGTATTTGTCCCATGCCCTGACGACATTTAAATACTTAGTGTTTGTCTGTAAACATCTTAGCATATTCCTTTCCATGCAGAGGCATGGAGTTCTAGGGTCGGGTGGGACGGTACGTGGTGTCTGGCCACACCCAGGCCAAGTCCCCGTTTCCTTGGGGAGTTACAGGACAGATGAACCAGAACTGGTAGCCTATGGGTTGTGGTACACATGAATCAGTGGCAGTGACTTATGCTGCGGACTCTTTGAAATGCTCCCGCTGCACTTTGGAGATCAGCTCAGGGTGATACCTGTTCACACACCTTCCCACTTGTTGTTCGAGACGTGTGTGCTGATGGTTCCCAAGTTGTGGATAAAACAACTTCCCAGCCCTGCTCCATATATTCCCTGTGGACATGAAGTATGATCCAACTGGCGGATCTACTCTTGAAGTGGGTAGGAAATGTGTATGAGGATGAGTTTTTAAGAGGATATGAAAAGGATTTGCACAGTGTTGGCAGGCAAAGAGCGTTAAATTCAGGAGTAGCTTGTTAATGTGATGGTAGAGCTGCATATATAGGAATACGTATGCTATCACGACCCAACACCCTTCAACTTTAGGGGTCCTGCAAAATACTCATCCAAAGAGTAAATGCACTTTTAAAATGTATTATATGATCAGAATCTTTTAGAAAGTAATTTTACATGTACTTTTGTTTATTGAAGAGCTAATTTGTATAAATGCATCTACTGTGGAAATACATATAAGCAGAACTGTGGAAGGAATCGTATTTACTGTGGTTTTACTTCTTTGCCCAAGACTGGTTTTGGAAGAGTGTTCAGATTCATTATCAATGGTGGTTAACAGTGACAACACAGAGAGCATGGATAGCGCACCTACTGACACTCACCACTCGAATTCTCCTGGTTATCCTCCATCTTGCTTTAGAAACACCCTTTTGGAGAGCTGCACAGCCTTAGGGCCATTTTTATAAATGTTACCTGTCATTGCTTAGTATTATGACACATTATCTGGCAGTTTGGATTTGGGAGGTTTAGGATTCTGTATGATGGGAACTTATTTAGAATCATTGCTTTCAGAATTAGGAGGCGTCTCTCCCAATTCCTTATTCAAACATGAAAGCCAAGGGTATAGCAGGCGAAGAGGTCCTCAAACCACGGTCACACACCTCTGCGATGGGAGCTTAGTTTCCTTCCATTCTGTCTATATTTGGCTCTGCCACGGGGAAGTTCTTCCTGTGATGGAGCTTCCATTTGTCTGCCTTCTCCTCCCCTGCCTTGGTCCTTATCCTGCTCCAGGAAGCACTCACAACAAACCCGAGTTCTGATTCCCCTTTTAGTATTCGAAAACAACGGTCATGTCCTATATTCCCCAGATCCTCACTTTACATCCCCTTATTGCCCACAGCCCTGGTCTCTTCAGCTGGTCCCAACACAATGGGGCTGTTGGGAGACACCCTCCACCACCCCTGTCCCTCCCCACTTTGGGTCTCGTCAGCCTGCCGGGCTCAGAGCTGCCCAGCGCACAGCGCTCTGGGAGGGGCTGATCACGACACAGACCAGAACGTGGTGCCACAGGCCATGTGACTCGCTCGGTTGGCATCACGGCCTTTAAGTTCAGGTTCTAAAGTAAAGACTCGGTCACTTAGCCCATGCCTCGTTTGCTGTATCCAGTGTGGTCATTGTTCTAGAATCTCTTCAGTTGAAATGTGCAGTCTGTTCCTGCAGTTGTGCCCACAGTGCCTGCACACCGAAGACCCTACATCTCAAAGACCCTCATCATCTCAAAAGGCACAAATAAGGATGAGCTACGCACCTTTCTGCCCATTGTAGATTTGACGTGACCATTGCATTGGTTCTTGTTAGATTGGTTTCTGTGAATGTGGGGGAGTGGGCTCACTGAGGAGCCTCAGTGGAAAGTGGGGGGTTGTGAGGAGTCTGGAAGTCAGGACTGGGGTGTCCTCCCCGTGTCTGTGACAGCAGCGCCTCCGCGCTTGTAGTTACGGATCGTATTTCTGTGTCCGAGCTCCCCCGAATAAAGGGTTTAACAGTTTTGAAAGTAGAAAACTCAGTTGTCGGTGTCTTTATGGCTCGTGACTGTGGCACCTCGTAGCCTCACTTCTTCTCAGTTTACTGTCACCTGAAATCGGAAAAGCAAGCCTTCGTTGTTGTTCAGCATTTCACTGGTAAAAAGCTTGCGTAGTAGGAACCGAAGTCGGGGCCTACGACACTCCGTTAAGGGACTGCTACTGGACTTTACACGTCACTGACACACGAGCCACACCTGCTGTTCATGGCACCACAGAGTATCAAGGCTGGCTACCCTTTCATTGTACAAATGGGAAAAGTGAGACCCAAAGATGGGGTGTCATCGGGATAGGAATTCAGACCCATGGTCTTTCCCCCTCTTTGGGACACCTCCCTCTTAACTGACTAATGATGGGGGGATGGGAAGGTGTCGTTTCATACTTTACACGTGAACCCTCAGCCCGTGCCTCCTCCCACCCTCCGCAGTGACACAAAGGCGGTGAAGAAGCCCAAATCCAAGGACTTGACAATGATTGGATTTTCTGTCCCCACAGAACACAGTGTCTTGTTTTGTATGCTCTGGCTGGACTCTGACATGGAATCATGTCACCTGGTCCCCCTTCCCCTTCCTTGTGTCAGGTCTCTTTGTCTCCTTGCTCCCTGCGCTCCTTAACCCCCTTACAACCGCTCACTTTTTGCCAAAGCTGAAGGTAACAGGGAACTAGAAACTAAGAGAACTGAGGGCAAGATGTCTGAACCAGAATCAAGCATTCTCTGCTCCTCAGACCCATCTCTCTGGGCCCTGCTGCATGTCATGCCTGAGGAGACGCTCACCTTCACCCTGGTTTGGAGGCAGGTGTCTTCCCCAGGGGCCTCCCACCCTAGCCCACCACCTGTCTGTTTCCAGAACCCCGAGGTTGGGGTCATCATCCCCCATCCCAGTGTCTCTGCGTCTTCACACTGGCTCTCTGTACTGATGAGAGTGCTATGGAGGAGCAAGAACCTCGTAAACCAAACACAGAGGCCGCAGTCCAAGCCCCAAATCTGTCATTCATTCATATCCCTTTGCATAAACTGGCCACTTTCATTCTTACTCTTCATTAACAAAATGCATGTACGACTCCCCCATCTTCTAGGGTTATCGGAAGGAATAGCAAAAATGTCTTATATGCTCCAATCTTACTGGCATCAGCATGTCATGTTTGGAAATCAATAAATGTATCATCATATCAGAACATACTTCCAAACTTCAGCCACCCTGTTATTGGAACTTCCATCAGACTGTCTCCTTTCTGTTTGTCTCTTGTCCCCTTCCTTCCAGAAATTTAAGAGAGTTTTTCTTCAAATACTTTTTTTTATGTCCATGGGGCTCTTCCAAAATTTACATCAGGGGCTCCCCAGAAAACCTTCTCCCTGGAGCAGCACCCACTCCTCATTTTTGTTTTCAATGAGATGAGCACAGGACCCTCTCATCACTATGCAGATTGTAGAGTCCCAGTAGCATGAGGACGCTTGAGAGAAGCAAAGAAGGAATTAGAGAGTCTTCTTCATGGGTGGGGATGAGGGCACGACATGAGAGGTCTTTGGTACACATTCCTTGACAGCACTAAAAAGCAGAAGAGTTTTTATGGTTGTGGGCACGCATCAAAACCAAAACGCTGAATTTGAAATGCAAGCCTTCTTTCTTTTCCTACTGGTTCATATTCCCCCTAGTTCATCCTTGAAACTGTATTGGCTGAGAACTGGAGCAAATGATAAATGCTTATTCATAAATGACATGTTTTAAGATAACTGTGCATGCCTCCTGTGTGGTTTTTGGGATGTCGGATAACATTCTCAGGTGTGTATCCATGAAGTCTAAATGGTGCCTTGTGTTAAGCCCGAGCTTCTCAAAGTGTCTTGTACCCCTTAGTGGAGGAGAGAGTGAATGCAGACAAGGAAATGTGAGACCAACCCTGGAGAAATGTGCTCAAGATTTGTGCTTTAGCTGGGGAGAAAATGCAAATGGATGCTGTATTTTATGGCATGACATATCTAAGTTTTTTTATTATTTTAAAACATCTTCAAATGTTCTACCCTCATGTTCTAGAAATATTGGAAGAACAGTGTACAACATGTAAATATAAATACTAATGTCTACACCTAATCATTAATGTGAAACCATGTTACATGCGGTTCAGATCCAGAACCATATCACACAATAGAGTTTAAAATCACTGGCCAGAACCAATAAGTAATAAGAGAAAAAGGAACTCTGTTCTTTACCTATTTTTCCAGTACATATCTCCATTCAGAATCACTTCTCCTATTCCTTTGCTTCCCTCTACATGCTGCTTTCTCCAAAGCATGGTCAGCCACCACAGAATGTCCCCCTCTATCCATACCCCACACCACATTTACTCCCTCTTGCTCCACACTCCTTCTTTCTCCACTCTTTGTTGTGTAGATCTACTTAACTTCACCAACCAAGAACTTCTCACCATCACCTGCCTCCTTTCTGTCAGTCTCAGATTCTAGGAACAGGCAAAGACAAAACGAGGTTGGGGGGTAGGTCGGTGAAGAGAAAATTGGACCAACAATGACAGCATTTTCATTGGTGAGCAGAGGAAAAGGGACATCTCTAACGAGTCCCATGTTAATCATTTGTATCCTATTACATATGGGTATAAAAATAGAAATATTTTAGTCTATACTCTGTATGGAATGAAGGTAAAGGTGTCACTTTGTTCATATATTACTGGATGTTTGGGAGATAATTAAATATTGTACCTATGACTGATAATCATTATTACCTTCCTTATCTATAAATGTTTCGTGAGTGTGTTAATAATGATAGGACATAATATCTTAACCCCAAAATGTGCTTTTTAATATAAGTGTAATATTTAAAGAACCTGCTTTTGGAGTCCATGCAAAATGTTAAATGCTTATTCTGTTTTTCTGATGACACATTTTGTGGAAAATCAGGAAATTACTGAGACAAATATATCTCTTCATATCACCATCATTGTGTGAACCCATGTACCTCTATGACAAATATTGGTTGGCCTCCTGTTGTGTCACTTTAAGGAAACTCAGAATCTTTGTGCTCAACAGTGAAACTTTCAAAATGGACATGATGAAAATTGGGCATTGAATTTTGCTTCACAAAGTCTTTTTAGTTAAATCTTGACCATGAACAGATTGTATCTTATTCCATAAACAAGGGCAACGGTATCATTGCTGTGTTTTTAAACCAGTTCAAACATTAATTACTGAGTGTACCTTTTCATTGGTGTCATTTTATACAAGGTATCTGTGGCTAGATTAAGACAACCAAATTACACATTTCAATTAGTAGCATTTGTTACACAGGTATGTATATCAGGTACCTTCTGTACAAAAGGCGCTAAGGTAGGTGCTGGTAGGGAGGGGGAATCATACAAAGATGTCTGGAAGAAAGCCAGCTCTTGCCGTGATCTAGAGGAAGAAATCGTTTCAAAGATCTTAAACATCTATGGGGCTAATAAAACATTTCCACAAATAATTATACTAATGAGTAGAAAATGTTGAGTGCCCTTCAGAGTAGTTTAGAAGATGTGTTCAGAGACTCTTAAGAAGAGGGGATGCTTCAGAGGTGCGAGGATCAAAGAAAGTATATGGAAGAGGGGGCAGTTGACCTGGGCATTGATGGGTGAGTCACCTTGGGATGTATAGAGAACAGACATTTCAGGACAAGGGATGTTCACAAAACAGGCAATGTTTAGGTGTGGGATGGTATTGTTTGGTTGTACTAGAGGAAAAGGGAGGGATAGAACAGGCCATGGGAACGATAGTTTGGATCTTCTTAACGCAGCTGGAGAACTTAGAGTTTATTCAGAAAGAGGTAGGGATTCAGGGCAGTGATAAGCACAACGTGACATGGGACAGAGGGATGGCAGTCATGGGAGGAGGTGGAGTGACCTGGGAACGGTGAGAAGTTTGTTATGGTTGGAGTGTGCATGGGATGAGAGGGGCTGCAAGACAAGTCTAGAAAAGAAGGGTGCAGACAAATTCCAGAGGGAACTGTATGCCAAGCCAAGGAGTCTGATGTTTAGCCTGTACAGACAGACACAGGCACCAACAGAGTGTTTGCAAGTGAGGCACTAAGTGTGGGCAGGATGGAGTGTAGGCTAGCAGGGGTCAGCAGGCTTTTTTCTATAAGTGATCAGGTTGTAAATATTTTAGACTTTGTGCACCACGTATGGTCTATCACACAGTCCTTGGTTTGTTTGTTTTTTTCTTTTTCCTTCTTCCTCCCTTCCCTTCCCACCTCCCTCCTTCCCTCCTTCCCTCCCTCCCTCCCTTCCCCCCTCCTTGTCCTTACAATCCTTTCTAATTGTAAAAACCTTCTGTGCACCTCTGGCCATATAGAAATAAGTCTCAGGCTCCCTTTGGCTCTCTGGCCCTGAGAGGAAGCGAGTGGCAGGTAAAATTGGAAACAAGACTATTGTGCAGGGAGCAGAGGAGGGTCCAGCGCAGTGCTATGGGTGGCGGCGAGGAGATGCCCGGGGATACAGCCGAACTGGAATTAGTCACGCTCAGCAGGTATTGGGCTGGGGGTAACTAGGAAGAAAAGGACAAGTCAGGGGTGAATCCGAGACTTCTTGCCTGAGAGACTGTGTGGTACTGGTATGATTTACCACCAAGACTATGGCGGAGTTTTGAGAGAAGATGGATTTCGTTTTGAAGATGCAGAGGTTGATGTATCCATGGGTCATCCAGGGAAAGGGGGCCTGGGGACAGATGGCTCTATGGGTCTAATGTCCAGTCCCCTCCCATCCAGAACGTGCCTCACAGGGAGTCTCTGTGGTAACAGATCTGAAAGGGTAGAGGGTCACACGAAACTATGGGACAGGAAGGGGCTGGTCCTTAGGAACCCGGGACTGGCAGCAGGATTTGGGATGAGTGGGAGAGGGCGAGCCTATAGCAGGAAGACCAGGTAGGAAGGTCTGGCCATCATCTAAAGGAGGAAATATTGTCACAGATTGAGCAGTGGCAGTGGGACAGAAAGGAGGTGACAGATAAGAAAGAGTGTGGCGCAGATCACGAGGACTTGGCATTGTGCACATGGAGGAAGAAAGGGGCCTTCTGTGGTCCTTGTCCTCAGATTTCAGGGTTGTGGGAGGACGTGGCCCCTGTCTGGTCCTTTCTTCAGTTCTTCTCTTAGAAATGTAGCTACGTGTCAGAACTAATCACAGAGCATATCGTCTGACCACTTCTGTAGCTTTTCAGTTTTGCAAATACCCCATTTTACAGTACATTGGCAGATGGCCGGGTCCCATCTGCAAAATCCTTTGGATATTGTCCATTAACAGTAAAGGGAATTGTAGAAAAAAAACAGTAGAACACTTGGTGAGAGTTAAAAAAAATATTTAAGATTTTGGAACTAGGATATATCTGAACCAAGGCTGTTAAAATTGTCTCTAAGCCCAGGGTAAGTTGTCAATGAAGGTAAACTTATATGCTGCCAGCCTCCCTGTAATTCATTACAATGGATATCTAAACGGTCACGGGTGGCCTTATTGTAGCAAATCTTCCTCAAGCCTGTACATGCCAACGAACTCTGTACATCTGTCTTCCCGGTGCATTAAGCCACTGTGTTAAAACACAAATGTAACCACTCCTGTCCATGAGGTGCACTCACGCTAACACTCAAGATGCTTGGCAGTTACACTAGAAAGGGCACAAAACCTTTTTTTTTTTTCTGTCTGTTTGGCAATTAACCATTCACTGGCTTTTTTTGTTGTAACATGCACTTCCTTTCTCTTGTTTTCATTCAAGCTGTGTACGCCATGGAAATTAATGTGGAGAAAGACAAACAAACAGGAGAGACCAAGATTCTCTCTGCATCCACCATTGGCCCAGAGGGGGTCCATCAGAGAGGCGTCAAAGTCTATGACGATGGTACCAAAGTAGTGTATGAGGTGCACTCAGGAGGCACCGTAGTAGAGAACGGAGTGCACAAATTAAGCTCCAAGGATGTAGAAGAGCTTATTCAGAAGGCTGGACAATCAAGCGTAAGAGGAGGGCACGTGTCAGAAAGGACTGTCATTGCAGATGGGAGCCTGAGCCACCCTAAGGAACACATGCTCTGCAAAGAGGCCAAGTTAGAAATGGTACATAAGTCTAGGAAAGATCGTTCCTCCGGGAACCCAGGGCAGCAGGCCCGAGCCCCCAGCACTGAAGGGCGAGAGGCCAACTTGGATCAGCCAGTCACCATGATTTTCATGGGCTACCAAAACATCGAGGACGAAGAAGAGACGAAAAAGGTGCTAGGCTATGATGAAACCATCAAGGCTGAACTGGTCCTCATTGACGAAGACGATGAGAAGTCACTGAGGGAGAAGACAGTGACGGATGTGTCCACCATCGATGGCAATGCGGCTGAGCTCGTGTCTGGGAGGCCGGTCTCAGACACCACAGAGCCCTCATCCCCGGAAGGGAAGGAAGAGAGCCTGGCCACAGAGCCAGCCCCAGGTACCCAAAAGAAAAAGCGCTGTCAATGCTGTGTTGTCATGTGACCACTTCTCTCTTCCCTTTCCTGCTGGGCAGCCTGTGTGCCCTCCACCACTTACGTAGACCTCACTGTACCACTCACTGCGATACTGTGAACTGGAAGCAAACACCTTGCCTTGCAGTTGGATTGCTTTGATCTCTCTTAGTTGTTCCCCCTTTCATTTTCCTCCAGGTCCCTCTCCTGAGAGACAGTGTGCATGTGTGTGTGCTTCATCCTTTCCAAGAACTTGCTTTTCCTCTACACCTTTCCTTGTGTCTCCGAGAGTCAATCAGCTCTTTCCTGCTCGGTTGGAATGGACGCTTCCCATCAGCGAGTTCTATAGTAGCCTTAATCCACTGGACTGGAATCCAACCCAGTGGCCCCGGGGGGTTCGGGTGTGCAGTGTGTTCCTTATACTGGACTCCTACATCGCCACGTTGCTGACGTCACTTGCCTCCCTTGCTGTGGATCTTGGCTTTTTTATATCTTCTGTGGCAAAATGCTGTTGGCTCTAGCCAGTTGCTCGTGTAGCCAAAAGTGGATCTTCCTGAGTCTGTCCAGTCTAGGGTGACGCTTTTTGCTGCCTTACGTAAGCTTCCAGGTTACAGTATTGTGCACCTAATGGCTTTCCTTCTGTTAAGACGGAAGTGAAGTTGATGTAAACGAAAAGACCCCCGTGTGGTCACAGCTGACATGTAGGGCCGGATTCCGTAAGTTGCCCATCAGCAGCTGTTCTCGCTTTCATGGCTTAACTAATGGACCCTTTGTATAAGAAGCACCGTTTTTTAATTTTCTAAGGACATGAAACAGACATTGTTTTAAGCATCAGTAGTGACCTCCAAACATAGGGCCAATCCATGACGAGCCTTGCTCCTATTCTCAAAAAAAAAAAAAAAAAAAAAAAAAGTAAATTTTTTATATTGTTTTCTTTTTTCACGGATATTTTCTGATCATGTTCATCTGTTTTCAATGAAGGGATCATTTTGAGGAGTATCTCTGCAGTGACCCTATTTCTAGAAAAGTCTCTCTGACCTGCAGTGGTGGCCGTGATACTCCCACGTCCTTGTGGATGGTGCTGTCACTGAATCACCTGTCCGTCTTACCTGCCCCGTGATGACAGAGCCTTACTTCTGGACTCTCTTTTCTTTCAGTCCCCACGAGAAAAAGAACATTTCCTGTAACGTCAGCACCCCTCAAAATACATTTAAAAATGTTTAAAACCTTTTCTCAAAGAGTAAGAAACACCGGGCTTCTCAACATAAAATACTTAGATTCGTTCCACAAATAACTGATTGGGTGGCATATAGCTGAGCTTCTGAAAGCATGTTTCTTAAACTTCTGGAAATTTCAGAACATCAAATCACAGTTTTTATTTAAAACACAATGAAGAACTCTTTAAATAAATTCTTAGCACTGCCCCCCATCGCCCCCTCAAAGCAAACAGTCAGTCACAGGTATAGTAGAACCAAAGGGAAACAAGTTAATAAACTAATACTGAATAATAAAATAGAGATGTAACATTTTAAATGATTTTAATAATGGAAATATCTTAACTTTAAGTTATCGGCCCAAGTGTACATACCATTGTTGCAAATAATTTATAAAATTATCTCTGTTCCATAGAACATAGTTTCAGAAAAATATGCAATAAGTCATACTACATCATGTCTGACTTCTGAGGAAAAAAATAAGGTAGTCTTGAGAGAATTTCATTACAGAACCATCTCAATTTGCCCTAAATAGCTTTCTCAGTGCCAAATCTGTTATTATTTTTAATTTCGTGGCTCAAAATTATATTCGTATTCCAATTGGAAAGGAAAAATTATTTTTTATTGTTCAAAGTTAATTTTTCTCAAATAATTGCATCTTAATGAGCACAAAGTGAGTCATTTTATCACCCACATGCAGGCAGAGAAGTAAAGCAGGGAAGAATAAAAGAGCTACGTTCTGCTTTCTAAGATGATGCCACCCATCTCAGTTTTGAAGAGTTGAGGGGATTATCTCTAAATCTCAGGTTTGCTAAAGCAGCTGCCATTGAACAAAAGTGCTCTCCTGTCTAGAGATGATGTCTGGTTTTGCTGCCTATAAATCTCACTACTGGGATTCATGCTCCTCAGTAAGTGGTCACTGAGGCATCATTAGAATATCAAATAAAATTACCTGTCAGAGAAACCTATTTACATAGAAAAAGAAAAGTTTCCATGTTTTGGGCCATCTATTCTTTTAATAATTCATTAGAGAAAGAAAACTCTAAAATAGTGGTTCTCAACCTTCCTAATGCCGTGACCCTTTAATACAGTTCCTCTAACAGATGTCACCCCAAAAAGTCTAACAATAAAAATGAATTAAAAAATACAGTTCCTCATGTTGTGGTGACCCCCATAAAATTATTTTCGTTGCTACTTCATAACTGTAATTTTGCTACTGTTATGAATCATAATGCACATATCTGATATGTGTTTTCCGAGGGTCTTAGGCGACCCCTGTGAAAGGGTCATTCGACCCCCAAAGGGGTCGCGACCCACAGGTTGAGAACCGCTACTCTAAAAGATGACCATGGCTCATCTTTTTTTTTTTATTCACTTGGGGATTAAAAACTATTCAATTATAGATTTTTAAAAGCACAGTGAGTGAGTGGAATGGTGGAATTTAGGACCCTTGGGCTTGCTGTGTGATAAAAAGAATCAGTCTTCTAGGACAGAGATTCCCCACCCTTCCTTCTATAAGTGAACTAGTTTCTCATGAACCTCTCACTACCATGCTACACAGAAGATCTAAGAGACAGATGATAGCCTGCCCTCTCATTCACTAGTAACAGGGATTAGCAAATTATTTGAATTAGTTCTCTCCATACTTTTACAAGTAAAGTCTATCTTTTAAAGGCTTTTAAAGCAAGATTCGATACCTTTATCAAAATGATTCGTGGCCACAGTAAATGCAGGTGTTTGGTTACATTTGCATATTTTGCATATTTTTGCATATTTTTGCATTATTTCCTGTCACAATGGGGGATTCAGGCTCAGCCAGGACTTTTATGGGACATGACCTATAATCCCATCTACAGCAACAAGTAACTGCCCTTCATGATGAAACTGAAACTGTGATTGTGAACATCCTGCCCTCCCTGCTGTCCTGGGCACTCTCTGTGTGAAACCTTTCCTTTGGATGGCATCACGCCCTTCAAAAATACAGGGTATTGATTTACATAACCAGACTAATTAGAGAATCAATAATGAAGCTGCCAAACCATGGTCTTTGTTGAGCTGATGGTTGTTAGTTCGACTTCCTTTCAAAAATCATGTGATTAGTTCCCTTTTAAATGAAAAGAGGAAAAAGGGGGAGAGAAGGAGCATTTCATTGGTTTATAAACCGAGTTTCAGTGGCATTGAATTAAAGATCCTTCAATGGTTAAAATGATGACGTTTAACCTTACCTATCCTGAAACATCTTGGTGGCTTGTATATCCTTGAATTTTTTGTTTGTTGGATGTGTAAATGGACAAACTAAGGGGAATTTTTATTTTTTACCTGTACCTCTTTTACTGACAAGTATACTAATTCCTTATACAAACAAAAATCAGTTGGCTCTAATAGTAATTTGACAATGTCCAATGATATCACTTACTATTGAGAGTAGGAGACAAGGGGCAACGGGATTCCCTTTGGGCTGAGCCCAGAACATGGCTTCCTTCAGTCTCCTGAGCAACCCACCATTAATTATTCAAAGACTTTCAGGACCCTTCAACACACTCTAGAGTTCATTGATTGGACTCCTTTCTGAAATAGACAGGAATCTGCCTCAGATTCTCACCTATTCCATCTTACTTCCTGGTGATAAAATTTGTTTTATTCCTACATGCAAGTAGAAGATTTTATTTTGGTTAGGTTCAAGTTTTTATAAAGAGGGGAGAAACATATATAGAGGACTGTCCGGAAAGTATCCAGCCATGTAATATGAAAAATAGAGGCATTGAAGGCTGGATTTTTTCCGGACAGCCCTTGTATGCATGTATCGGTTCCTGAGGATGCGGTGTCTCTGGAGCAAAACATTCAGACCAAGTAGGAACACAGCTTATTTCTCTTCACTTTTCTAGATTTTTCATTTCAAAGGATCACGGAACCCCCTTGACAATGACAATTTATTTAATTGCAATGAACGAACGGGTAGCAAAAGAGAAGGGAGGGATGTGCTGATAGAGCAAAAATGGAACCACTTAACTAGTTGTTCCCTTTTCAAAAAACACAAACCCTGTCAATGTGAAACAGGTGAACACAGACAAAATGTGCACGGAAAACTTTTGTTGTCGTTGGTCTTACTTAAAGCTAGAAACTCAGTGTCTCTGTTTGTCACTGGATACCGCCTGCCCCCGACCCCAACCCTGGGGAGTTCAACTCACCAAAGGCCCCCAGTCCTTGTAGGAAATATTCTCGTCTCCACTAATGTTACTTTGCTGATGACGAGTTCCAAGGTCAGCAATTTTATGTTGTAGTTTTGCAACATGCACATTTGTTATTGAAACCACAAATACTCAGCATTGAAATACCAGTTTCAGAAACTTTGTAAATATGCAATCTTTTACAAGCTCCTCAACTTACTTATCAACGTATGTAGAACTCCACTGATTATGATAGAAAATAGGAAGACCCTCTGTGCTGTCGGATACCACCAGCCAGGTACATGGAGTGATGGTCCATATCCCAACAGCTCCAAGTCCTGAGCAAGGTGAGGCCTTGGATTCCTGCTGCCAGTTCAGGGTCCTTGTGTAGCCCTCTTCTGATCTTATCAGGAAGACTTTCCTGGATTTTCTAGGGGAAAAGAAAAAGTCAATCCTTTCTGGGCAGCACGATGTAGTTATGTGTCTGTTTTTTATAGCTTCAGCAAACTCGATCATAAAAATGCCCAAGCGAACAAAAACCAAAATGCTTATTATTTGAATGTGAGAAAGAGCAGAATAAAGATTACACCCCGAAAGTTTCAAAGGGCAATTTCACTGGGGAATCTGTAGACTAGCCTTGCCCACCTCCCTTAATTTTTATACGACTTAAAACAGGCTTCTGCTGCCTCTTTTCACTTGAGTCTAACATCAGATGTCAGAACTGTAGCACAAAAAAACCTGCTTTCGATGTGAAAATACAATAGGTAGTTTTGGGGACCGCAGACTTCTTTATCTCAGATCTGGACAGCCTTAACTTTTGTAAAAAAAAAACAAAACAGTTTTTCAGTGCTTTCTTCTACAGACCAGGAAAACGACGTATTTCCTGAAATTAATGACTTTTTTATATTTTGTGACTATTTTCTAAGTTTCTATAGGTTGAGGTGTGAGTGGTCATCTTCTCCCCATATTGCCTCTTAATAGTCACGTGCGGCTCTCTTTTGCAAGTCACTGCATTTTTATCAAAGGAAAAATATCTCTCATGGACCATAAAATTCTCCCTAGACTTCAGGCAGTCCTTCTGCAGTGAAAGAAGAGAAATACAGATAGAAAAAAAAAAGAATTACAGGGTGGCTTTCTTTTGATTTCCTGATGGTTACTGTATTGTACAGTATCTATGTTTACAGAATGTACCTGCCTTGTGATGTTAACAAAATGAATGACAAAAATCGAGTTCGGATGTGCCATTTGCAAGTTTGCCTTAGCGTTGCTGTTTGTGTTCTTCTTTTCTGTCCTTAAAAAACAAAACAAAAACGCAGGTTGTCCTCCAAAGCTGTATTAACGCAACATTCTCTCCCTCACCCCTACCCAGCCCTCTTCAGAGCTGTGAAGTTCATCACAGGAGCCTTGAGGCAGAATGTTGCAGGTCTGGCCCGGGGCGGGATAAAGTGGGCATCGCTTGGGCATGGCCTCTGCCTGTTTACCAACCAGATGTTCTATGCTCTCACCTTAGCCTGCAATAAAAATTACACTCTGACATTCCTGGGCGGGCCACAATCCTCCTGCAGTCCTTCCCAACGTGAAGGATGTGAACTTGTGGACCCCCCATCTGGGTCTGGGAGCTTATTTTTAAGCACAATTGGCATGGCTTGATAAAAGCAAGAGAGGTGGACTCAAATGGTGTGATAGAGTCATAACTGCCGTGTGTGCCCATTCGTTGTAGTCTAAGATGCGTAGCATGATGTCGGTGGGAGGAAGGAGAGGCTGTAGACATGGAATAGTTTACAGTTATGTATTTTTTTAAGGAAAAATATTTTTATAATGAAATCTATATGCGTTATGAAGCTTGAGTTTGAAGACACCCTTGAGTTGTTTTTCCATTCCATTAAGGTGACTTTCTGGTTAGTTCTCTAGCACTAGCCCAGATCTTGGGGGGCACGGGGGGCATGAACAAAGGTCTGTAACCTGCCCTTGCACCATGAGTGCATGGAGTCCAGTGTTTTCCAAACAGACCTAGGCTGTAAGATCAAACTTTCTATAACTGTCATTCGAGAAACTGTGTTGCATGGCTTCAGAGCTCTCTGGGCTACGCATTTAATAATATATAATGATCTTTTGGAAGGAGATAGCTCTTTTAAATGTAAGCCAAGTGCAGCAATGATCAAAGTCCAACTCCCACATATTTAAGGAGTAATTACTACATTTGAGGTTAAGGGACCACTCACTATGGTGCATTTGAGTAATCTGTGTGAAATGTCTAGAAGCATCTGGCCTTCTAGGCTATACATAAATGTGCAAACCAACGCTATAAACCTTACTGGGTATCACTGCCCTTATACACAGCAATGAATGGGACTGCATAAAATTTTAGAGTTAACAGATACAGGAAAGGATTGTCTTTATCCATTCATATCACACATTCTGTATATTTAGGGTTCTTGAAATTTTGCACCCAATTTTCTGGCAAATTCCTGAGTTCCCACCGCAGTCACACTCAGCATGGTCGTCACCCACACCTGTTCCTCTGTCTGGGTGACAGAGCCTCGGCGCCTCCTTAGCGCTCCTGTTAGACTCTCTTCCCAGGCGGCGTCCTTCCCCAGGACGGGCCCTATGTCAGCGCCCTGAGAGACCAAGATCCTTTTTCGAACAAGGCCAGGTCACAAACACTCTCTTCCTTTCAAAGGAAAAGAACCCCTCTGATTCCCCTGCAAATCATGTTAATTCCTTCTTCTCCAGAATCCCTCCCACAGGCCCAACTCAAGCCCCGCTGTGAACTTTAGTGTCCTGGAGACAATTTCCAAGAATGAAAGTACTATGCAGCTGCCCGAAGGTGCTAAGGGAGAGCCAGTTTACTCTAGTTCCTGGTTACTATGGGAACCTCTCGGTTTCTGGAGGAGGTGGGCAGGGAGCCATCCCGTCCTTATGTACAAAGAGGCCACCGGGCAATGCCTGATCCGAACTATTCTGTGCAGCTCTGACTCTAATTCTGTGATCCCCTATTCTGGCAAGTGGAAAGAGTTCTATAGTCTTTGTGGGGTTCTGGAACATTCTTTCCTCCCCTCAAGCTCCTGACTTAGTAGAGTTAAAATCATGCAGGGGTTCCAGAAAATGTTGTGCGTGATGCAGCTTTTCAGTGAATGTAGGTTGCTGACGGAATGTTCAGCTTTAGCAGCTTACTCGGGGTGAGTGACATCTCTGTAAATATATCCATTTGGGGGTTGGTTGCGGGGGGCGGGGGGAGCCTGTCGTGCTTACTCTGAATTAGACTTGCTGGGCTAGCTGCTGTACTCTGTAACCTGAAGTGTACTTTGACTGTTCTGTTTCCTTCAGATGAAAAACAAAACAAAAACTGACTTCAGAAATAACACTGCCAGCGACAGCTGACGCTGTACTTGTAGCTTCTCTCTGTTCCTCTGTACAGTATTAATAGACAATAAACTGCCTTTTCACTGCATCTACCTCTGTGTGTCTGTGCCCTGTTTCTTTCCCTCCTCACCTGCCACGGGTGGACATCAGGCCAGGCCGCGTTGGGAGCGCCTTCGACTGCTCACTAAAACTCAACACTAGTCAAACTTGAGTGTGCTTCAGGGTCACCTCGCGGGGCCTGCTAAGGATGTGGAAGCTCAGACACACCTCTAGAACTCAGACTCAGCTTCCTGGGTTGGGGCCTGGTAACCTGCATTTGTGTTCATGTCCCCAGGTGATTGTGATACATCTGGTACCTGGCCCATCCATGCATGTGGGTGTCCCTCAGTGGGGATCCCTGTGGCCTGCCTCTTCCAGCTGGTTTCCACACTCACTAACCCAGTCTCCCAACAGTCGCTCTCTCTCACCTGCTCTTGGACGTCTGTCTCTACACCTGTCATCCTTTCTCGAATTCCTTGCAAGCCCCCAGCAGCAGCATTGACTATGATCCCATGGGTCAAACTTAGGTTAAGTGGTATGAGTTCCTCCAATGTAATCTTCTAAACAGGAGCATCTGAAGACACATGGAGACTTGGTTATTCTTCTTGGCCATTGTATCTGCTTTGCCTAGAAAAGGCTCAGTTAACTTTTTCCGTATAAAGCCAGGTAGTACATACTCAGGGTTTTGTAAGCCAGATGATTTCTGTCACAACTACTCAGCTTTACCAGAAAGCAGCATTATACATAAATGAGTGACTGTGACTGTTCCAGTAAATGGTATTCACTAAAAAGAGCCGTTGAGCTGGATTTGGCCTCCAGGCTTGTAGTTTGCTGACCCTTGGCCTCCAAAGGAGCCTGGCACATAGTAGGTACTCAATAAAAAGTTTAAAAGTTATTGCATGAAAAAATGAGGGAAGGGCAGATACGATCCCACCTGTAAAAACTGTCATGGGAAGTTGTTTTCTTTGAGGATAGGGAGTAAATGAAATCATTTGGGGAAGTCTTATCTGTGTGGGTGGATTTTTTTTTATGCCTTTATGCATGGAAGGTAATTTTAAAGATTGAAACTTGAATGGTGCCTTGTAGACTGCTGAAAATGCCAGCGGAAATTAACAAGAGTTTCAACCCATAGAAAGCTGAAGAAATGTAAAGATACCTTGTCTTTGTCAGAGGTTCTGGGGATACCAGAACTGGATGGTCCCTAGGCTTCTAAGCATTTGGTCTAAGTGATTATGGAGCTAAGTTTTGTCGGATTCATCCTACACTGCGAATGGCGGGGCTTTCATTAGTTATTCTCTTTGCTCATTGAAATATTCTTTATTGTGTGGGCATGTAGGCTGGAACCATGATAGCACATTACACATCCCACCACTCTAGGGCATACCAACTGTGACACATCTAGTAGTTTGTGAAAATCTGTGTGCTCATATCCAGCCCCTGTGTTGTGGTGGAGTTAAAGGAAATTATATTTACACAAAGCACTTTTTAAGCTAGAAGTAGGTAAAAATGTCAGTTCACTTGTGGTGAGAAAGTGTTAGTCCCTCTACCAGAGGCCTCACTGTTCTAAATGTAAAGATTAGAGGGTGTTCAGGTGTGTTTCAGAGACAGTATCAAAAGGAAAGCTGCTTTCACTCTCTTGGGTTGGTGACTGGCTTTTGTATTATATCAAAGCATATGAAATTGCCATTTGTAGATCAATAATGTTGAATATTGACAGTTCCACATAGTTTAACCTAATAATTCTATTCCAGGTTTTATTTCCCATCATGGAGGACAAAATATTACCAGATGAATTTTATCCATAGCAGGGGGAATTTAGAAAATAAGAACTTTGGAAGGGATCATATGAACAGTTCAGTGCTACCAACATAGAAGCAGGCAAATCCTACCCTGGGTAGGTAGGATTTCCTTTACATTGACCCTATGAGGTAGATATTGCTGTTCTCCTCCTTTATACATGAGGAAACTGAGTTACAGAAATAGTCAATACCTTGCCCAATGTATTAATAGAACTAAATATTAGGGGTGGGAGAGACAAACTTTGAGCTCAGCTCTCTTTACATTCTAACTTTAAAGATTGAAGTTAGAAAGTAACACAGAAGGTGCTGTGTCATGAATGTGGGAGGGGATACAGCTAAAACTGGATATAAAAAGATTTGGATAATGGAGCCATCCTTGAAAATAAATAACTAAATAAAAAGACAAAATGGCACCAGTTCTTATTTGCACAGTGACCCACTCAAGCAAATGCTCTGTAATAACACCGCCCTCTGGAGGATGGGAGGTGTCTCTGCAGCACTTCCTTCCTAAGGAGAAGCTGAGGGTGAAATCGTCTGTTATTCCCTTAGTGGTTCATTAGGCATCCTGTTTGTTCGACTTGACAGTTTTTCCTTCCCTATTCATAAAAAGGATGAGCTAAATGGCCCGAAACAACTCTGGAAAGTCTAGGAGTGATAGGTTCCTCTCCGAATAAGCAAAGCTGGTTTCATTGTTGTGATGGTGTTGCTATTATTATTATTATATTGCCTATGTTACAGCAGCTAATAAGAACAGCACCTGATGGCATTGTGCAAGTGCCTTTTGAGCTAGGTGACATCACCCTTCTGCAGCTAGTAATAGAACACACAGTCTCCCCAAGAGCCCACCTTCTCTCCTGTTTTTCTCAGTGTCAAATCCTTTACTTTATGGACAACACACAAAAGCAAAGATTTGCCACCAGGCTACAAGATCTCAAGAGATCATCTAGTGTAAAATCACAACATAGTTATCTACAGGATGAATCTGGCTTACAGTTACGTGAGCTTTGCCTGCATGGTGTTTTGTCAGTAATAATAAATTAAGAGAATTCTCAAAGTATGGATTTCTAGCTCCTCTTGACATTTTAGGGGTTTTGTCAACAACGGACCTATTTTCCTGGCCGACAAGAACCTGGAGTTGATGGTGGCTGCCCTCTTTAGCAGAACCATATTCTCTTACTGTTATCTTACTCCTGGCCAGCTTCCTTTGTTTATATCACTGCGTGCCCCCCCCCGCCCCCACCTTGGCATTTGGGTGTGTTACCCCTAATCTACCATAAGTCACTTACTTTTATGGCCGGGTCAAATAAGTCCAAAATAGAGATGACACTTACCTATAACAAGATAATAGCAGAGCCAGAACTAGAGATGAAGTCTCCTGAAATCCTTTGGATGAATGAGGGTTTGTACTGTGGATTTGAATCTGATAGAAGCATTTTACATTTTGAACAGGCTGTAAGCAGAAAGCCAGTGTTAGAATCTGGTGCTTTTGCTTTTTAACTGAGAACTCTCAAGACTTAGATAATGACAGATTGTCACAGGCTGGCGAGCTCATTTACAACTCAAAAGGGAAAAGAACATCCTTTTCCTACAACAATTTAGAGGGTATAGATTAGTCTACTCTGTTTCTTAGGTTAAATGAACAAGGTAATGTTTTCAGAACTTTGTGGTATCATGTGCTTCATGGCAAAAAATTTCATTCCTAAGTGGGGAGAAAACAAACTTTGTAGTCAACAGTTGACTAGTTCTGGGGGAGAGGGGGTTATATTTCTTCTCAGGAAAAATAACAAGAGGCAAATCCCATGTGTACTTACATTTAAGTGTGATCTTCCCTCCCCTCTGAATCCTGAGTCTTTTACCATTCACCTGAGGTGTGATCACAAAATAGTAATATTTTCTAACGTTCACTTCCTTATCTTAATAAGAACAGTAATAAGCAGGAAGCTTGACAATTCAAAGAAGTGATGAAATAGGAATCTTTCTTCTCATGGCTCGTTATCTAAAACCAATGCGCTCTCTTTTTGTAATTTTAATGCCTAATCAAATTTAAGATGATAATTATGTTTCCCAACGTTTTCTTTTTTTCATTTCCAAGTCACCGAGTATTGAAACTTGAGCAGTGGACCTCTTCTTTTCTGGCCAGGGTTCTTAGGTCAGCCAAGGACAGCCTGAAGGTGAGATAAATTCTGCAGTCAGCATGAATCGTCCATACTATCAGAATACAGTCTCAAATTCCATTTCTTAAAGAGTTTATTTCAAAACAGAATACACGGGCAGGTTCAGTCATTTCTTCTTTCCCTGAAATCTGACTGTGTCCTAACTCTATTCAGACACTCAGTGTGAGAGTCTGTCACATACTCAGTTTTTCCCAAACATTGATTTCTGAATATCACCTTCCTTAGTTTTGTCCTGTGTGCATGCCACCTGTGCACCATTATATACTATTTTAGCCACTTCCTTGACTTAAAAAGTAATTTTGTAGACCTATCTTCAATAGGTAGCACACACCATAAAAGTAACTGTCAAAATAAATATAAATCAACATTATTATTAATTTCCATCTTGCCTAAGAATACATACGATTACCTGAGACCTGCTCTCTCATTGTTAAAAGAGAAAATAGCAGGGTTAGCAAGTTGTCAAAAGCTACCTCCATCTGTTTCATATAATCAGATGGAATGAAAGAGAATCAAATGTGAATGACTTTCTCGCTGTGTGCTTCAGTGTTGTTTACTCTTATGCTCTGTTACCCCTGTGCTTTGGTAAACACTGCCCTGCCTCACTGTATTCCCTTAGGATTCCCAGTTCTTCATTTCGAAGGTTAGGGTGAGATACACAAAGTGACTCGCTGAAAGCAACACGGAGAGCAGAAACACAGGCCTGGGCCTCAAACCCAGGTTGGGGTGACTTCATATGGTTTCTGTTACACCAGGTGCCTGTTGCACCGTTCCTTTTACACGGAATGAATTGACTACGTCAGCAGCAAACTCGAACGCTCCAGTCAAGATCCCCATCATTTACACAAACAAAAGTAACATCTGTTCCAGCTAGAGCCGACTCTGGCATAAGCAGTTTTTCCCTGGTGGGGGACAGATCTAATTGGGCTCCTTCTGCTTTACCGGAGCAAAGTAAATTGCATGATCAGATGTGCATTTCCAGAGACAGGGGGAAGTGATGTAATGATACACCAGCAGCCAGGCCCACTGATGAGCCCTGTGGCTGGCTCCACCTAGAGCACTCCTGTCTTAAGCTGCAGAATGCCTGCTGAGCTCTAGCAAGCTGATTTCCTGCTCAAATTTCTTGGTTAACTCTTAGAGAGTCGATGAAGCTGTAAAAGTGGCTCAGCTCTAGGGAATCAGCAGTGCTTAATGGGAAGAGAACACTCGGGGATATCGCTCCCTTCCCCTGCCCCGACCTCATCTTCTCTTCTGTCCTCTTAATCACTCTGCAGTCATCTCTTCTTCCTCCTCTTCTCCATTCTTTTCTATTGAATGAGCTTATTTTTCATTTGAGATGTACGCCCACCTGTAGGAGGAGTCGAACTTCTCTAAAGTACATGCATTCTCCCAGAAAGCACCGCGCTCTAGCTCTCTGACTCTCATTTCCTGCTTCCTGCCCATTAGAATCTGGGACATTTCCTTACAAATATAATTATACTAGGGCCGCACCCCCGAGATCCTGATGTGATTGGTGTGGGTGAGGCCTGGGACATTTATTAAATGGCTCCATGTGACTCTCAGGCGCAGCAAGGGTTGGAAATGACAGCCCAGAAGAGCCCGGAGCTGGAAGGCGTGGTCCTGAGGAGAGGTCCAGGCGGGAGTCCTTGTCTCAACTCTGCAAACCAAAAAAAAAAAAAAAAAAAAAAAAATACTAAGTCTGTCATTGGCCAGCGGGCTAATCTTAGACAATTGCTTTTAATTCACCAAACCTCTATTTCCCCTTCTGTAAAATGATAATACTTATTGAGTGGGACTTCTCCTAGGGACATTCTAAAGACTTTGCTTTCTGCTTTCCCTTTCTCCTTCCTTTCCCCTTACAAAAGAAAAGTGTTTGAGGTACTTTACAGAAAACAACAACAACAACAAAAAAACGTATAGAGAGAAATCAGCTCAAGAGAAATATAGGGGGTTCCCTGGTGGTGTAGTGGCTAGGCTTCAGCACTTTCACTGCCATGGCCTGGGTTCGAGCCCCACTCAGGGAATCAACCAAAGAAAAAAAAAAGAGACAGAGAGAGAGAAATAGGATGAAATTAGAGGATTCAATCTCACAGACTCTGAATGTTTATTTCTCTCTCTCCTTTGAACAATTCACTTTGTCAAATGTACTACATAATACCAGTTTATCAACCAAACCACTGAACTCAAAGTTCTTGGGCATGTTTTGAAAACAACAAAACATGAGATTAGAGAATCAGCATTTTTGAGTGTGAAGCGACTCATGGCCTTGACTCCGTCCTACTTTAGGCCATTCATTGTTTGCCTTGGAAGTCCTTTTTCCTCCCATGTACCCCACTTACTCATCTATAAAATGAGTAATTTTCCTAGGTGACCATTAAGTCGATTTCTAGGTGATACTCTAGGTGGACATCAGCATCAAGGGTCTTTCTCTACTGTTAAAAAAGAAGAAAGAAAGAAAAGAAAAACACATCAAACGGAGGGGTGATTTGTCTAAAAGGTGCTGAAATCCTTAGCCTTTAAAATCCAACTCATGAGCAGCAGTCTGCTGGCTCTGGCCTGGCCTAAGCCGTCCCTCAGCACACTGCTCACCACGGCCTTGCTCTGGGGCCTCATGCTCCCCACTGACCCTGCCTGACTAACGCAGGGTCTTTCCAAGCCCAATGGACTGTGGCCATTTTCCTGTGTATGACATTCAGTGTGGGGAACAGCTGACTTACCGAGACATACGGTTCACTGGGATTGAAAATAAGAATTTGGATTCCCTTTAAAAACTATAAATAGACTGGCCTCATTAGGGGCTAGTGCCTGATGTCTTCATGTCCTGCTCTCTCCTAGGTGAGAAAAACTTATGTTAGAAACAGAGCATTGCAGCTGTACTAAATTTGCCATAGTATGTCAAATTACAAGTTTAAACTCTAGGAACTATAGACATTAACTCCTTAGAACCAGTAACTGAGACATATCTCCAGGGACCAGGCTTGCACTTCTTGATTTCCTCCAGTTAAGTATAGCATGGTACTAAACACGTGAATGTTTCATGGTGGTGTAGCTGGGATCATGACCAGAATGGAAAGGTCCGGGCCAGTTGCTCTTCTCTCTAAGGGGGAGCAGTATTGCCCAGGCATGAAAGGTTCACCAGTGGCCACTTAGAAAGGTAGTTTTGACCTGGTTGACCATATGTCCCAGTTTGCACACCTTTGTTCTAGAAGCAAACTGTCCAGCTATTGTTACTCCTTAATCCTAAATCAAAAATTCCTGATGATGACAAATAACCCTCAGATCACAGAGGTTCCCACCAGGCACCACGGGTCCACTTCTTCAAGGCAAGAGTGTGTTCAGGACCTAATTAACTCCTTAAGAGGCTTCAAATCCAGATTTATGCTAGAAATCAAAGTGTTTCCCAGGTCGTCCTTGTTGGACACAGGATGTTACTCCTTCATCTCTTTCTGGCCATTGTCATTATCACCAGCACTGAGAAAGATCACACATAGAATGTTGAATTAGGGAATACTTACTAAGTTAGACACTCATTTATTCTAGATAAAGTGTTGATTGTAAAACCAGAATCCCTGGGAAGACAGTATTTAAACCCCTAGATATGTGGCGTGGGCCAAGTGATTTAACTTCTCTGAGCCCTTCCTTTCCTGAAGCGGAGCTGACAGTCCCCAGCTGTGTGCTTTGGAAACAACATTTTAAATGCCTCATGCATAAAAGAATTGAAAGCAGGGACTCGGAAAGGTATGTGTACAGCGACATTTATAGCAGCATTATTCATAATAGCCGAAAGGTGGAAGCAACTCAAGTGCCCCGTCAACAGTTGAATGTGGTCTGTTCATGCAGTGGAATAATATTCCACCTTCAAAAGGAAGTTCTGATTCATGCTACAGTGTGAATGGACCTTGTAAACAAGAATAAATGGTGCATGATTCCACTAATGTGAGATAACTGGACTCGTCAAATTTAAAGAGACAGAAAGTAGAATAGACAGGAGCTGGACAAAGGGAGGATTGGGAAGTTAGTGTTTAATGGGTGCAGAGTTTCCGGAAATGGATAGTGGTGATGGTCACACAACAATGTGAATATACTTAATGCCACTGAACTATGTACTTAAAAACTATTAAAATGGAAAATTTTATGTTATGTAGATTAGTACAATAAAAATAAATGCCTCATTCGGTATTCGGCCCTTA
Source organism: Lyroderma lyra (assembly GCA_004026885.1). NCBI lineage: Eukaryota > Metazoa > Chordata > Mammalia > Chiroptera > Megadermatidae > Lyroderma > Lyroderma lyra. Next base: position 96,538 of record PVJL010001875.1, read on the forward strand.
AAGATACACGCATGCACACATGCGCCCACGCACACACACACACACACACAAGCTAAAAGAAGATGTGAAAATGCTACTGTTTGTTGAGTTTAGGGGTGGGAGTTTTTACTTGAAACTGCAAGCAGTCAAGGGAGAATTTGTGGAGGAGGTGACTAGGCAAGGAAGGAGGCACTCACCGGCAGGAGGAGATGTGAAGGCAAACTGAAAATGTGTCGTGATGGAGGTCCCACGATGACGTTATGCTCTGTTCTGTTTTCTGTTTGAGACCAGAGGTGGGACCAGGTTTCAAGGGCCTTGGAGTCCAAGTGGACCTGGTTTAACACCAAGCAGAGCAAAGGCACTGAATGCGTTCAGGCAGGAATGATAGTAGGAGCAATGTTTGCAGAGAGATGAATCTGGGGTACAGTATAAAATGGATTTGGTGTGGTGTGCCACAAGAGGCTAAAGGCTCCCCAGGGTGCTGTTGTAAGAGTCCCAGATAAACTAGGGTGGTGGCTGTGTAATGTAAAGAAGAGGGGATGGATTGGCGACTAATTTCAAAGAACACTTGACAGAATTAAGATACAGGAAGGGTGGGGGGGGGGGAGAAAGGCAGAATGTTATATGTCTAGAAAAAGAACAACTTAGCCCTGGGAGTCAGGCTTCCTGTATTCAGATATCAGCTCTGTTGATTATGAATTAGGTGATCTTGAGTAAATGACCTAATCTTTCTGTCCTCAATTTCCTCATCTATAACATCAGGGTGAATAATATAGTAGCACCTGTCATACAAGGTTATAATGAAGGTTACACGAGTTAATATCTGCAAAGTAAATGGTTCAGCACAAAATCTAAGCTTCCTATTATTATTGATTAAATCTGGGTGGTAGGAATGTTAGGGTTAAGGTCTGTTACATCATTCTTTTTCTTTTAATCCTCTCTGACTCTCAGCATGGTCAGACTTTTTTTAATCTTATATTGAACTTTATTTTGTTATTTTATTTTACTGAAGTTTAATTAGTATATGACATTATATTAGTTTCAGGTGTACAAGATAGTGATTTGATATTTGTATATGTAGTGAAATGATCTCTACAGTAAGTCTAGTTAATCTCCATCACCACACATAGTTATACACTGTGTGTGTGTGTGTGTGTGTGTGTGTGAAAACTTTAAAGATTTACTTGCTTAGCAACTTTCAGATATACAATACAGAATTATTAACTGTAGTCACCACACTGGACATTCCATCCCCATGACATTTATTATGTAACTGGAAGTTTGTGCCTTTACATTATTTTTCATATTTGGATTTTTAAGCATTTCATTTAAAAAAATGTACTTAAAGATATTTCAGAGCAGTGCCTCTGAAACTTTAACATACATGTGGAACATTTGGCAATCTGTTAAAACGCAGGTTTGGGTTCAATTGGTCGAGGGTGGGGCCCAAGGTTCTGCATTTCTAACAAGCTCCTGGGTGGTCTGATGCTGTGGGTCACTCCCTGGTTAGCAGGGTTGTGCAGGGATGGAGGTCCCCCAAAATGGACAGGGTACTGTTCTGGTTATTTGTTGTTGCACAACAAACCACCCAAGCTTACCAACTTAAAAGAAAGCAGTGCTTTATTGTCGTTGTTACTGTTACCTCTCGCTGTTCAGCTGAGCAGTTTCTGCTCAGGCACTCTCACCAAGTGCTCACTGGAGAGTAGCTGGGGCCGGAGTCATCTCCTGTCTGTTAGTTGATGCTGCTGTCCACTGGGGTCTCCTCTGGGGCCATCAGCCAGAATATCTCCCAGTAGTGGCCTCTCCAAGTGGCAAGGGGCTCTTCACAGCCCAGCAGCTGGGTCCCCAGACAAGTGTCCCAAGAGAGAGCCAGATAGAAGTGTCACCTTTTCTAGCCTCACCTCCAGAGTCACACAGCGTCACTTCCAACGTGTTCTATTTGTTCCACATGACTCGTAATGCACAACATGGTGACTATTAGTTCACCATACTGTATTATAAACTTGAAAGTTGCTTAGAGACTAGAATCTTAAATGTTCTCACCACACACACAAAAAGAAAAAAAAAATACAGTGACCCAATAGGTACTTTTGAATGAAAAGAAACTTCTAATAAACCCTACACATATCATTTGACTTGGAGCCTCAATTTCCACATCTTATAAAGAGGTTTTCTTTTTTGGAGATCTGAAAGTGAAACGAGGTCACCACATGAATGAGCCCAGCCAAGTGCCCGTGATTCAGTAATTGTTGCTTGCTTGTTTTTGAATAAGAGATACTTATTCAGGGGTTGGCATATTTCACATCTTGCAGAGGAGCACCTTACACTGACATATAACGTAATGCAAGAGACCAGTAACTCTTGTAAGTGATTAAGTCAAATGACTGTATGCCTAGACATCAAAATATGATATATGCAAGTATCTCACTAAAAAAAGAAATGTATACTGGGAGAGGGCCGTTAGACTCCATGTCTTGAAGGGAGAAGTGTCAAAGAATGTGCAGACATGTCTAAGGCCCCCACAGGGTCTTGCTTTAGGAGACTGACAGGAACAGAAAGCTGAGAATGAGTGCACCAGGGAAAGTTAATGTGATGGTGTTGAAATTTGTGGGTTTGAGGTGTGGTGCTGGGCTCACTGGGGTTTCTTCTCTAACAGGCAGGAGGGTGCGTATCTGGATACAGTAGACTCTCAGGTAACTGGCACACATGGGGATTAGTAGATGCCAAATAAATGTACCTGGCACTCTGAAGCAACCAGTAAAATCGAAAAGTTTTCTGCTGGTTGCTTGGGAGTTTTGCTGGTTGCTTGAGTTCTGGTTAACTGAGAGTCTACTATATCTGTCTTGACCACTAGACAACCAGACTTCTTCTCTCCAGTAGTCCTGGTGTGACACAGTTCGGCACAGTGCTTGGCACACAAAAGGGACCCAGTATATATTTGGATGGATGGGTGGTGGGTGGGTGGGCGGGCAGGCGGGCCGATGGGTGGATGGCTGGGTGGATGGATATATGGTGGGTGGATGGGTGGGTGGATGGGTGGATGGATATATGGTGGGTGGATGGGTGGATGGATAGATGGATGAAATGGAAAGGGGTTAGGACTAAGGCTCTGGGGTCTGGAATTCTGGAAAACTCTACCAGGGTTGGCCTCTTCGGTGCTGCTCCCATGGACAGGGACCCCTGTGTTAGCTCAGTGGCCACTGTGGCCCCAAGGGTGTGGTCTGTGCTGCAGTTTGGTTCCTTGGGCCCCTGAGCCTGCAGGAGGCCTCGATCTACTGGGAAACCTCTCGACTTCCACTAAATCCTGAAAACTGAAACTGGAACTTCAGGAGCAAATGAAAATCAGCAGTGGCTGTTTTGACGATGCTCTCTCATTTCCAAGCAGCTCTCCCCGCTTCCTGTTTATAGCCTACACAGAGCAAAAGTGACCAAATCTCTGAGGGCAAGGTTCTCTGTGGGGATTTCTAGCCAGATCAGCAGCAGGAAATAGGACTCGGCCAAGGCAGAAGTCAGTCTTTCAGACACCCTGGCAGGTCTGACCTGGGCCTGGGAAGGCTGGGCAACGTGGGTTTCAGAAGGAGCCTCCAGTTCAGGGTCTGGCCTTTGGCACAGCCAGCTCATGGTCCCCAAATCCTGGGGACTTCGTGTGAGGTCAGTGCAAAGGAATGGGGTGGGGAGGCTCTGGGTGTGCAGACGTGATTTGCAGGCCTGCCTGGGCAGCTGCATTTCCCTTTCAGACACTCAGTAGGAAAGGCTGTGTGTGTGTGTGGCAGGCCTCCTGTCCCGTGTGAACAGTCAGCATTTCCTCCAGTCACAGAGCAGCATCCCCAGATTTCCAGGGAGTGACCTCAGACCCAATTCCTGTCCTGGCTACAAAACTGGAGCTTGACACAGACAGAGGGACTCTTGGGGAATTAGGAGCTAAGAGGAAACAGTGACAGGAAAGCACCTGAACAGGTGTAGAACGGCAAACTGCAAGA